>MU226014.1:1628289-1692672 GCA_018584345.1 Thuja plicata
ATAAATGTCCGAGTAGCGCCTGTGACTGACTGGCATCCTCTGAAAAGCGGCCATTAGACTATCCGGATGGCTAGATAGACTAATCAGGCATAAAATTGCATTACTGCAGAGAAGGGGACATTACAATATCAAACCCTTACGCAATACAAATTCACTCCTCATTAATCACACTCTCAACCACTGAATGTAGCTGAAGATGATGCACAATTCGCTGGAATATTTCACCAGTTCAAAGTGATTGAAACACTAAATTGAATTCCCAATTCGATCAGCAAGTTTTTCACAAACCCTTGTCTCCATATTTCGAACCCAAACAAGAATGAATGAATAGCATAATGAATGCCTTCAAATTCTTCCAAGAGCCTTTATAAAGTCTTCCTCACAAATCCATCCCTAACTTCATCTTCACACTTTTCACTTACATAAAGACTATGCTTTATGTGCACATTTGAAATATAATAAACTATTATATTTCTTTCCACTTTAATGATGAAAAACAGACCCTTTCATTAAAATAACAATATTCTGACACATAAGGTCCATGTTTTTGAGCTCAGGATTTAAAACTTCTCAACCCGGTTCCAACAAGCTATAACACTAAGATGCCCAAAATACAATCCCAATAAAAATAGCAACCTTAGCCGATTTAATTACATAATAATAATAATTCACCCTTCTTCCGAAAACAACTGAGGAAGCATCAAAATCAAAATCCGACAACACAGGAGTGATCTTAATGACGAAAAATGATGAATGAACCTGACGGGGGCGACTTACTAAAATAGACACTCCCTCCAAGAATCTTGGAGCCCAAACCAGAAGCCGGAAATAAAATATGAGAGCATCATATAACTCCTCTAAATCATCTGAGCTCCGTGGAACCAACTATTGACTTACTATAAATAGTAAGTCCCTCAAAACAGGGCCACAACCCACAACAGGGTCCTCTAATCACCAGTATTAGCTTACAAGGACCCAATGATAGGCTAAATCCACTAACTCCAATGCTCGCTCAAAATGGGGACAATATGGTCCTCCCTTCCTAGAATTGCCTGTCCCCAAGCAATCTCAGAAAACAAAACACAAAAGTCCACCCGGATCCCAAGGATAGAAAGGTGTAATGTCCCTGCGATCACCTGCAAACTCGTGTGATGAAATCACCATCCACTGAGCTAACCAAAACACACTATCATCATGCCAACCATAGTTGTCCACACAACCTGCAGTGCCAAACTTGTCACTACCTGGATCCCAGTAGAGATGAAACTCACAACCATCCATAACAAGGAAGAATGGATATCCAATACCATCTAAAAGATCAGAGCTCCCTGCACACCCTACCAATCTGCCCTGTATACTCCCACAATCTAGATATCCATAAACTGTAAAACCGTCCTGGATGTACTGACCTTGCAAGACACCTCTTGCTAACTTGCAGTAACCAACCCCATCAGCTGCAGATGGAGCAAACCAATCCCAAAAAGAATGTTATAAACCTAGAGCCAACCCACACCGACATGCAGACAAGTCCTCAACCGGTGGGTCAAAAGAAAAATGATGAGCGCTCCTCACTATGTAATCATGATGAAATGCTCCAATCCCTGTAAGAGGCTCATCAAAATCAAACCGAGAATCAAGCGATGGCTCAAATCTCTGACTCGGAATAATTGGTTGGGCAGGATCCTGCGTAACTCTCTCAGCAACCCAACCACAAAATCCCTGTGAGGAAGCATTGTAGTCAAGGTATCTACAATTCTCCCCACCAAAAGCTGAATACCGTGAGAACCTTGGATAAGTGTACCCTTAGAAGCTCTGAAAGGACCCTCTTGCAAAACTGTGCTCTCAAGCAAGTACTCAATGAACGACTCTGTGCAGTAGAAATTATAAGTAGCATTAACCTGCTCCCCTGCAATCCACAGTTGATCCCTCTGAACCTACGACACTACCAACTGCCCATCACTATCAGTTGTATGAACAAGAGGAATAGATTTGCTTCCGACAGAAGGAAACAAATCATCATGAGAGCTAGTCTCCAAACCAGATGATACCCTGTCCATATCCTGTGAATCAAAGGGAGTAGTGACAAAAACTGGTGCACAACTCTCTAACGAATCCACTCCTGCTACCTGAGGACTCTCAACAACCTGCTCTGTATCATCTGCCACCATGCTAACCACTAGAGAACCTGATACCACAAAACTCTCTTTGTTGTCTTCCACTGATGCACTCAAATCCTCTGCATCTACTTCATCTGTCTCAAGGATGGATGTAACTGTGTCCCCAACACATTCATCACTGCCAACTATGGAAGCTGACTCACCACCAACCACTACTATATGCAACTGAACTGGATCTATGGCTGGTATAGACTGAATCCGCTCCAACTCTATAGTCACCTGTCCTAACTGCAACTGCGACTCTTGAAGAGCCAACTGAGTGCCCTCTAAAGCCTCAGAAGTCGTTGTGAGCTCCTAAGTAAGCTCGCTCACCTCCTCCTCTCTGTCCATCAAAGCCTCATATGTCGTACTCCCCCACTCAACTAGGTGATCTCGGTCGGCTACCAACTGTAAATAATCCTGTCTCAAAAATCCTGACAGCCTCCCGCAAGGAATGGATCTTTGTCAAGGAAAGGTAACCAACACCGTGCTCATCTGTCATAGGAGCACCCCAACAATAAACAGCCAACAACTGACGAGTGACATCGAAATGCTCGAGAGTAGAAGTAATGTTTCCCTCACCAACTCTCAACTGGCTAGTCACATGATGACTCTGCACAACGGGTCTCCTATGCATTATCTCAACTGCATTGTCCACACTATGGAAGGAAGTTTTATCCAACAAAATTCCCTCAAGATCACCGTATCTCGGTGTACTATCATCCGAGCACACATCTACAAATTGAGTACTTACATCGGACTCATCCTCATCTACCCCTGAGGAAGCTGTTGTTGAATCTGACTCATCACAATCCTCAGCTACCTTGTCCTCTGTAACCACATGACAATCCAGATCCTGGGTCCCATCCTCACTCACTAATAACTCAGAGTCCTCCCCAAGGGTCTGATAAACCAAGCATGAGTCCTCATGTGCGCTATCAAACTCGCACATGACCACCAACGAGGTATCACTACTGGGTACCTCTGCAAACACCTCAACTGCAAGAGTGGAAACCCTAGCTGAAACAAACTCCTGCCACTCATGCTTCCCCGTCCTCATTTGTGAGGCCCTGTAGAAAAAGATCTTGGGACCCACCACCACCGGTTGACAACGCTAAGTCCACACCCAATGTCTGATATAAAAAACAAGACACACTGCAGCACCCATCATCCTCACACTCAACATCAAAGGTATCCACAATGCTAGTATCAACATCGTCTATCTGAGACCCCTCTGCTATCTCTGGCTGCATACATGACTTTGTGTCATCACGTGAATCATCTACACTGTGGCATGAACCTATGTCACCTGACTCATCTGTAACACTCCAATCTTGAGTGTCATCACTGGGCAGCTCCACGCTCACATCCTCAGTACAGGAAAAAACTAGTGTCTCCTACACTGACTCCACACTGCGACTGCTGTCATAAACATCAGAGCTCTCAGAGCTCAAATACTCCTCGCAACCCTCAAAAATAACACCATCATCAAAGGTGTCAGAATCGAAAGTGGAAACAACATCCTCTACTCTTACACTATCCACGGTATCAACAACAAGCTCACATAAGGGACTCTTGTCTTGAAAATTGGACCCTGTATCACTACTACTACCAACTGATGAAAAGCTGCCATCAAGGGTAGTGAACATGTCATCAGCCTGATCCGTGTCACTAACTCTGGTAGGCTCAGGATGCTGAAACTCAGTACCACTATCTGCTAATACGATAGGTGCATCCACATGTCCCTGCAAAAACCCTCCACCCTGAGGTGTGCTAATAGGACTAGTGGCTGATCCACTAAGCACAGGAACATCTCCATCATAATCCACAGTTGCTGAAAACTCAACATGGAGATTTTTGGATGTCTCGCCTGTAACAACTCATGTCTCTCCTCATATCTTCCCTGTGAAGAGGACCTATTGAACAAGGAAACCAAGTAGTTTGTTGCTTTATCAACAGTTGCAAGATCTAAAAGTGGTGCATTTAATCTTTCCAGTGTTTGCCTTCGTTTCTCCATATCCTTAACTAAAGCATTCGTTTGCTCTCTTAACTCAGATAAATTGTCTAACTTGTTTCCATGTTTTCCAGATTTCCTGTATCTGTCCATGACTACAATTAAAGCAAGAGTGCTAATCACTCAAGTCAAACCAGTAAGCCCAATAAATTCCACCCCACAGGATGGCAGGAAACCGCTCTGATACCACTGTAAAGAGCCTACCTGGCTCTAACCCTCAATTTGACTGCAAGAAATTCTTAAAGTCTTACATTCTGATTTTTTTTTAATTTTTTCAGCAATACATATATAGTTTCTTGTGTTTTCCAAACAATTGAAATGCATTACAAACTCACATAGCTATACATATTCCATTCGAAATCTATAATTCACCTTTCCACTCTAATTGAAAAGTCTTGCGATATGTAACAATTACATTCATGAAAGAAATCATTAAATTAAAATAAAAACCTGCAAATGCTCTCCACACTTTCATACTAACTGGCCGTAGCCCCAACAAGTGATAGCGGTTGCTAAGTTGACTGGTCGCGGCTGAAGAAGAGAGGACGACTTTCAATAATAACTATCCACGCCCAACAATGAGCTGATATCAAACCCTTACACAATACAAATTCACTCCTCATTAATCACACTCTCAACCACTGAATGTAGTTGAAGATGATGCACAATTGGCTGGAATATTTCACCAGTTCAAAGTGATTGAAACACTGAATTGAATTCCCAATTCAATCAGCAAGTTTTTCACAAACCCTTGTCTCCATATTTCGAACCCAAACAAGAATGAATGAATAGCATAATGAATGCCTTCAAATTCTTCCAAGAGCCTTTATAAAGTCTTCCTCACAAATCCATCCCTAACTTCATCTTCACACTTTTCACTTACATAAAGACTATGCTTTATGTGCACATTTGAAATATAATAAACTATTATATTTCTTTCCACTTTAATAAATGAAAAACAGACCCTTTCACTAAAATAACAATATTCTGACACATAGGGTCCCTGTTTTATGAGCTCAGGATTTAAAACTTCTCAACCCAGTTCCAACAAGCTATAACACTAAGATGCCCAAAATACAATCCCAATAAAAATAGCAACCATAGCCGATTTAATTAAATAATAATAATAATTCACCCTTCTTGCGAAAACAACTGAGGAAGCGTCAGAATCAAAATCCAACAGCACAAGAGTGATCTTGATGACGAAAAATGATGAATGAACCTGACAGGGGCGACTCACTAAAAATAGATGCTCCCTCCAAGATTTTTGGAGCCCAAACCAGGAGCCGAAAACAAAATCTGAGAGCATCGTATAACTCCCCTAAATCATCTGAGCTCCGTAGAACCAACTGTTGACTTACTATAAATAGTAATTCCCTCAAAACGGGGCCACAACCCACAACAAGGTCCTCTAATCACCAGTATTAGCCTACAAGGACCCAATGATAGGCTAAATCCACTAACTCCAATGCTCGCTCAAAATGGGGACATTACAGCTTTGGGCAAACACCTTTTTGGCATAACCACAACTTCGTCGTTTGCAAACTCCTTTTCGGCAGAACCACAACTTCACTAACTGTATCTGCAAACACCTTTTGGCAGAACCAGAAGTGGGCAGATGTGATGTGATTCAAATAGTATAGAGATCAATGAAAGATAGAATAATTAAAGAGATACCTGGATGTAGTTGGATTGAGTCATAAAATGGTGTATGTTTTTTGTGGAAAGGACAAATCACATCCACAAACACAGGAGATCTATGCAAAGATGGAGAAAATAGTTTGGCAAATGAACATAGCAGGGTATTTCCAGATTCAAGACGCTAATTTAATTTTATAAAATACAAACTATTTTGAATATGTTCCCAATGATCTATTTTGGGATACATGCGAACCCTCAACATAACAGATCGAATACCATTATTGGTATTCCACCAAAATCCATTCATGCAAATTAGATCTTCTAATCGATAACAAGGCCAAAGAAAATGTCTTATCTTTTTCCTTGTATCTATGATTAGATGTTCAATTTTAATTTTTTTCCATGAGACCTTGGTCATTTGATATATCTTTCCTATTGAATCTTACACTCATCTAAATGGTTTTCCAGATTCAAAAGATTCAATAATTATTTGTCCATCACCATTGTGAATAGTTAGCAATCATATTTAGTATATTTAACATGACTACTAGAGTAACTATTAGAGTTATTAAGAACCTTCAAGTATGCTCTAATTGCTACACCAATATGGAAAGTGCTCTAGTGGAGGCCACCATTGTGTTAAATAATACATGCATTGGAAGGTGAAGCAATTTATTTGTTAACTGATTTTCTAGAATCAGTTACGGGAGAGGGAAAGGTTATAAATCAAATAACTTCCAATGAATTGAGGATCTTTTTCCAGATTCTCTAGAGAGCTTTGGGAATAGAAATCTTATATTTTCACGTTTGTGTCATATCCCAACCTTGTGTGTCCTAGTTTTCAGGAGATATTGTGGAATTTCTTTGACTTTGACTGATGATTAGAGTTGTTGACATGATTAATATGCATTATGGATAATGTTTTATGGATGGTTGATTATTGCTTCAATACTATGTGGTTAGTACTATGAATGTTTGAATTTTAAAAGTTATTTGGATATGCAATGTCATGAGCCATGATTGATGCATGTATGCATATAAATCGGCTCGGATATTGCTAAGTCTTTACTCTAAAGTCTAATCAATACCAATAATATTATTAGTCAATATAATGCTAATAATTAATTAATATATAATTGATTAATATACAATTAATATTATGATTAATTAATAATCAATATAATAATACTAATATTATAATAATAATGAATATTAATATTATCGTTGGTGGATCGAAGGAAATCTTTTATAGTCAACGGTACTGTGAACCGTCGACTTTCCACATCAGCCTTTCCCCAACGCTAAAGTCGCGAACCCTATGTGAAGCATTGTCTCCCCTTCCACGCACGGGGGATATAAAAGATGGTTTGAAATACTAATTCAGGCATAGATCAGAAAGGAATAGGATCTTACCCATATGAACATTAAAACAGAGAGCGGTGAGAAATACAGTATTCTCACTCTTTCAACAGCGGACAACATACAATCTTTAGTGGAGTACTGTTTACAGCAGTAGAAGATACGACCCTTACTCATGGAGTATTGAAGATGACAGAGGTATGTATTATAAATTGCTTCCACTACAAATTGGAATGTGTGTGTGTGTGTGTGTGTGTGTGTGTGAACTGTATACATCTCAGAATATGGGATACCATATTCTGAGATATCCATTAGAATTGTATTGGGCTGGAATATGAGATATATCAGATTATAATTATGAACGAACTTAGGTGTTTAGAACATTATTGGTAATGTAATATGTAATTTAGCTATTCGTAATTCTAATAAGTCTGTAATCTCTGATTTTGTTAAGGCTCATAGCAGGTAGGGAGTTTGTGAAGGGAGACGAGTAATCCGGTCACATTGAAGCAAAGATTCCCAAAAAGGGTGAGAACCATGAGGGAGCCTCTTGTAGACTGTTTCCATACTCGAGCACAGTAATTCTACCATCCACTATGGGAATTAGACAAACAGGGAAGACAACCTTATCAAAGATTAAGCAATAGTTTATGTGTTGTTCTTGATTCTTTGCATTATGATAACAGTAAGGTTTGAACACTTAATTAATCTTGAAATTAAGGAATAAAAATATAGCTAGTATATGTAGTTACAGAAATGGAAATAACTTAGTTGTTACTTTTCTTAGAAACCAAACCTAAGTTTGGTCTCATTCTTCTCCTTGGTTCATTGCCAAGACAATCTAAAAAGGGGTCATGCAAGTATATAATTTGATTTGTGGATTATGATTTATGTGCTAACCTACTGATGAAAAACTGGAGTGCTATGAGTGGCTGACAGGTGTGAAGGCAAGAATGAGGTCCAAGTAGAGGTGGCTAGCAATTTGGCAGCGGTAGGTTTGATGGGATCTATGACACACACACTTATTTCGTTTGATGTTCATGTATGTTTTAATGGTTACAAAATGCTATCTGGGGTATGTGCATGTGTTTAAATAAAAATAGGAATATTTATTGTGTCTTTCATTTACTGTTTTGTTAGGAAAAAGAATATGTAAGCATTTATTAGTAGATCTTAAAATTATCAAATTAAATAATATTTTTATTAATTGCAAATTAATAGACAAAAAATAGTCTCTTTGATATCCTATTTATTTAATAATTTAAAGAAAATAATAATAGAAATAAAAGTGTATGCATGAATTAATGAAGTTGCAAATTATTATTATAAATGATGTTAAATAGGGAAAAGAATTTGTGATTAACGTCTTGGATGGCAAGATAGGTTTTTGCTTCCAAAATAAAAATATAATAACTCAATTGGAAACTAATTAAATTCTAGAGTTCAAATAGAAATGTAAGTGTTCTTAAGTTTTCAACCGAATGATTAAGTGGCCGTTAAAGAGGTGTCTATGGAAAGTTAATGCGTAAAGAAGTGGTGGAGGCTTAAGCGGTGCATGTGGGGAAATTGTTTAAGAGGGAGTTGATTATAAATTCTCTTTAACCGCTTTATGGACCTTTATTTAAGTAGAGATTTATTTCAACAGCAGAAAAATCAAAGATGAATTATTGTGGAAACCCAGGATGTACCTACTACCACCTACGCTCCACGTTAGAAAGGAAAAACTGCCACCTAAACTATTATCCAATAGCATGTGCCCTAAAAAGGAGGAAAGGAGACCGGAGAAGCATAATAGAAATTGAGGAAGAATCGCAGATGGAGACACACAGTAGAAACAAAAAATCAGAAATATATGGTATTCTGGAATTGATTTGATACTGGAGATTAGGGGGGCAAATAGTGCTAAATAAAAATGCAAACCTGTATTCAGCAGAGGAATCTTGGGCTCTGAAGCAACACAGATGCTTGGAGGAAAAAGCATAGTACAAAGCAGAAAAAGGTTTTCTATTAGCCAGATGGAGGACTCGAAGGCGGAGGAATCTCCAGGTAGGCCAATGCCTCTTGAAAAAATTCCTTTTGTTAAGTGTGATTCATGTTCTCGCAATAAAATTTTATCAGTATTCATATTAAAAAAATAAAATCTCGGACGTGTCATTGTAACTTGAAACACATCACTGTCAATGATCTTTTTCCTTCTATAAACCCAAGCCAATCTGCCAACTACAAGAATTGAGAGAAATAAAATCCACGTATTGTGTTACAAATTACAACTTACGACCAACTTTAGAGAGGTTCTAAAATTTCATCTGTCTCTGGCAAGAAAAATGTCTTTGTGGTCAATCCAGCAGTTAGTGCCATGTTAAGCTAGACAACCCATCTGAATTCCTAAGCAGTTCCTTTGCTTCACATTGATTTCATATTAGTTGATTTCGGTTTTTATTTTAGCAAGAAATCCACCTATATCTAGTGTGAACCTGGTGCAGACCCATTGTATTGGTACATCTCCGTAGAGTAACGCGCAATAAACATAGTTTATATATATGTCACCTCTGGCTTTCCACGCAAATAATAATATAACGGTTGTCAAGAAGGTTGATCGAATGAAGAAAATTGAGAATCACTGAAAATAGTTTTGTATCTTCATCCTCATATTGTTTTAATTTCTTATGTATCACTCGTCTTATCCGTTGTGCGAATGAAACTTCCTACTGGCCCTCAAAAATCATACAAATTGGGAGAGCAAACATTGTCATTGAATCTGATTTCACTGCATGTCCAATAGTTTTTGACAAAATTCCCCAACCTTATGCTTCAATGGGTGTCCAACACACTGTATCCAGGTCATCAATTTTATCAAATGTTGATGGAATGTTGTAGGATATGGTGTTACACCCACCAACTTCATTCCTATGATCATTGTGACGAGAGTTTTCTAAATTACCAGCACATATTTCCACTGGGATTTTTGACAAAAATCTACCTTTATTATGCCTCGAAGGATGTCTTTACACCTATTTAATATTTTATTCTGGAAATCTCTAACCATTGATATACTTTCGATGGATGTCTTTTACCTGATCGCATCATGTTTCAAGCTTCCAATCTTTATCACTGGCAGAGGAGTATGCTAGCAAAGGTTGAGGAATCGGGTTTTACACCTGCCAATAGCGTGTCCCTGAAAGCCCTTGTTTTTGCAAATTTGTTTGTCTCCTGACATCAATGAAATCAGAGAAACCACATCTTTACATTTGGTTTCAAAGCTCTAGGTTTTAACTCTAGGACCTAGGTCTCTATCTCGCTAAAAGATGCGCAATTGTTGACGCGGGACTTTTGATCGGTCAAGATGAATGCTAGAAACTCCAATCAATTTGGGTCTAGAAATGCACCAAATAATGACTAGATCAGATTCTCAATCTCTTGACCCAATAGGGAGCTCTCTTGATTCAGCAGGGAGCCAGAATGGATAACCTTGAATAGGATCTCAGAGGGGTCTGTGCAGAGAATCCTTGCAATGAAGAATTGAAGAAGAGATAGGAAGATCAACGGATGGAAGAACTGAGGAAGAGACAGGAGGATCACTGCAAAGAAGAGATGAGGAAGAGGAATGAGGAACAACGGAAGAGTGAGGAGGACCAACAGGTTGAAGAGAAAAATCGTCATAATGAAAAAACCTGTGAATAATAGAGGTAGAATTGCAAAAGAGTTGAGCAAGGACCTTAAAAAGGTCACCCCACCTACGTTCAATGGAAAAACCGTTGGAGATGGAACTGAATCATGGATCATAGCAATGGAAAATACATTGAGACTCTGTAATGTCCCCCTCTAATGCGACCTTGGAATATAAATATTTAATAACAGTCATGAAAGTAATCAATTTAATTATTTGAAATTATCCCTCAAAACTAAATCATAAGAATAATATTATTTAATTTGTTTAATAAAGTATTAAAGTGACTTAATGATGAGTTAAGTGAAAAGTTAATTGAGTCACTTTATTATTATTTCCCTAAGTCCAATTCAAATTAAAAGAGGGAAAATAAAAACCCGTTAATGGGTGTAGGAAGGTTGATCTTCAAAAGATAAGTAGAGATGAGGTGCGATGGGAAGCTCCGAAGGCAGGATGGACCAAAGGCAACTTTGATGGAGCTGCTCGAGGTAATCCGGGGCCATCGGGTGTGGGGTGTGTGGCCAGAGATTCTAAGGGTCATATCATAGCCACAGAAAGGAAGAGGCTAGGAGTGGATATGAACAATGAAGCTGAAGTTCAGGCGGCTTTGTTAGGGGTAGAATTGGCACAAAGACTACAAATTGATAATCTGCACCTGGAGAATGATTCTCAAATAATTGTGACGGGTAATGTACACGCATGGAGGATACATAAGGCGATTGAAGTAATAAGGAAAAAACTATCCTTTTTTCAAAATTTGAAAGTTTCCCATGTGTACAGACAGGGAAGGGAATTTGTTGGCAGACTCCTTGTCCAAATTGGCAGTCGACGTGGAGATGACATAGCGGGTATAATTCGGTGACATCAGGGTGATCAAACTGAAAGGATTTGAAGTGACATTTTGGGCTGGTGGATGCATCGAAGGATGATGACGGACAGTTGGTGTATTGAATAAAAAGGAAGGTGGCACAAGCGAATTTATTCACATTGATTTCACACATTCTTCTGAGCAAGCACTCAATGCGGGGAATGATATACATCCTATTCCATGTGTTTCCAACGGCATTTTGTGCTTGGGAAGTGGGAAAGTAAGTGTTTTGCGCAGATGTGAGGAAGAGTGAGATGGAAGCAAATTTTGCCTTCGATGCCCTGAAACAGCAGATGACCTTCAAGGGGCCGGTGACGGAGGAGCGGTTGAAGAATGTCTTCTCTTCAACCCACCCTCTCTTCATCAACATTATTTGGTCCCTGTTAGGGGTTGCCTGTGGTCTTCACTTCGGGACGAAGGAAGAAGTGAAACACATTGTACAAAGGTGCGTGTTGCTAGAATGGAGGGTAGGGCTTGATAAAATTCTGAATTATGCGGTGCCTGGCCGAGGGTTTGTTGCGGTGCATGCAGATTGGCTAGGGGTACCCGGGTTTTGGCTTTTCATGCACCCAATTCTTTTTCATAGGGGTTTGGGGGGCTTTGTCGAGAGGAAAAATGAAGTGAGGAAGGCTTGGGCTCTGTTGGTAGACTTTGTCCATGACTGGGAGCTTGAATTGGCGGCAGGTATACCCAGTAGGCAGATGAATCCTAACCTCTTTTGGCTAAAATTGACAAGGGCCTAGGAGGAAATGTAGCTTCAAAGGAGGGAAAGGCGAGGAGCAACTCAGGGCCATGGAGGTGGTGGAGCAAGTGGTGCACGAAGCCGGAACCGAAACGGAGGAGGGCAAGGAAGAACGAGGTATAGGGGTCGTGAACCGTATAGAGGCCGTGCTCAAGGATGTAGAGCCGGGGTTGGTGGTGGTGGTGTGCTTTCTGGGACACTCGATGCTGGTGGAGCTTCTCCTGCTCGTGTGAAGCTTGGAGGTGGCGTGTGCATGGGTGGCGAAACGTTTGGTGCTGCTGCTGTGGGTGAGATGGGCGGTTCATTGCTCCTCCAGCTCCCATCCACCCCTTTTTCTTGAAAAATTTCATGTCTAGTAGGGTGTAGATAGGTACAGTTTGGTCGATCAAATAGAAATTTTGTATTGTAATAGTTCAGTGGTGAAGATCTGATTTGGGAGTTTTTGGTACTGTAATGTCTCGCAATCGTAAGTACATAAGTCGTTGTGTTGTTACCAGGTGGTCAAATTTTTGGTGCTATCGGGTAGTGTGTAGATTTTGGGCTGGTGCTATGAAAAGATTTATCTCAAAAATTGTAATGAGACTTTATAATTAATAATAAAATAATCTTTTACCGATCAAAAAAAGAGGGAAAATAAAAAGACAAAAGAAAGGAAAATGAAGAGGCAAGCATATGAAATGAAGAGGCAAGCAAAGGAAAGGCCAAAAGTCTCTGCAGGTGGTTATAAAGGAAGAATGAGAGGCTCATTTTGATTATGCTGGTTTAATTAATTTTCTTTGGAAGAGCTCTGAGAGCTTCTTGTTTCGGTTTGTGTTTCCTAAGGACGGAAACCCTTGGGAATTATTCACGAATTGGATGGAAACCCAACAAATTAAAATAGGGAAAATAAAAAGATAAAAGAAAGAAAAATGAAGAGGCAAGCAAAGGAAAGGCCAAAAGTCTCTGCAGATGGTTATAAAGGAAGAATGAGAGGCTCATTTTGATTATGCTGGTTTAATTAATTTTCTTTGGAAGAGCTCTGAGAGCTTTTTGTTTCGGTTTGTGTTTCCTGAGGACAGAAACCCTTGGGAATTACTCATGAATTGGATGGAAACCCAATTCAAGTTGGAGATATCATCCAAGTATCTCAAGTTGCAATTGCAGATTTGGAGACAAATTTATAAATATTGAAAGTGAGTTTCAGAATTAAATACTTCTTCTATTTCTTATTTGGAAAAATGTGAATATATTTTGAATATTTTAAAATTTTGGAGTACAAAGTTTTGGTGAATATTTTATATTTGTGTAGAACAATGTTTTTGTGATTTATTTTTCTGGCCAATTCACATTTGGAATAACATTATTAAGGTAGGCATTTCATTGTTAAAAGCATGGAATTAATTATCAAGAATAAACATCAAAACCAATTCAATTAAAGGTTTCATAATTTGATCTGAGAAACTAACTAGCCGAGGAGACATGAATGAGTTGGACGGCTCGGTGAGTATCTACTCAGTGTAACCATATGTTTGATTGAGCAAGCATTTATGTTCGCGTGAGTTATGAAAGTAATACTTTTGTGTCCCAACGTTCTATATTCCTCCAAAAAACGTGGGAACAATCATGTTGGCAGATGCATATTGGGCCATATCTTCTTCCGTGGTCATTTCTTGACTTCCAATATTACATGAGATTTGGTTCTTGAATTCACCAGCGAAAGGATGCGGATAGACTGCTATCTGCACACAGAAATGACTTGGCAATGAATGAAGGCAAGTTATATGAAACAATAATGTTTCTATAAATCATCAGGTAAGGACAATATTCTTGAAAGTCTGGAAATCGTGGCATACTTCAGGAAGCGACAGTCTTTAACAAGAAATTGCAAGTATCTCCTTTTCAAATATAACAGTAGTCTGCTGTGGGAGTGTAGAGAGCAAATATGTGAATTCTCATAAGTGTCGGGAATGGTGTTGTGAAAGGTTTAGTTGGAGCCGTTCCCTACTGTGAGTCATTTGACCCTGTGATGAAGAATTCCAAGAATTCCACGGGTTCTTCTAAGGAACCGAATAACAGTATTACTGCCTAGTCTGTTCGTATTGCTTGTCTCATAACCTTTGATACAACTGTCAGCGTTTAAGAAGATGTTAAGTATCCATTGTAAGATTTAAGTTCGAACAAGGAATGTTTGTTTATCATAAGCTATCCATTGAGGATTGGGAGACCTGGGAAGGACTTCTAGGCCGATCTGTAAAGTAGATGACATTCATGCTGTATTTAAGATTCAACACCAAGGGATCTGCCATACAGGGTAAGTGATGGGAGAGTGATTCTAGGCACTTTCCATCCAGTCGGCTTGCTGTTGGTGAGCATCGAAGAATATTTCTCCAATATTTAATGTAGAAGACTCCCTTCAAGCCTTTTGAACACTTCTGAGGTCAGAATATTTGTAACAGTTTCTTCCTAAATTCTATGTTGTTTAGGAAACAGAGAAGTGTTAAGAAATTGCTTCTATTGTCTAGAAATATTAAAGGAAATCAGAGTAAGAACATTTGTTTTCTATGTGCATTATTAATTCGAGACTTCATTTTTTCACTAGCATGAAGTAAATAATTTTAAACTAGTAATTCTAACTGCATTAAGGAAATTCCTTATTAATAACATTGAGGCTCTTTCCTGCAAACTATATGATTGAGTTACTTCAAAGGGAAAAAGCAAAACAAATTGAAAAACAAAAGGGTTAGCATCTCACAGATTCATAATATGTCGAAGAGGAGTCACAAGCTTTGTGAGGGGCTTATTAGCTCACAGGTGAGGTAGCCACCTGGTGGGGCAATGAGCCGGCCAAGAAACAATTGCAACCCGAGGAGGCAACCTGGGAACTGTTCCTGCAGCTCTTCCGGAAGAGGTGGCTTCCGCAACTGTTCTTTGATAAGAAAATGACAGAGTTCCAAATTTCACTCTGGCAGCCTTGATTGTGACACAATACTGAGAAAAGTCTCATTTGTTGAAGTATGTGCCATAGAATTAAATGGAAAAGCACTTCAGGATTTGCAAGGTTATTCTGAGACTAAAACCCTAGATTGGTGTAAAGGTAGACATACATAATCCATTGATGATGGATGTAGTGTTTTAAAAGGCTATTAAACAGGAGCAGAAGGTCCTACAGATGACCGGTTTCCTCAAAAATCTGAAGGCTAGCGATTCACTAGGTTATGGCAAGAGGAAGTTCCAGGGTAGCAATCAACACAGAGGTGGATATCATTAGATCAAGAACCTCAAGAGGAACAATGTCACACAGGACAGAATTACAGGAAATTTTAGTAGGAACTCTAGTAGATAAAATAACAATCAGAACAACAACCGGAGTAATAACAGGAACAACTTCAAGAGGATTAAGCCTAATGGACGACAAGGACCTCACAATGGGTGTTATGTTTGTGGTGGGGACCATTATGCCGACACTTGTCCCCAGCACTCATCAGGGAGGAATGATAAGGGGCAATAGAATCAGGCTCAGCATTAGATTTATGTTGTTGTTAATAGCAGGCAAGTAGAGTTCCAAGCACCTCCCAGTGAATTTTCCAGTAAGCTTTTTGATCATCAAGTTTCCATTTTAATAGACACGAGAGTTATTGAATGTTTTGTTGATCCAAAAATTGTATCAAGGTTACCTATTAGAGCAAGTTACATGTCTAACGCTTGGTCAGTTCAATATAGAAATTGAGCAGAGCGAAAGGTAGATCAATGTTTAGTGTGCAGTGTGTTGAAACTTCTGAGTTTCCAAACTCAAGTCAGCCTATATGTGGCCCCTTTAGGCTCCTATAATGTGATTTTAGGAATCAACTGGTTGACTGAGCATAAGGCAGTAGTCAATTGTCAAGATAGAAATGTGAGTTGCCTTGATGACACAAGGAATTCTATTGAGGTACAAGGTGTGCAGAGACCAATTGAGTTGAGGCAATTATCAGCTATGCAGTTGAAGGCACAAAGAAAAGGATGTATGATCTACGCAGTTCATGTTAAGGATCTTGAGAAAACAACTCCAACGTTGGACAATTATCCTCTCAAGGAGTTCCAAGATGTATTTCTGGAAGAGTTGCCCAATTGCCTCCTAAGCGAGAGTTTGACTTTTTAATAGATTTGCTTCTGGGGATGAAGCCTCAAACCAAGGTTCCATACAGGATGACTACAATTGAGCTTTATGAGTTGAAGGTGCAATTGCAAGAATTGTTAGTCAAAGGATTTATTAGACCGAGAGTGTCACCTTGGTGAGCTCTAGTTATTTTTGTCAAGAAGGATGGCAACTTGCGTTTATGCATCAATTACAAGATGCTAAACAAAGTAACCATCAAGAACAAGTACCCTCTTCCACGAACAGATGAGTTATTCAACCAGATGAAGGGGGCCACAGTTTTCTCAAAGATTGAACTGAGATTAGGGTATCGTCAACTTTGGATTAAGGAGGAAGATGTACCAAAGACTGCATTCAGAACTCAGTATGGCCATTATGAGTTTGTTGTATTACCTTTTTTGGTTTGACAAACGCACCTGCATCATTTATGAACTTGATGAATAGCGTGTTTAGAAATTGCCTTGATGACTTTGTGTTGATTTTCGCTAATGACATTCTAATCTACTCCAAATCTTTAGAGGAGCATGAGAAACTTTTGAGGATAGTCTTGCAGCGTTTGAGAGAGGATGAGCTATATGGAAAACTATCCAAGTGTGCCTTCTAGCAGAAGAAAGTGCATTATTTAGGTCACATCATATCAGTTGAAGGAGTCACAGTTCACCTTGACAAGATCAAGGCAATGGTGGAATGGCTTGCTCCTCGAATCGTCAAAGAAGCCCGAAGCTTCATGGGACATGCTAGTTATTAGAAGAAGTTTGTTGAGGGATTCTTCAAGATTGTAGCACTAATCACTTCCCTTCAATAGAAAGGGGAGAAGTATGAGTGGGCAAAGAAATGTGAATAAGCTTTTCAGCTTCTAAAATAGAAGCTCACTTCAGCTCCCATCCTAACTATTTCTGATCCTAATGGGCAATTCATGGTGATTGCAGATGCATCAGGAGGAGTAGGGGGTGTGTTGATGCAGAATGGCCAGGTGGTAGCATATAAGTCAAGGAAGATGAAGCAGTATGAGCTCAATTACGCACCACACAAAGTGGAGTTGGTTGCAATAGTCCACATGTTGCAGATGTGGAGGCATTACCTTTTAGGTAAGCCCTTTGAGTTGAAGACAGATCATTTGGGACTCAAGTATATTTTCACACAGCTGAATCTTTATGCTCAACAGAGACGAAGGCTTGAGTTCCTTAGTAAGTATGACTTTGGGATAGAGTATATAGAGAGCAAAATGAATAGGGTAGCTGATGCTCTTAGCAAGAGACACTTTCAATCATAGCTACAACCAAGATGAACTCGAGGCAACAGGTGTTGCAGAATCTTCAGGATGATGACCATTATTCTTTAGTCAAGTCAACACTAGAATATCCATCCAACTACCATTTTGACTGGTATGCTTTTGATCAGGAGAATGTATGTTCCCAAACAAGGAGGGTTAACGGAGATAGTTTTAGATGAGATACATAGTGTGCCTTATTCAAGATGGTGAACAAGATGGTATTTTTGGCCAGCGCTTGAGAGAGATGTCATAGCATGTCGCCCAATGTTTAAAATGTCAGCTAGTCAAGGCTAAGCATATACACCTAGTAGGGTGGTTGTATCTACATGATGTACCAAAGTACAAGTAGCAGGTCATTATTATGGACATTATTAAGGGATTGCCTATGACTAGGAAAAGACATGAGGTTAACCGACATGATGTTATCTTGGTAGTTGATAAGCTAACCAAGGTATACGCATTATATACCAAGGAATCTTAGAGATGGATCTTTGATATTGGCAAATAAGTTTGTTCAGAAGATATTCAGGTTACATGGGATGCCTGAAACAATCATTTCAGACAGACACGAGATGATTCCAAGGTTTTGGACAACCTTGAGTGCTTCTTTAGGGACAAACTTGAATTTCGGGACAGCCTATCATCCACAAATAGATGGACAGATTGAGTGGGTGAATCAGATAGTGGAGGATTTACTTTGAATGTACTACATGAACCAACAGTACAAGTGGGAAGACTATCTTCATTCTCATCATGCATATTTGGGAATGGCACCTTTTGAGGCACTATATGGGAGGAAGTGTCGTACACCCATCAGTTGGGATAGAGTGGAGGATAGAGTTGTTATTGGACTAGACATTCTCAAGGAGATGGAGGAGCAAATGAAATTGATTAAGGGTAGGCTGAAGGAAGCTACAGACAAGCAGAAAAGTTATGCTGACAAGAATAGGCTTTTCTGTCGGTTCTCAGCAGGAGATAAGGTTTTCTTGAGGGTCAAACCTCACAAGAGTTCAATCTCTTTTGCTGAGTCTTCAAAGCTTGCAACTAGATACGTGAGGCCCTTTGACGTGCTTGAAGTGATCAACCCAATTGCCTATAGACTCGCTCTACCACCAGCTCTCGCCCGTATCCACAATGTTTTTCATGTATCTTTGCTTTAGCTATATCACCCTGATGCTTCTCACATCCTTGATTAGTGTACATTACAAGTGCAGGACCCAGGGTTGCTGCTAGTGGAGCTCACTCAAGTTATTGATAGGCGCACGATTAGGTTGCACAACAGGGGCATCATGCAGTATATGGTCCAGTGGGACCAATATTCAGCAAATAGTGCTACTTGGGAAAATGCTGAGGACATTGAGCATTCTTTTTTCACATCTGATTTCTTAGACTTTTAAATATACTATGTATAGGTCTGTGTGTTTGAGTGTTTAATAAGACAGTGAGACGGTGTCTATTCCTAGTCGGGAAGTTACTTGTTTGACATATGATTATTATGCATTATGGATAATGTTCTATGGATGGTTGATTATTGCTTCAATACTATGTGGTCAGTACTATGAATGTTTAAAAATTTTAATAATTATTTGGATATGCAAGTATAAGATTTGATTTGTGGATTATGATTTATGTGCTAACCTACTAATGCAAAATTTAAGTGCTATGAGTGGTTGACGGGTGCAAAGGCAAGAATGAGGTCCAGGTAGAGGTGGCTAGCAGTTTGGCAGCGGTAGGTTTGATGGGATCTAGCACATGTGCACTCATTTTGTTTGATGTTCATGCATGCTTTAATGGTTACAAAATGCTATATGGAGTATGTGCATGTGTCTTTTTATATAATATATGCACACTGTCATTGAATACAATTAAATTTTGTTAAAACTTAATTTATTTGTCACTTTCTATAAAAAGAAAATCTCAATTGAACTAATATTATGTGGTAAGGAACAAGGTTCTATGATGTATATAATGATTTCCTTATCAATGCTATCATTTGAATATTTGAAATTTTCCATATTTTTTAAATTTTCCCTAGATTTTTATAGTCATCTCCTTGCCATCCCCAAAAAATGGCTCCCTCCCATCCCCATCCCTGAAACGTGTCCTCTTGTCCCCTACCATCCTCATGCTGGAAACATGGGTTAACATAGTAGATAAGTTATACAAACGAGGTAACTCACTCTCAACGTATTTATCTACATGGCTTGTATAAAAAGTTACTACTGGTACATCCAATGCATCCACTAAGTGTAATTGTGTTGGTAGCCTATGCGAGTAGCTGCTCATTTGGCAAGAAACAAGGGCATAACACCCTTAAGTTTTCATAATAATACAATTTTACATGATTATTGCATGTTCATGGAAAGAGTCATGTCTCACTTAGGACTCACAAAAGTGAGTGCAATCCAAATCGGTATGAAGGGGTTCCCATATTCTTGATTTTTGAATAAGTCTGCTTGCCTTTTGTTGCAAATATGCTACACTTAAGCTTACTCTCATCTTATTCATCTAATTTAATTTTTACAGATCTTTATTGCTTCCTTCAGCTGATGTCCATAGAATTGATCCTTCTTAGCATCAATCTCAGCCTTTTTAGAGCAAAAAAGGTTAAGGTCCCATTTGAGAGCTCCTGCAAATGCTCACTTATCCACCTTGTTCAAACAAATATCTGCACTATGCTCTTCAATCTTCATTCACGGACCTGCTTATCTCATATGGTCTCCCACACAAGCATTCAATGGAATTGATCTCGCATCTCAACTTCGGTTCCAAATGATCTTGGAATCTTGAGACCCTTCTTTATGTTGCTTTACGCAAGGAAAGTTCTCTTAATGTTTTTGCATTTCAAAATTCTGCAAATCTTGCTAGAAATCTTGTCAACATGTGGGAGAAACACATGAGGTTGGTCTGTAAGGATCCTCATATCTCAATTATTTTCCTCAGGAAACACATGGCTTGTGAAAATCCCTTCCCACCTACTTATTGAAGACAATTGTCAAGTGCCTTTGCTCTTGTTCCTAGTCTCCTCATCTAAAATCCTAAGAAATCGAGTAACTAGAGTCTTGAAAATCACCCCTTTTGTGTCAATGGTGATGAGAATAGACCTATAGGTCCATAGTAATATATTTGTCTGTGCATTTCCTGTAGTCCTGGCACAACAGGAAATTAGATACCTTTATTTTAAGGACATCGAAGAAGATTAAACGACCTCCGTTCTCCAGATCTGTCGTACAAGTTGTAAGAATTTTAGACCAAAAAATGTGCATAGCTTAACCACATTGTGTCGTAACTTAACAGTATCATAAATGGTATTAAGGCACGTATCGAACTTCTCAAACTCCACCTTACCATGTGGCGATTCAAATAAGCATCGTACATGTACCTCTTCCACCATTTTGTTCTAGACGGGAGCAAAAGTGGGCATCTTCTTCAAATGCTCCATCATTTGGTCGGCCGATACTGCAGTGAGAGGTGAACACATTGCCGAGCCTTTTGTTTGCTCAAAAAAATACCCAAAAAAAGGAAAGTGAATCTCCTGCAGATATTTACTAGAAGAGTTGTCCCATTGATTCATTTTTTTCTAATCACATTAACCCCTCGTTAATAGAATATTAATTAAGACACCATAGCTCCCTAAAATGTCGCCCACTTCTAACTTCGTGTCGTCAACACAATCAGCAAATGAACTGTCCAAAATCAAAGAAATACGGCACACCAGTGGGTTGAATTTTCCTGTAAAGAAAGCAAACAAGCTTATTGGTTATATCAACTATTGGTCTCACACTAACACCCTCTTTATGGATTTTCAGAACTCCACATATTCTTGGAGTGACTTTCATGCTCAACACCAATATCTTCTTCAAAGCCTCCCTCCAAAGATAGGATTTTGATCGTTCTAGCTACATGATCATAAGCACGAGACTGGATTATATTTCCACTTTCTTCAACTCGCACAATTCTATAAATGGTCTTCCATCTTGGTCAAGTGGTCCAACTTAGTCATTACCAAGACAACTTTGCCCTCAACTTCCTTTGTAATATGAACGCTGAATTTTTAAAACGAGCTCTGAACGCTACTATCTTCCATGGACCAGCTACGATTCCATCCTATGAATTCCCCATAAGTAGCCCGGCAAATAGTCTGCTCACCACCGAAGCTACCAGCCTTACTATCGTTTGAGGTGTGGCTCGTTTTCTTCGAAACAACCTCATCTATAGTGATGTTGCTTCTAAAAGGGTTTAAATATCCTTAAGAGCTATTATACAGTCCAGGCTTCTTTTTTTGCATTTTTTATGCATATAACTACTTTCAATGGCAACCAAAAAGCATCATGTCCGGATGACATTGAGTAAAATTGCAAAGCGCAAAGTGTTATGCTCTACATTAGACCGTCAAGAGTAACACTTTATAATTATACAGGCGTTCTCGTGTGTTACGAACAACCTCAAAGCTTTTTAAGTTCAGTGGTAACTCTAACCTGATTGCGAGCGTCTGGAAGGCGGAATGACCAAGCATGATCGACGAGAAAGATCTGGGAATCTTTGAGCAAAGTGTCGCAGGACAGCACCAAACGTTTCTGCTTGCCATTTTCGCACAGCTCAATCTGAAAAAAGCTGCCTCCGTCGAATGTCTCGCTACAAAGTTTCTCAAATAATTGCTGATAAAGCACTGGAGGAACACCAGAAGAAGCCAACAGCACTCCGTGGACATCCACGAAATCGTTGAACTCCTTGATAATCACCATACCGCAAAATTGTTTCTATCTGCTCTATCTGCCCTGTCTCCAATTTGTCATCCGTTTCTAACCTTCTGTTTTTATTTTCTCTGTTATTTCTTATACCCTAAACCCTCCTGGAACTCTCAAAAAAAATATCAAGCATATCTGTATGTATTACTTTGAAGTATTAATATGTATTTCTTTAATTTTGTTATTTAAAAAAAATTAGTAGTATTGTAGTGGATTTTTGGTGTATTTGTAAAGTTCAAAAGTATAAGGTTATTAAGGGTCAAGTCTATATTTAATGGTTTGGTTTAATGATAAAGTTTAGGTTGTAGGCATTTAGATGAAGCTAAGTTCAAATTTTCTACAATATAAAAAAAAGGATCAACCTTTACATAATACAAGGTCCTAACATTATGGGATGAGGCTGAGATTATGTCCTAAGAAATATTGATGGAATTGATATCCTTGAGTCCTTAACTCTCAACCAAAAAGATGTCAACCTAAGGTTGGCGGTCTTTGTAAAGAAGTTAAGTAGCGAAACAAACTTCCAGCACTAATCTTAAGGAGAGGGTAATGTAAAAACTTTCTCGGATATGTATAACAGTTACATAAACTTAACAAAAATAAGTTAAAACAACATGCATACCACAACATAGTGATTTACGTAGGGAAAACCTTTTCGGGAGAAAAACACGACACTCCAAAAGTCGCTCAATATATTATTTTGAAATCAATAACATATTACAATATACTTATAGAGCAAGTTTCTCTCAGGAGCATCACCAAGCAGAGATCCAGAGTTAACTAAAACACTATAAGACTCTTACGCACACGCTCCATCTCACACACCTAATATATAGAAGATACAATCCAAGAAACCGTCAAACAGTATTACAAAACCATGGGCTAAAAACCACTTATAAAGTGGTGCCCACCTTATCTCCAGTCAAAGATGCCCTATGATGTGTCAAAAAACACACCAGCACATGTAACTCCCTTTCACAACTTATTTACATGTTTGACACATTTTAAATTTCCTATTTCGAGAGACACAACTTCTGGAGGTCGTAGCTTTTGAACCGGGTGTCTGATTGATGAATTGTTTGAAGCGTTTAAAAGCTTGCGACATGCTCTATAATGTTCTAAATTGCTACACCATTTAGCCACATTTTTTGCCCATTTTGATGCCTTTAAAGCCTCTATAATTGCATTTGCAACTTTTTCCTAACATTTTCCAAAAATGGAAACTTTAATATCTTCCAAACTAGACATGTCCTTACAACGAAAAATTTACCAGAGAACTTGTCTAACCATTGTGAACCTTCTTGAAGCGAATAGGGAAAATATGTGCTTAAATAAAAATTTACTAAAAATAGTAACCCCGTGAAAATGCAAGGTTGAGAGACTTTTCCCAATAGTCTCATTGCATGCTTTCAATAAAAATAATAAAAATAACTATTTTATTTTTAAATTAAACTATTTTTTTATAATTTATTAAATTAGATTATTTATATGTATATTTAAAATAAAATGTAGTCTATATATACTTGATAAAAATGTTCACCTTAAATTATTCTTACAAAGATTATTTTATAGTATATCAAAAATATTTTAGAAATATAATTCAAACAAGTACTATGAGACTGCAAAGATTCAAACAAGAATAAAGATCAAGGACTTAGCATCAAATACAAACTTAATAATGTATGTCCTCAAAATGTTAGAATGCCACCAAATTACTAAACATCAAAAGCACAAGAACCAACCACATAACTAATATTCACCATCGTAATCCACATCTATACCAAGAAATGGAAAGGAATAAAAAGCAAGGGTTTCTCATAATTCATCCACTAGACTTGCACATTTGAGAATACATAGCTCAATACAACCAAAAGAATTATTGATTATAAATCTAAATTGAATAGTACAAATTTTCTATCAATGATTACTCATTCATAACCATAGGAGCAACATTAAATAATTGGCTTTTTAGTCACATGCTACCTAAAGACAAGGAAAAAATAAATGAAGCATTAAATACCAAAGAGTCAAACACCATGATGGACCTTCATGTCTTGTTTACATCTCTCATTTAGTTGAAGTGAAGTATGCCCTTTATGCTCCACTTGGTATGCCTGGAGTTGTAATGGATATAGTTGTGTGGATGTGGATTATTATTTGTATGAGTTTGTATAAAATGCTCTATAACTTGTAAGATTTGGCTAAAGATTATATCCACAAAAGATCTAGGAACTTCATGGGGAAATTATGAATCAATGGTTAGTGATGAATTTTAAGTGACTATGTTTTGCCCTTCTTTCATATGGCATCATAACTAGAAGTGGTGTTGTACAAAAAAAATGTGTCTTGGTTGGTAGAAAGAAATGATAAAGAAAAGATGATAGGATTATACCCCTATGAGAGTTTACCCCAAAAAGGCATTTAGGGGAGCTCTGGAACTAAAGAAATAGGGGTGAAAATTGGATAGAGTAGGGAAAATGATGATCAATTGATGAAAAATGGAGATGAACAAACAAAGGATGAAGGAATGGAATAAAAAAAGAGTGAAACGAGTAAAAATTAAGATTTGGAAGGGTTGGGAGGCACATAAATATGATTGGGGAGTGGAAAAGTTCATTTGTGACATGGGGCTCAGAGATCAGAGCATAAATTTGTGTAGAGCTAAGAGAAGATGGTGAAATCTTATGAAATACCCACCACGAAGAGTAGTGTGTCTCTAAGAGTGACCAATAAAGGCAAGAGATTGGTATATGTAAAAAATTATCCAATTATGGTATGTTATGTCTCACAGATATGAGTCAAAGGTGGGGAAAGAAGAGTACTAATTTATGGGAGAGCATGAATAGGTGCTCACATGGTCATGATCAATGCTTACATTAGACAAATTGATGATTTGCATGAAGTGGATTCTATGTGAAAGGGAGTTCACCTACATAAGCACAAGTTTTCTTACATAGGAGGAATCTCACTTGCAATGAATTAGCACCTACATGTATAATCCCTTGCACAGTTAGCACTTATATGAAATAGATAGAATAGGCTAAAATTTAGCATAAGAAATAACTAATAAAGTCTTTTGGATGAATGCAGGAGTAGTTGCCACCCTTATTGTCACAAGAGCAAAGGACAAAAATGATGATATTGAAGATGAGTCTAGACAATGTTGGAATTATTTTTTGGAGCCAATAAGGTTGTACACTGTGTGGCTCATGTGCCATAGCTATGAGCACACAAGGCAATAGCAACGATGTTGGTGGTGAGGTGACAACAAGAGATATGACAATCACTCTAAAGGATGTATGAATGATATTTTAACACTAAAGATGTTGGTGTAGAGGTGGAAATGAGAGATATGATGGTCACCCTAGAGGATGTATGGAGGATATTTTGTTTGTTGATCTAGGGGTATAAAGTAGAGTATGAGCTAGAGGGTGTTGGGAAGAGATCGTAGAGAGTGTTAATGCAAAAATATTTTCTAGTGATAGGGCATGAAATGGATTTGACAATATGGATGGTCATGTTGGAGGATTTTCCCTTACTTTTAGTGGGTATTATTACTAGAATATGTTTTCTTAACAAGAGGTCGTGAGGATTCCTAGGGGATTAGGTGAGAGTATTGAAGGGGGTGTAGAGGATGGGGGTTGTATGCAAGAGTTGTGTATTTATTGCCATGGCTATACAAAGGCACATGTATATTATGTATAAGGTTGGGAAGAGATTGTAGGATTTGATGACAATTTAAACCCACAAGCCAAGAATCATCTACAAGCATAACACCTATCATGAAGAGAATATCAAAGCAAGATGATTTGTACAACTTGAAA
The DNA here is from genome assembly GCA_018584345.1 of Thuja plicata. NCBI lineage: Eukaryota > Viridiplantae > Streptophyta > Pinopsida > Cupressales > Cupressaceae > Thuja > Thuja plicata. Next base: position 1,654,696 of record MU226014.1, read on the forward strand.
TTTTTGCATTGATTGCACAATATAAATTGGGATTAGAAATGGGATGAATTACAATGCATAGATGAATAATTTTATAGAAAGAAAAATCTCTGAAATTAGGGGGAAAGCTAACTCAAACTAAAAAAGAAAACTAGAGCTAGATATGCAAACTAAGGTGCATGATGGCAAGATAGAGGTGCAATATACACAAACTAGAGCCCAAATAGACTAAACTAAACCAAATTAGGCTAAACTAAGTGAACTTAAGATATGTATGCATGTGCAACATGTGCTCAATTTTTCTCAAGAACATCATATGATATATATGATATATATGGACAGCCTATGTGCATTCTCTAAAACACCCCCTCAAGTGAAACTCGGGGAGAAGAAAAAACCTCCAAATTTTCCTCCAAGTATTGAATCAGTCACATAACTAAAATAAAGATCTCCCCCCCCCCCCAGGAGAGAAAAGGTGAGANCCCCCCCCCCCCCAGGAGAGAAAAGGTGAGACAATAACCCCACATAATGAAGAAGCTCAAGTGTTGAAGATATGGGCTCAAGGATGAATGTTGATGAATACCCAAGAGTGGAAAACCACATTCCTCCCCTTAGGAAGACACACATCCAATGCCCAAGGTAGAAGAAACTCCATGAAAGGATACATAAGGAATAGTCTCATGATGTGTGTTATGGAAGATTGCTCAACTGTCCACATGTTTGAATCAAAATATGCAAAATCAGTTGAAGTAATTCCAAACAGTTGTGAAGATACCTGATGAACATCATATAAAGGCATTGTAGATGGGGTGAAAAATTATCAAACTATCATTAAAGAGAAAATAAATATCCTCAATCAACTCCCTAATGTATGAAGAGTGTGAAGTATAAAATAACACTACAATATCTAGAGCATGTGATGTATCAAATAGTGTTGCAACATCTAGTAGGTACTCATCCCACACCACTGAAAGTAGAAGATAACAATGAACCTCATGAATTTAAGTGATCTCTAAAGAAGCTAGAGGTGAAGGAGGAATAACATGAGTCTCAAGAACTATGGTGAATAACTAAATTACACATAGGTTCAAGTGACCAAACCTCTCCTCAGATATTTGATCCACTTGAGATGTATAAAACTTAGGACCAATCAATGGAATTGTATACTAAATGGGAGAAAAATGAGAGAAATCATAGAGTTGTGATGCATAATCAAATATACCAACTGCAATGCTCTCTCTACTATGATAATCTCTTATGAGCACTAAATTAGGGGTGAATTCAACTATCTTTCCCTTCCAACTGCTAGTAATTTGGTAGATGGATAGGAGGTTGGAAGATAGTGAAGGGACACAAAGAACATCACAAAATGTGTCATCATCCAACTTAATAGAACCACTCCTAGTAACACTCATGTAAGTTTTATTACCCATCAAAATCTAAGAGAACAAATCCTAAGATAATTCCATATAATGACAAGCTCCTAAAGCAAGAAGACACATACTTGACTAAGTGTGTATCAATGCAAAGATAGCATGACCTTTCATCTTGTCTTCGCCACATGCCATAGAAGTTAACCTGTAATGTGAAGGTCCTAATGTGGTAGAAAAGGATCCACTAAATGAAGGCAATTAAATATGATTGTTTCAAATAAGATATTTTAGCTCGTCATTGTTCTTTTCATAACAATAATGTTCATCATGTCTTGTCTTGGTGCAATGAGCATACACAGGCTTGTTCTTCTTATATGAAGAAACCTTGGAAGAGGTGGAAGAATCTGAATCATGGCGATGAGACTCTGAAACTAGTGGAGTAAGTTGTGAAGCCCTATGCTTATAATTCTGATTAGCCTTAGGCTTCTATTTCTCTATAGATGACTGAGATGGAGATTGAGAAACCAATGGTGAGATTTGGACCGAGTGATAGAATCCAAGTTTGTCGATCTGGACTACTCCTATGTCAGGTATTCACAAAATGCCTCGAATAAAGGCAAAGTGTGTGCATTTCCCAAGGTATCCATAGTAGAATAAAATGATGAAGCAATGAACTAGAAAGGTCCTCGAAGCTTTTCCAGAATCAGAAAGATACACTCCTTGTATTTTTTGTCCTTGCCACAACCTTGCAAAAGTGATCTGATGGATTTGAACTTCTCCAAAAAATCCTCATTGGAAAGAAAGGAATTGGGTGTAAATGGTGTCAAATATGTCTTAAGATAAAGTGCGTGAAACTCATTGATGCCCTCAAAGATGTCATAGAATTTGACCCACATAGTTCTAGGAGTGGTTTAGGAATCAACATGGAATTGAGACTCTCTAAAACATTTTGGGAAATTAAAATCATGGTCAATCTGTCTTGTTATTATAATCTATAACCTCAAATTCATTGATCAAATTAGGTTGGATCTCATCGAGACACGCCCATAAATCTAGGGATTGAAGCAATATGGTCATATCCCATTTCTAGGTGTGATATTTATGGGGAATGTATTCCTTAATAGAATCTACCATTGCAATTGGTTTTTAGATTAGGCAATGGCTAGGGAAAGACATGAATCAAAATGAGGATGATTCTACCCCCCCCCCCNATTCCCCCCCCCCCCCCCCCTCCAACAACAACAACAAACAAAACTAACTCTTGTGCAACTGTATTACCTAAGAAATAACAAAATCAACAAATGAATGAATCTAATACTATTGTATACCTTATGCAAAATCTTGGCAGATTTGAATATAACACAGAACCATCTTTCTGATGATGTTCAAATTTTGAAAAATGAAGTCCACATGAGCAAGTTAGGGCCCTAGAAGCACAAAAAAGAACATCTAAATTCACAAGCTTGGGACAAAAAAACTGTAAATAATTTGACAAAGCTACTAGAAAATTTGGATCAATGCTAAAACAAGCTTTCCAAAGGCATCTTGTTTGTGTGATTTTGAGTTCATATGCTCAAGTTATGAGAAAAAAACTAAATGTATATCAAAAAACAAACTAAATGGCCTGAAGAGCATGGTGACAGTCCTTATAATGATTACATGCTAAGATTAGTTGCATATTTTGGGAGTATTCCCTCACTAGAAAAATTTTCCTATTACCAAAAAAGATTCTCTAGAATTATTTTGTACCACCAAAATATGCTCAGAATCTTCAATCAAAATATTGTCAAGAATCAAAATCATTAATAGAATCTACCCAAAGGAATTTTCTCTTTGGTGACTAGTTGTTGATGCTAGTAGGATACTATATGTGCAAGGGTGTAATTGCCGCAAAAAAAGTGTACTCCTTTGTATTTGCATAAAAGACACTTTCACCCAAAAAAATATAATTTTTTTGCCAAGAACTGTATAAGATTTTTTGCAAAAAAAAAATGGAACAAAAAATTTGAGCTTGTGAAAAAAAAATCGTCAACATTGATGCAAGGGTCTGTGTGTTTGTATGGGCTAAACAATACCCCTTGTAAAATGTTTTATCCACCCAAAAAATCTACCTAGATTTCATGTTAACAAAAATGGATGAATTGACAAGTATTTGAGGGTTTTGGGTCTTCTAATTGTGATGGTGATGTCCATATCATTCTACAATGCCCATTTTTTTGCCTACCCACATATTTCACCTTGATTTGTGTGCCCATAGCTAAATTGACCCAAAACTTCAAGTACTCAAATTTTGACGAAGCAAAAATTTATCTTAGGGTTTTTGCATGTTGTGAACTTGTTGGCGACCACTGTTTGAGCTCAGTGTGCATAGAAAAATTTGTCAAGGTCATATATCTCAAGGATTTGGACATGAACTTAGCAGATCAGTCAACAATACCATATGGGAGCAAATATTACGCTCTGATATCATGTATGGGAGAAAAGATTAAGCTTTGATATCATATAGGAGTTGATGGTGATTTCAACCTAGAAGCGAATAATCATCTACAAGCACACCACTTGTCACAAAGAGAGGATCAAAGCAAGATAATTTACACAACTTGAGAATTATATATTAATTACAAAATATTAGTTGTGAATACAAATGAGATGAATTACAATGCATAAATGAATTGTTTTTTAGATAAAACAATAGCCATAAAATTAGGGGGAAAAAGATAATTCAAACTAAAAAAGTGAACTAGATCTCGATGTGCAAACTAAGGTGCATGATATGTAAGATAGAGGTGAAAGATATGTAAACTAAAATGCAACTAGACTTAAATAAACTAAATTAAGCTCAACTAAGTGAACTTAAGCTATTCATGCATGTGTAAACATGTGCTCAATTATGCTCAAGAATATGCATGAGAATATTCTTAAGCATGTGCACAATTAATGTATGCAACATATAAAAATGTGCATGATGCAATAACTATATGTATGAACAAAACATATGCATGTTTTAACAAAGATTAGGATGTGGTGTGACACTACAAGTTTGGGTGTGTGAGCATATTGCAATGCATAGACAATCGACAAATACGTAGTGAGTGGTAGAATGTACATATGTATATGCACACATAGGACTAGTGCAACATGCGTAATGGATGATCTAAAATTTTTGTAGAGGATGATGTAGTACAACCCCAACCTTGTCTTTGTACAAAGGTAATGTAGCTTTAGAGCCTGGTTTGGATGCATGATGAGGTAAGCATACTTACTATGTGGATGTATTAGTGTTATTGTATTTATTTTATGATTATAGAATTGGTGCTATAATGGTTATGGTGTGTGAAATAGTATACAGTTATATATTAATGGAACTGGTTGGATATTACAGTTACTGGATAATTATGGATAATAGTTGATTAGGATGAATATGTAAGTGTAATTGAAATGTGGTATATTGTTTATTCAGATGTTGATTAATGATCATATACGTAATATGTTTCCAATAGATGTCATAATATTTTAGGATGATGTTTACTTTCATGTATCTACTGATGTTTAATTATTATTACCAGGCTTATGTTATTGATTATGGTTAAATCATGTTGTGCATCCATAATCAAAGAGAATGGCACATATGTTCTAGCACATTTGCGACAGAGAGATGTTCCTTTGGGTCTGCAAAAAAATGAATCATAGTTTTGGATACCCTTTAATCTTGCAATCATTTTGATGCTATCATGCCCATGGGGCGGTCCTATACAATGTGGATTTGCATCTGATTCATGATAGGGAACCTTGTCACCTATGTTGTTGATCTTGGACAGAAGGTCTGAGGCAAGTTGTGAGGCTGAGGAATGTTCGTCTGAGTACTCTTATGATCTTGTGCAAGTGTTAATCATGTGGTGGCTATAGGACCCTTGGGAACACTAGAACTTCCTTCTCAATGATTTAGTGACATTCATGCTTTTATGTATTTGGTGTTGGTTTATGTTAATTGATTAATGATTGTAGCACGTATCCTTTATTGGTGTATTCTCGTGTTTAATATAATTATCTATGCATTTCTAAACAAAAAAAAATATGGTGATTGTATTGTATATTATTTCTCGAGGGCTCTTTGGCGAGGCATGTTATCTAGTATCAAAGCCTAGGCTCATACACTAGGATTTCTAGCACATATGCGCTCATTGTGTGATGTTGCATTGGTATGTCAATTAGTGTGTGACTCTGATTTTTTTATCTCTATCTTATGATTTGAGAATAATGTAATCGAGTGTATGGTTGCAGTCGTGTATTATGTATGCTTTGATCAAAGGCATGATGTAGTAGGCCCCTAGTCCAGCGGGTGTTTTTGTTGATTAATTGTATTGAGATGAATTTTATGTGACCTTGGAGATATGGCAATACCCCTCCTTGTGTGTGTACTCTTCTTGGTTACAATTGAGTGTTTGGATCCATGCATTCTTTCCTATATTATACACACTCCTTATTATGGATTTGTTGGCTTATTAAAGAATGGTTGGGAATCTCATTTTTATTATTAAATGATTAACGAGTGTCAATGAATCTTGTGATTTTAGCTCTTCTCTTGGTAATGTAATATGGTGGTTTTAAGTATTTGTGCAATATTATGCCATTATCTCTTGAGTACCAAACTATAGAGGCCAATTAAATGATTGTGTGTTAATCCAACTTGGTGTGGATTGTGGTATTAAACTATGGACCTTGCTTGGTTATGTTAAATGAAAGAAGTATAAATGTCTCTTCCTTCCATCACTCTTTTGTACGATAGGTAATCATAAAGGAGGCTAGTTAGTGTTAAAATAAAAGTGTTAATACTAATGAATGTCTATGAAATGCATGCAAACATGAGAAATTATTTAGCTAGAGTCCACGTGACTAATTGTCACATGTCTTGGATGTTCAAGTAAGTGTAGTAGTAGGTCAACTTCATCAATGAACTTGGGACTTCCTATGTTTGAAAGGATGACAATGTAATTTGTATCAAAGTATTAAAGCATGGTAGGATAGGATCATTTCTTGGAGATAAGGCGATTGCATCATGCTTGGTTTAAATTAAGGATTTAACCTTGTATTCTTAAACAATGAATATCAACATGGCCTTCCATTGGGCGATGGATATTGTATGAATTATTGAGATAATCATGTTGATCAAATCCTAAAATTTTATGCATTATAATGAAAATAGATAGGTTGATAATGTATGCTTATGACTAATAGAATTCCCTGCACGAAATTTGAGAACATTTTGTTAATGGATATCGACATCCCATGCTACTGGTAGATATAATTTGGTACGAACATAATGTAAATTAGCATGCTCTCTTATGGAAATAAATGTACTAGTGGAATAGTGATGTTACATGCTTATGTTCTTGCTCTCTTCTATGTACATGCATAAACCTGAATCGAGTAGTGCAGCGGAAGTGTGGAGGACCCTACCCCCGAGGTGTTGTAGACACATAAAAATGGTTTATTGCTCTAATGCAATGACATTACTAATATTCCTCTTTAATTTATTTAATAATTTTTATTATCTAATAAATTATGTCTTTCTACCATATTCTAAGATCAAAATCATCATTTCCCTTTAATTTCATAATTAAGTAGTTTTTTAATTACTTAAATTATTCAGTGTCTAATCAATGTTTCATCACCTATTCATCTACAAAATAATTAAATAATTAAACATTGTTTAATTATTCCATGTCTCCTTATAATTAATTAAATAATCAAATTTAATTAATGTTCCCCTTCACTAATTATTACATTTATGTAATAATTAAATCAAATTTTATCTCATGATTAAATAAATGATATTTATTTAATTAAACTAATTATTCCCCTCTCATGATTAAATAAATTATATTTATTTAATTAAACTAATTATTCCCCTCTCATGATTAAATAATTATATTTATTTAATTAAACTAATAATACCTCTCTCATGATTAAATAAATTATATTTATTTAATTAAAACTAATAAGTCCTCTCATAAATTAATAAGTAATTATTTATTTATAAAATATCCCCACATGTGCAAATAAATAATTTATTATTTATTTAAATCATAATTATCCTCCTAAATTCCTAACTCACACTCACTTTGAGTTAGCTTCTCAATCACAATTCCTTCCTCCACAATTCTCTCTCCTAACTATTCAATCCACATTGTTAATTCCTCCCCAACAATCAGTTAAGTCTCTAGTCAAATCAATCTTCTAATACATGCAATCAGTTAACTCATCCATACCATTTGTTAACTCCCCAGTCTATTCAAGTCATCTCTCCAATCTATTTGTTGACAGGTCAATCAATCCCCCAATCATGGCAGTCAAGCAAACTTGAACTCCTACTCACTCTGAGTTCAACTCCTCAATCACAGTCAATCAATCCTTCAATCATGGAATCTTGGTTGGAATCCTGAAAATCTTATAAATAGAGATCAAAACCTTTGGTTTTGGTAACCACAATTGCTTTGAATTCTTATGTTGGCATACAATCAAGCACTCATTTCTAAGAAGGAGAACACCAAGGAAGGATTTTATGGCTTGCATATTCATGTTCTTAGAATAATTTCATATTATTAGTCATTTATGCTTTATATTTATTTATTTTTCTTTCTTTATATTGGGAATACTAATTGCTTTATCAATCTCTTTGTGGTTGAGATTTTAGGATTCTATTATACCTGATTACAGGTGTGTCTTTCTTAGTTGATAACCTTTTTAGTATGCCCTAGGCTTAGTAAAAGTGCTTAGTGAGAATCTTTATTAACCCATCTAACACCATTGATGGTTTACTCCTTCCTCATTGGGTGGCTATAATTCTAGTCACATAGTGATTGTATATTGTAAGCTCTTGATGCATTGTTTTTAGTTGTTTGTGCGGACCAACAAACTTGTTTATTGTTGTTTGTGACAGTTTAGCCACGATTTTTTAAGCTTATTTTCAAGTGATTTATTGTTGTGATCCTTTTATTTATCTTATTTATTTTTGCACATGATCACTTATTTCCTCATTTTATGGATTTATGTGGCTGGACTAGTTTCTCTTTGGTGTTTTATGTACGTTAGTTATGTGTTGTAATGTGACTCCTCGCCAAGAACGCGTGATGCATGTTTGGCGAGTGTGTATGAGGAAACGATCATGGGGAAACCATTAGGTATGGGTCACAGTTTTGGACTCTTTTGAGAGAAGTATGTAGTACCTTGGAGCATTATGGTGTATGTTGTTATTGAGCTTAGTGTTGTGGGACCCCAGTGTTGTGGTTCATTGTGTTGTTAGAAATGCATTTCTCTATCTCTCTATTTTTTTGTTGCATAGTAGATATAGAGAGGATCCTCATGCTTAACCAGTGCATATTTTATCATGTTATGTGAGTATTGGTGTTATTTCATGTGCAAAATCTAGAAAATTTAAATTTTTGCCTTGTATTTATGTCTCTTGCAAATGAAGAGAATGACTAAAATATAAATATTTTGAGAAAATTCAGAAAGATTAATTGTTAATGTTGCTTGAGGAAAATGAAATGGTTGTAAAATTACGTATTAGTGTATAATTCAGAGTACTTCTTGCATTTAACAAAGGAAAAATGCTATAAATTTTTGTCCTTCAAGTAAAAATTTTCTTATTATTGTTATGTTAGAGTTGAAAGAACATGAGTTGTGAATGAAAATGTGTAAATTGCAAGTATATCTTATGTGTAACTTAATGAAAAAAATGTGAATTATTGTACATTAGGAGACAATATGTGCTTTATTGACTGAAATTGAGTAGAAATTCTCTAATTTATTGTTATGTTTGGAACTGCGTATGTTATTGGTGACTTTCCAGTGAAGAGTATGTTTTGGTGTATTTATGATTTGATATTGTACAACAAACTAATCTATTATGTCACTTTATGTCAAATTGCATGGCCTAATTTCTAGTATAACAATAGACACATACTTGTGAAATTGATTTGAGTAGATGAAAATATTAAGGTGATTAGAATTTGAGATGGAATAAAAGGGAAATATAGAATTGTTTGACAATATTTATGTGAATCAAATTATTTTATGTATGGATTGCCAATAATTATGTGATATTGATTATGCTTGAGAGAAACCATGGGACTAATGTGTGTAGTGTTTCCATCTTAGCTTTTGCGACTTCCAAGAGTAAGTTGAGCCTTAGGGGGGAGGATGTAGAGCTACCTTAATCTCATCTCTGTACAAAGGTAATGTAACTTTGAAGCCTAGTTTGGATGCAAGATGAGGTAAGAATACTTACTATGTAGATGTATTAGTGTTACAGTATTTATTTTATGATTATAGAATTGGTGATATAATGATTATAGTGTTACTTCACCCTTTCAAATTGCACATTTAGAAGGAAAATGTTCCAATAGGCTAGGAAGGTCCTAAATGCTAATAGGTTCAATAATCCTTTTTATTTTTAATGATGTGTGGATGATGAAATATAAATTAGACATTAGATTAGGGATGATATTATGTATACCTGAAAACAAGATAGGGAACTTGTTATTTCAGTGTTGTTTTCTGGACTGTCGGGGTCTTGGAACCACCTGTAACTGCAAATCTAACCTCTGAAACCTATAACCTGCCTCTGGGATCAATTTCGGCCTATTTTAGAGGGTACAAGATGGTTGGGGTATTCTATACCTAGGTAAAGAGCGGCTGAGTTTCTATGTACCCTTCAACTTTGCCCAAAATTTGTCGAAGATCACTGTCGGGGTCTCCACAGCTAAGATTTGTAATTACAACTTCCTGGCCTACACATGCACATAGAAAAATAGGAAAGAAGGTTGGCTAAATATTTTTCCTCACTAAAACCCCTATTTATGAATCAACCTTGAAAATATAATGAAATTGCATAAGGAAAGATGAAATAAAAGCTAGATTTGAATCGTAAATCACCTTATACCTTGATGATGCAATGCCTCTTTGGATGTAACCACAAATGTTAATGCAATACCTTGAACTCAAAAAAAACCCAAAAGGAAATCATGAAAGATAAGGCTTAGATGATGGATTTTGTGGTTTGACACAATGCTTGATGAAGAGGAAGAAATTGCTTTGAAGACTTGAAAACTTGGATGCTTGAAGACCTTGAGAACGCTATTTAAATATGATTGGTTGATTGATTATTGAACATGAATGCTTTAAAAATAGTAATGGATGCCAAAATGAGGATAGATAGGATGTTTATATACCTCTCACATCATTTTGATTATATTGGGATGCCAGAGCCAATTATAGATCTAGAACTATGACCAATTTAGCATAGACTTGGGGTCCCAAATCAAAATTGGGCTCAAAACCCAAAATACATAATGGCTAGAACATTATGTACCTAGGTACATAACATTTTAATCATTATGCACCCTAGGAAAAAGGTCCAAATTGAGTCCTAGGGTCCCACATAGCCTTGGGGTGTGTATAGTTGTCTGGCAGTCAATTCTAGGGTTGAAAGATGACAAAAAGACCACTAATAATGCTATAGGGCCTAGGAGATGAAATGAATTATTTGATTGGAAGAAAAAATAGAGGAGCACACTTATAAATATAGGCTAACCTCGATTTTTGAATAAGTTGAATCAACAAAGGACTTATAAGGTTAATTTAAAGGTCCAATGGGCATTAGAAGATCATGAAATCAATGTGGGAACCCATACACACTAAAATGGGGCTAAAATGGGCACCTAATTAAGGGTTCTTAGTTTTTAGGATGGTAAATTTATCCCCCACTTTAGTGGGAGTATGAATCCACCTCATGCTCATGATAAAGTAGAAGAAAGGGAGAGAAAGATAAATATCATGGGAAAACTACAAGGATATAAGATATCACTAAGTTTAAGGACACAAACCCCCAAACCAAAGATATTAACTTGTACATCCATATGCAAGGACACATTAAAAAACAATGAAATCCTAAAGCTTACTAAGATTCCAAGTCAACTAGTTGAAGATTCCTCAATAAATAAAATATCTCCACCACTAGTATCATGCTCGAAAAGCTATTGCAGAAGCACGAGTGGTCACATAGAAAGAGAAAGAGCACACATCAAAGATAAGATAAAACTCCGTGATCCAATCAAATAGAAAAGTGTGTTATGTTATGGAATCATGGAGGAGAGAGAAAAGAAAACCATCGATGACACATGCTAGCCAGTTGTGTTGCTCTAGGTGATCTATGAGAGATAGAAGAAAGAGAGAGGGGAAAAAATGGTCTACCAAATTGTGTTGTGCTAGTTCCACCCATCAAAGAGAGTGTAAACAAGGAATTTATGGTCTAGTGCATGCTAGTCAACTCATGAAAATTAATGTAAATGAGAGGTTGAATGGTCTAGCATAGTGTGTTATTCTAGTGAACCCATGAAAATGATACATCAAATGGTCTAGCATATTGTGTTGTGCTAGTCAACCAATCCTAAAAATGTATGCAAAGGAGAGGTCAAAGGGGTTAGAAAGTTGTGTTATGCTAGTTCAACCAATCCTAAGGATAACCAAGGAAAGCATTGTATCTGAGAAAATCTTCCAAAAATGTATAAAGGAGAGTGATCTAACCCTAGCAAGTTGTATCATGCTATTGTACTCTACCTGGCATGCTTAAACTAAATAGAATATTTGTAGTAAGGAGGTCATATATGCACCCACCCTTAAGATCACTAACTCATTTGACTCCAAAATCTGATGAAAGTCCAAAAATTGAATACATCATTGGGTACCTGTGAAATTTATTAAAAAAAAAAACTTTATGCCCGACGTTCGTCAAAATTGTGACACCCCTTATTTTCATTGCTATTACGACAAGCCAATCATCCCCTTTTTTTTTTTATGTTTTTTCATCTGTATTTCAACATACACTTAAAGTCAATGTTATATGGTTTGCGCCACCTTAATTTTTGGGCTGACAGGTATATGGTAATTGTGATTAATGTGAACTTTCAAAACTGTTATAAAATTTCCCTCCAATTCAAGGGTTTGGAGATAGATTTACTAATTGTCTTTTGTTGAATTTAGTCTGATTTTGCAGCAAAGTTCTATAATAGGGAGGTCCTTGGTTTGAGAATAGCTTTTCAAGAGTAAAAGAAGGGCATGTGTATGACCTGAACCCTAGGTGTGTTGAACCTTGCAATTTCTATTGTGAGTCTCTGTGGGAAGTGTTGTGTGAGCGAAGTAGAAGTTGATCCATGAAGTATCCTTATACATCGATGGAGTCCATATTGATGGTGATTCTTTTGGTTTATGCCTTGTGTTGGGAGTTGGAAAATGGATTTGTTGCAAAACTAGAAATCAATTTATTGCAGAACGGTTCTTGATTCTTGGCGTATGATTGAAGGAAGGTTTCCGATTCTTGGAGTTTTTGAAGATCTAAATATTCAAGCTTGGTAAAGAAAAATCATGTCAAATAATATTAGTGCAGAACAAAATGAAGAGACACTTGCTAGATTATGGGCTAGATTGAAATGAAAGGGCGATTGGAAATGTTATTGTCCTTCCAAAGATTGCAAGGGCTTAAAGAGGAGAAGACTTTTAATTTCAACAACTGAGAAACATTGTAGGGAGCATGGTCATTTTGAAGGGGGCATGATTATCATCCATTGGTGAGTTTTTCATTATATGTCTTTATATTGATTGAATTTGTAAATGTTTATATTGTTTTAACATTTTTTAGATTTATAAAAAAATCACTTGATCATGATCATAGTTTATTTGTGTTAATCATTATTATAAAGGTGGGGTTCCCTAGGGCACATGATATAGATTATCACGACCAGGAGAATGTGGTTTTGCAAGCAGAGGAACAAGGAGCAATGAATATCAAAGATTAAGTTAATGATCCTATGGAAGAAGATGATCATGCACTAGAAAACATAGTTGAAGATGATGGTACAAATACATTCATCCATGACACATTTAGTGGTGTAGCTGATCATGATGATCAAGATGACTTTGTTGATGTTCATGATTTACCTGTACTTGAGAAGACATACGAGCCCCTTTATTAAGGCTCCCAAACAACTCTTCTCTCTATTGTATTGTTGTTGTTGAACTTGAAGGTTATGATAGTTTATCCAACATAGCAATCTCACAAATGTTAAGGTATGTCATATATGTCATCTTTTTTCATCTATTCTGGTTGTTAGTTCATCACTAGTAAATAAAGGATGAAATATGTACCATTAATATTCTTTATATTAACAATTTTTGTTGTTGTAGATTGATAGGTGAATTTTTGTTACCACCATCAAATATTTTACCTCGCCCATACCAAGATTTATCTGCCATTATGAAAGATATTGGAATGAAGTATCGACCAATAGATGCATGTCCCAATGATCATATTATATATCATAAACAACATGAATTTACAATAGAATGCCGAGAAATTCATATTAGTATATATCAAACAAATTAACTAACAAAAAAGGTGCCTCGCAAGGTTCTTCATTATATTCCACGTATGCAACAATTATTTAGGTGCGAAAGCTTAGCAAAATTTATGGATTACCATACACAGAATAAAAGTGGACATGACATTCTTCGAATGCCTACATATTGTTCTGCATTTAGGGACATGGAGAAAAATGACCACTTTAAATAAGTACCACATAATCTCAGGCTTTCATTGGCAGTGGACGGTGTCAATCCATTTGGAGAGCTGAGATATATTTACTCAGTGTGGCTTGTTTTTGTTATCAACAATAGCATTCCTCCATGGATGCCAATAAATAGGGAGCACATAATGTTAGCAATGATTGTTCTAGGTTTTTTTTTACATCAATTTTCTTTAACGCAGTAGCATCTCATTTGTCTTATTTGTTGCATAATGACTTATATTTTTTTTTCATTTAATAGTCATGTACATTAATTTATATATATTGCAGTAAAATGGTTATAATAATTATTTATTGTTTATGTTCATTCAACTAGGTAAGTACCAAGTTAAAGATATGAATGTATACATCGAGCCTCTTATTGACGAGTTACTAAACTTATGAAATGATGTCATTATGTACGATGTCTCTAGACTGATAGGACAAAGACAATTTCAATTCCATGCAATGTTTGTATGGATAATTCACGATGCCCCAAGATTAACACATTTTTGTGGTATGTTATAATGTTTGAATGCACTTGAAAAATATTTAATTTTATGAAGTAGATATCATGCATGTTTTTTAAATAATCTATTCATTAAATATAATTATAAAAATTGACATATATGATCTTGCAGGTCTTCAAACAAAGGGAAAATGGGCATGTCCAGTTTGTGGTCCAAAGATGAAATCTCGTCTGTTAGAAATTAATCTTTCCTTGGTTGTATACATATATTTAAATAAGGATAAACCAAGGTATCCTATATTTTTTTTGTCCTCTAGTCCAAGTGGGACGACATGTCACATTTTTTATATTTCCTTTAATAAAGAAATTAGACATTCTTCCTTAAGAGGATTCTCACACTTGACACACACTTAATGTGAATGTGGCATTCATAGAACATATGAGTTGCATGCAAACTCCATCACTAATATCTATTTAAGAGATGTTTCTCCACACACTTTAGAGGAACTTTATCACTTCTTCTCACATTCTCATTCTTGCTCTCTCATTGTTGTAATGAGCTTCTTGCTCCCATTCTCTCTTTTTCTCTAGGCTTTTTGCCTCATTCATATTATATTCACAAGGGTTTTTTCTTAGTTTTCTCTTTCAAAAACATTATCTCATTGTGTTGATCTTGGAGCTTCTCTATGGTTTTGGGTATTGATATTGAAGCTATCTCTCACTCTTTGAGTTTATGGTAATATTCTTCTTTTCTGCTCACTCACTTGGATTGTTTCCTAAACTAATTTTATTTTTTGCATATTTCTTACATGGTATCAGAGCTACCTAATCCTTGTTTTGAGTGTTTGCGGGTTTTTTCATTTTTTGCAGATCTATCATTATTTTCTAACTCTCTTTATTAAGATTTGAATTTTTTTTTGGGTTCGGTCGGTTCACCGCCAAACCCGATTTCTATTATCAGTTTATATTTTAGTATAACTAGTTTATAGTCTTCATTCCACGTTTATAGCTCTTCACCCTTTGTCAGGCAACCACAAGGTTTTTTTCTCATTTCATTCTTGCATAATAACATTCTGGAGGTTGTTCTCTTTGTTATTTATAATGATTTTTTTACACAAAATTTATCTCTCTAACGTTTTGTGCAGGTTATTACAAATTTATATTTGATTTTGTTGTAGACAGGATCCTTTTTTTTCAGGGTTATCACATTTTTAATATGTTGCTACTCTTTTTTTATATTTTGTTTAGTGGTTTGGAAAAGACAAGATATCTAACTACTGTCCTTATTATGTTTGTTTTTTTTAAATTCATTTTATCTTTCCCTATCTTTGCACTCTCCTCCGTTGTTTGCAAGATTTGCACAAGCTACTCACTCCCTCTCGCAACATTATCAAGACCTTGCACACACTGTTTAAACTTCTCCCTCGGCGCGACTTTTGTCTTATGTGTGGTTTGGAGCTAAGAAACATTGTGTGGTTCCTTGCGCAAGGCATATTAATGTGTTGATCGATCCTTTTGGCGTTCTACTATGTGTTTTGGAGTCATGCACCCTGCTCCTCCTTGTTTCACTTTTGCATTGCTACCTTAGTCACGTAGCACACTTCCCCTCTCTCATATTTGCGTAGCTTTTTTAGCTCCCTCGCAACACTTCATATTACTCTTCTCCTTTCCTTACTGCATTTTTTTTTTATATAAGTCTCTTCCAACATTTTTTTAAGTCTTCTCCTTCACAACATTATTCATTTCCCTACTCTCTCACTGGCAACGCTTCTTCTTACGGAACTCCTTATCCTTCTGCGTAGCCTGCACATTACTTGTTTTGTATGTTTCATTGCTATGAGTTCACGTGGGTAGAGGAAAAAGGCTTCTCTATCATTTGTAGCCTCTGCCAATTCTTATTATTGAGCAACATCTTATTCTTTTATGTTTCTTCCATTTAGTATTATATTGCTTATAACATTTCTTTTCTAATCATCACATTGTAGTTTATCTGTATAACATTCTTTTGGTAAATGCAGGTTACTTGCGGTTTTAATCATTAGATTCTCTTTTCTTTTTTAAACGTTGCAACTTTTCATATCCATTTATCAATGGTTCCTTTATTTTTATATTTAACACATTCATTTAATTTTATAATTTAACAAAATTTGTTTCAAAAAAAAGTTTAAACCTTTAAACAAAAATTTTACTTAATATTTTTTTAATTTCATTTAAACCCATTTCACATATTAACATTATAAACATAATTGAATTACCATTTTTTTGGTCGGTAATATTGGTATATTTTATTAATATAAAGAAATGCATACATAGATGTTCGTTATTCCAGCTTTAATAGTCACCCCCTTACAATTTAAATTTTCAACATCACCCCTTCCCAAAAAAGGAAATGTCCTTCATTACATTCGATAGATATGACATCATGTGTGCATCAGAATTTAAACATATTTTACCTGGTTTTTCCAAAAAAACCTTCATAGTCACCCGTTTGAAACGATCAGACCCTGCTCCCTAGTCGTCGTGGTCTTCATCACAGCTATGCGGTTGTTTAAGGGGGGGCAGGTAATCCTTCAAACAACTTTAATTTTGCACTATGGGTTTTCTGCATATAAGACCTCCAAAACCATGCTCGAAAAACACATATCAAAAAGGCCTTCAGACCTCCGTTCGCCATTACCCTATTTTTTATTTACCTTGTGTTTCTCAAAAACCCCTTCCCCTGCACCAAAAAATTGCCTTTAGTCCTCTGGTCTAGATTTTACGGGTAGGCCATTTGCATTGCCCTTCGCTTTCGTCCACGATGAGTCCTCCCTTTCTTTGGAAAATGGGTAGGAACTATCGAACGTCGGTGGCTTGCATTGTAGTTCTGGATTCCTTCCTTCAGCCTATCCCAGGCCAGTTTCCTATCCAGCATATAGCTTCCTTTATCCACCCCCTCTGGCCACTGTAAAAAGGGGCGAATGCCTTTTATGACTCCCTCCTCTTCACTCTCAAAATATTCGCTGTCATTGAATGCCCATCCTGGGTGTGCCCACTCTAGCAGGTGATCCACATTTGGAATTAGGTCTGCCTTGAATAGAGAGTTCATCACTCTTTTCACAACCCTTTCATGCTCTCCTAATTTGAGCCCCCAAGCCATTATCATTGCTGTGATATCCACCTGCAACTTCCACCTATTTGTGTCTTCATGGAAGAGTGGCGCAAGGGTCAGTTGAAACGCTTCCATAATTTCTTGTGATGGAAATTTTATCAGCAATTTAACTCTGTGATCTTCCACCAGCCCAAAAATGCCCTTTTTCTACCTCTTAGTCGTGAATGTGAACCTCGGTTCCATTTCCACACTAGTTTCCTATTGAAACTGGAGCAACGTGTGTTTAAACCACTTTGTAGAATGAGGATTTGAGAGAGGCACCATCACTTATAAAACCAGTTTCCAGTGATGAAATTAATGCAAAACATCCTTTAGGGTGTTGGCACGCGGGATGGTAGCTAATTGCACACTTCACCATCCAAAAAGACATCCTCCGCCGTCATTTAATCATTGCTTATGTCTTCATTTATTATGATGATGCCAACTTGTTTTTGCATTATGTGGAGCAAATCTCAGTCAAGATCCTGACTTTAATTATATTTTTAAAATACTCTATTTGATTATTGCATTCATCTTTATATTTATTTTTTCATTAATCTAATAGGGGCACCTCTTCAATCCATATTTCATCTATCACTGTGAGATTTAGGGCTCATTTAGAGAGCTCGTCTGCTTCAGAGTTGCCTTCTCTCTTTACATGAGTAACCTTGAAATATTCAAAGGACTCAAGTATTTATCTGATTGAGTCAATGTATTTTTCTAGATGCCATGCTCCTATAGATAATTTGGAGATTGCTTGCACTACAAGTAGTGAATCTCCTTCTAAATGCAATTTTTTAATACCTTTATGCTGTGCAATTTGTACTGCTAGTAATGCAACTTGGCTTTCAGCCATATTATTTGTTCCATCCTTGCATCTTTTTGTTGCCCTCAGAGTAGTCTTCCCTTGTGCATTCCTAAAAATGACCCCAATGCCAC
This sequence comes from Thuja plicata, assembly GCA_018584345.1. Classification (NCBI taxonomy): domain Eukaryota; kingdom Viridiplantae; phylum Streptophyta; class Pinopsida; order Cupressales; family Cupressaceae; genus Thuja; species Thuja plicata. Next base: position 1,673,206 of record MU226014.1, read on the forward strand.
TAAGTCTCGGGTTTTTTTTGTTGCTCCATCAAAATTTGCTTTTAACCATCCTTCTTCTTGGGGCACCCATTTTATACTCTCTACTTCCACTAGTTTTCTTCTAGTCACTAAAGCCCCTGCTAGAGAGCTAAACCTTACTCCTAGCCAATTATTTTGAACTATTTGTCTTCCATTGTGTATGGAATCTTCAAAAACTGTCTTCGTGTAGCTGAAGTGCTCACAACTTCCTCAATGCCATGTTGTAATCTATTCAGAAATCTATGATGTGATTCCTTTTCACCCCTAAAAATCCTCCGAATTTTTTCTTTCCAAATTTCCCATACTATCATGGATGGGAATATCTTCCATATGTTTGATAGTGTTGATTTCCTTTTCTCCCTAGGCCAACCTGCAAAAACCTTAGAAATGGTGTTAGCTCGCGGGCCCATCCAAAATAGTTTCTTTTGGACAAAATTCCAACAAATAGATGCAAAGTCACATTATAGCAGCATGTGGTCTAAAGATTCCTCATTGTTTTCACAGAGTTCACATTGGGTGGGACCACTAAGGCCTATTTGTTTTCCCCTTTCTCCAGTCAAAATCCCCCCCTACATACAAGCCAAGCAAACACTCCTGCCTTTGGTAGGATATCTTTACTCCAGCAAAGATCTTTTGAAATAAAATGTGGTTCAGCTACATTTTCCAAAGTTTTATAACCTATCTTAACTAAATATTCCCCAGAGAGGGAACCACACCATCTTATTCTATCCTTGTTTGTCGTTAATGTTACCTCCCTGCTACTGAAGATCCCCAACATTCTGTTCTTTTGTTCACGGGGTAGGTCTTCCTCATCCAACCTTTTCCATCCCCATCTCACACCCTCATTTGTCATTTTTTCTTCCACATAGTCCTTCACCTTACTGCCCCAATGTGTTTTAAAGTAGTTCTTTAAGAACAACATTTCTCGGTCATCCTGTAAGGCTTTATGTCCATCCCAGGAGTCCTCCCAGAAGAGGGCATATTTTCCATCTTTGAGTTGCCATGTAATGTGTTCAGTGATAATAGTACAACATGCAAGCATGAAGTTCCATATGGTAGAGCCACGAGGGGGGTCTCTGATAGTAAAAATCCTTGTGTAATATGTTGAGTCCAGATATTTAGCTTGCAGGATTCTTGCCCAAAAAAGGTTATTGTTCCTATACATGCTACATATAAGTTTTGCCCCCAAAGCCTTGTTCATGATTTGCCAGTTTCTAATCCCTATCCCTCCATGGGATTTTGGTTTGCAGATTTTCTCCCAGGCTACCAGTGTGTTTTATCTTCCTCCTTGGCTCCACACCAGAAAAACCTTCTCATTTTTGCACGTAAAATCTTGACCACCTTCTTGGGAATGTCTATGCACATCATCGAGTAGACATGCATAGCTGAGATAACTGTTTGGAGCATCAGAATTCTACCTGCAAATGATAACCATCTGCCCTTCCACCCATCCATTTTCTTTAGGCACTTCTCTGTAAGGTCTTTCCAAAAGTCTGCTATATTTCTCCCTTTGAAAAGGGGAATGCCCAGATATTTGCTTGGTAGAAGTCTGGATTTCATTCCTAAAATGTTGTTGATCCTAGTTAGTAGGTGCATAGGAGTATTGAAGAAGAAAATCTCTAATTTTCTCCAATTAATCATCTGCTCTGAAGCCTTACCATACATATCTAGGGTTTCCTTCATAATTTTGGCTTCCTGTTCCGAGGCCTCTCCACCTAAAAAGGTGTCATCCACAAATTGAATGTGTGAGAGAGCTTCCACTCCTTCTACAGTCTAAATACCTTTCCATGTTCCATTTTCCCTTTTCTTTGTAATTAGTCTTCCCAAGGCCTCCACCATGATTATAAAGAGAAAAGGGGAGAGGGGGTCCCCTTGTTTTATGCCCTTATCTTGTGCAAAAAAACCCTGTGGACTTCCATTTATCAATACTGAGAACCTTAGGGTCTCGATGCAACTCATTACCCATCCAATCCAATCTTGTCCAAAGCCAAATCTGCCCAATACTTCTAATAAAATTTTTCTGTCAACTTCATCATAGGCTTTTTTAATATCTAATTTCACCATCATATTTTGGCTTTTTGAGGATCTAATTGAATGAATTGTCTCATGTGCAATCACTACCCCTTCAAAGATAGACCTATCAAGTGAGAAACCACTTTGTTCCTCTAAAATTATTGATTTTAGAACTAATTTAAGTCTGCTTTCTATAATCTTAGCAATTATCTTGTAAATAGTATTGCATAAAGCAATAGGTCTAAAATCTTCAAAATTTTCTTGTGGACCTCATTTTGGTATCAAAGCTATGAATGTGGTGTTTAGGTCTCTCAAAATGAAACCTCCCTCTCGGGATTCTTCCACTACCTCCCATATTTCCTGTCCAAAAATGTGCCATAACTTCTGAAAAAGCATAGCAGGGAAACCATCCTGGCCTAGTGCCTTATCTCCTCCTAATCCCATCAGTGCCTTCTTAATCTCTGCCATTGAGACAGGGGCTATTAGATTCCTATTTTGTTCTTCTAAAACTACATTTGGGATAACCTGTAGAACTCTGTCATAATGGTTGTTTTCACTATTATTTGCCAATTTCTTTTTTGAGAAGAAATCCACTGCCGCTTTATTTATCAAATCTTTGTCCCTCACCTCCTTACCTTGTTCAGTTTGAATGCTGAAAATCTTGTTATAGGCCCTTCGCTGTTTGAGAGAGTTGTGAAATAATTTTTTATTTAGGTCTCCATCTTAAGCCAGGTCTCTCTTGATTTTTGCCTCCAAAAAATTTCTTCCTTCTTCACTAAATCCCCCAATTCATGTTGTAGTATTTTTTCCTCTACAAAGTCAGCCTCCTCCATACCTTTCTCAATTACTCTTAGACTTAAGGCTGTCAGTTTTGCCTCCACATTATGTTTTTTAGCAAAAATATTTTTAAAATGTGTTTAATTCCATGTCTTTAACTGCTCCTTAAGAAAATACAGTTTTTTGAAAAAAATAAAAGCTTTGTTACCTGGTCTTCTTGGAGCTTGTGACCACCAATCTTCAATCAAGCCACTGAAACCTTTTGATGTAAACCACATAGCCTTATTTTTGAAGGGGCATTTGTCGGGGGTTTCTTCATGTTGAACTCTCAAACATATTGGGTAATGATCCGAACCTTGGAAAGGCAGGATCTCTGCATCACACGACCAATTTGTGTCTGCCCAATTTCCTCCTATGAAAAAATGATCAAACTTCTCTGCAATATTCAAGAAGCCTTCCCTTCTATTTGTCCATGTAAAGTACCCTTTTTTGAATGGTATTTAAATTAGTCCACAATCAGTAACAAAGGAGCTGAAGTCCCTTTGATTCTCATTGCTCCATCCTTTCCCTCCTCTTTTGTTCTCCGGTGTTAAGATATCATTAAAATCCCCTCCTAATACTACCACCTCACTATCCATATTCTCCATGTGCCATGTCAATGTATCCCATAACATCCTTTTTCACCCCCTATTGTTTGGTCCATATATGTAAAAGAAAGATATGTGCCAATGGAGATGTTTCACATGCACTCTCAACCATTGCCAGTGTTGATCTTGTTGTATTACTGTTACATCAATAGTTCTCTCATTCCAAAGGACACCAAGTCCTCCAGAAGCGCCTTGTGCTCCCACCAATACACACTTCCATCTTCCAAACTTCTTCCTAAAAATCTCACTATCTTCCATCTTTATTTTGGTTTCCTACAACAAAACTAAATCTGGTTTCATTTGATCAAGGCATCACTTTATCAAACAAATCTTATCAGGGGCATTGCAGCCCCTGACATTCCATGATAAGGTTTTCATGGCTCTTGGGAAGTGGCATAGCCATTTCCTAATCTTAGTTTGCATTGGTTTGTCTCATTCCCTGCTATCTTCAACTTCTCCCTTGTGGATTTTGCTCCTCTTTTCCCTTTCGGACTTGTGTTTGGTTTTTTCCGTGTTGACACTGTTTGTGCTATAGACCTCTTCTCTAAGACTCCCATAGAGTCAAAGAGACCTATGTTATTTACATCATTCTCCCCAAGCTGTTCATCAAACTTTGATTCCCATTCCTCTGAGGTTTCCTCATTTAACTTTTCCTCTTCTTAGGATTTATTTAGATTTCTGATTGGTGAGATTTCCATGTCCTTGAAATCTTCCTGCACATCTCTGGTGTCAAGGCTTGGAACAAAGATTCCTTGGTGGGGATATTCCTTCCTATCTTCAGTTGGAGTTTGTAAGCATGCTATTGGTTCCTTCATAGGATGGCACTATCGGTCCAGAGTGTCTTGAATGATGCTGACACCGTCTAACTCATTCCCCAGGGACTGCTCGCCTATCATGTCACTTCTCAGGTGGGGAAACAAGGTTTCGGGGGATGGGGGTCTTTTCTCAGTTTCATCTGCTTCCCTTAATTGTGAGAGAGGCGTGCACTTAACTACCTGCATAGAAATGCTTCCTACGAGTTAACTTTTACTTCCCTGTTCTCCTGTAAGAGTCTCATCTATGGTTCTTCTAAACTCTTTCCACCATTGTGGTGATTCGTTTACCACCCATGTGATAAATTGTTCGGTTATCTCCGGCTTTATCATCTCCTAATGTAGAGTCCTTTTTTTCTATCTCATCAAGAAGAACATCCACTACTAGTCCTTTTTATTTCCTTTGGGGTTCATTATTCTCACTCAGGTTTGTGTTTGCCTCTGCCTCCAAGTTCCAGGAGGCTATTTTTTGCACCGAAACCCCATTTTATGTGCTCAGAGTTATTGTATCTGGGATTGGTGTGTTTTCCTGAAGATTAATCAGGATTTGTGGATGGATGGAGGAATCCTTTACATTTATAACTTCCTCCATTATTATAGTGGTTCCGATACTACTCCCTATTCTGTTGATGGTGTCTTCACCCCAATATTCTGCGGGGAGGTTATGCAGGCTCAACCAGACTAGATATTCTTTCACTTTCTCATTTTGTGGGTTGAAATTTGGCTCCCAGTTTTTTAAATATAGGCCATGTCCCTCAATAATTTAAGGCCCATTTTGGAGGATCCATTCCTTATCCTCCTTTGTCCGGCAAATCCCCATATAGAAGCCATTGAAGAGGGTTTTGAGTTGACATTCCTGTCCCCAAACATTTTTGCTCCATGCTCTTATTTTAGTAATAGATGGCCATTGGCCTAACCATTTAAAGAAAAAGGATTTTTCTTTCAAGGACACATTAGCTTCCTTCCAATGAGAATCTGAAATCTTAAGAGTTGAAGTTATCTCATACCTTATATTGGCCGCAGGGGGTTTCCTTTGCTTTGTTGTGTTTCTTGCTTCACACGTCGCATGTGGATCTCTTTGCTTGTGGAACTTATGCTCTATTTATCTGAATTCAAATTTTTTCCCAATCTTCATAACCTCTTATGTCTGCATATTTCTCTGACCCATATTCTCCCTTCTCCTACCATTCCAGAATAGTTTTGGCTACCATTTAAAGTTGAGATTTTCCTTTCGTTGGCCGAGGGTTTGAGCAAAAGTTTGGAAACAATGTTGAGAATGACGGTTGAGAGGCCATGTTTTCCCATATTGTGCTTGATAGGAAAAACCACCATGTTTCTTGAAAAGCCTCCATCCATGCTGCTTTGTTGCATCTGTCTGCCGAGTTGCAGGTAGTCGTTGCCTCCAGAGTTCTTCCCGCCCGCCGCGCTCCATCTTTTTTTAATTAAAAATTAAGCTAGGGATGTACTCCCTAGGCGGAATGAAAATTCCCCACTCCACATCCCACAGGTAAATCCAGATACAAGATCTTGGGGGCCTCTCAATTGTTGACACAATAGAGAGTAACCCTGGAAGGTTTGAACCTTGGTTGTAGGCACTACAGGCAAAAAGCCCCACCGTTTTACCAAAGGGTCACCCCTAATTGAATTACCATTTTAATATTAAGTTGCAATAAATTTTTTTTTTCCCATTTAAACAAAATCTTTAAATTTGTTAATTTTTTTTAATTTCTTGCAATTTAACCGATAACATTTGTGTTAAATTCCATTTTTAGACTCTTTCTTGCATATTTCAATTTGTATTCTAGTTTATTTTAAAACATTATGTCAACTTTAATCCCATACATTAAATTAAATAATTCAAATTGCCATACTTGGAAGACGCATGTTACCTTTATTTTTCATTTCAAGCATATTTTTAATGTTGCTACTAGTGCAGCTTCTATTCCCTCGACTACTGCTTCTAAGGCTGATGTTAATGCATGGAATACTAAAAATGACTAGGCTTTAGGCCTAATCGATATTTCATTAAGCCCGTAATTGTATGTTTTAATTTTCCATTTTACTCACGCCCATGCAACTTGGGATATTCTCAAAAACACATATGACAATGCAAATGAGTCTAGAAAGATTCAACTCCAAGATCAATTGAAGGATCTCAGGTATAATGATTTCAAAACCATGGATGATTTTTTACTTAAGTTTGATTGTATTTGAAGTCAATTAACTGGTTTAGGAGTAACTTTAACTAATATTCGTTTAATTCATATCATTCTGAAAAATGTCTTTCTAGACAATTCCAACAATTTATTACTAATAGTCATTCTCAATTAGTTATTCCTACTTTAGCAGCTCAATTAAATTATTATATCTTTCAATCTTTATTACGTCAAGAAGAAGCTAAGTTAATTCAATTTGGCACACTTAAAACTAATGAACATGCTTTCATGTCTAGATCGCATAACAACAATCATAATTCTAAGAACAATTATAGATCAAATAATTACAATTCTCAACATCATAATAATAATTCTAGGCCCGCCTATAATCATAATAATGGTTATCATAATAATCATAATCATCCTAATAATAGACCCCATTATACTTATTGTGGGAAAGATGGTCATGTATCTAACAATTATTTTAAGAAACAAAATCATGAGAAGTCTTTTACTCCTTGTAATCAAACTAATCAAAAGTCTCGTAATAATAACTCTCATCAAGCTTTTGTTGTTTGTTAAGGGATGTCTAATCCTCACTAGTATAATTCTGCTATTTGGAATAAACCATATGATGATGACTATTCTTGGGATAACCCCCTAGATTACTATCTTCCTCAAGAAACAAACTTAATACAAAGGGCTAATAATTTCTCTCCTTGTGATGCATTCAAGCTCGATGATTCTTCTTATACATATTATCTTTTTGATGATATTTTAGAACAAGAAGAGGACATTATTTCTACATTTCTTAATGTTACTTTTCCTTCGTTTGATTCCCCTAGTGGAGATGTGTGTATTTCTCAAGATGATCTTCATGATTTCTCTAAAGATCAAGATTCTGAATATAGTACTAATCCTTTGGTTGTTGTGAAGGACAATAATAATGACAATAATGATGACTATACTGGTGATAATGGTGAAGATACTAGCTCTACTCCTCTTGATGATGATTCCATTACAAATTTTCTTTATGCAACTGATGATTACATTATTGATTCTATGACAAATTCCTTTGATGATTCACAATCTAATTTTTCTCTTAAATATTTTACCGATTCAGATCTAGGAGATCCCAATGATGGGAGATCTACTTGTGGTTATTCCCTTATTACATGCTCAAGTGCTATTTCTTCCAAATGACAAATCTACACATGTATATAAATAATCTCTAAGGAATCAAAGACAACTTGAAGAGTTGGGCCGTCACCTACAAGAACCTTCACCTTTGTATTGTCAAAGTGCTACCTCCTTAGAAAAGAATCACTTCCTAAATGAACAAGTTGAAGAGATGCAAGAGTCCCTATCTATTTCAAGAGAAATGATCCAGTTTCCGACATCTTAACAAAGACTCTTTCTAAAGAGAACTCTTAAAAACATTGTAAACATTTGGATTTGATTCATATTGACCTAATCTCACCAAGTAAAGATTTAAAAGGGGGGGGGGGTGTTAGAAATTTATCTTTCCTTGGTTGTATGCATATTTAAATAAGGACAAACCAAGATATCCTATATTATTTTTGTCCTCTAGTCCAAGTGGGAGGACATGTCACATTTTTTGTATTTCCTTTAATGAGGAAATTAGATATTCCCCCTTAAGAGGATTCTCACACTTGGAACACACTTAATGTGAATGTGACATTCATAGAACATAGGACTTACATGAAAACTCCATCACTCATCTCTATTTAAGAGATGTTTCTCCACACATTTTATAATAACTTTCTCACTTCTTCTCACATTCTCATTCTTGCTCTCTCATTGTTGTAATGAGCTTCTTGCTCACATTCTCTCTTTTTCTCTATGCCTTTTGCCTCATTCATATTATATTCACAAGGGGTTTTTCTTAATTTTCCCCTTTCAAAAACATTGTCTCATTTTCTTGATCTTAGAGCTTCTTTATGGTTTTGGGTATTGATATTGAAGCTATCTCTCACTCTTTGAGTTAATGGTAATATTCTTCTTTTCTGCTCACTCACTTGGATTCTTTCATAAACTCTTTTCATTTTTGCATATTTCTTACATTGTCGTTAAACAAGTTTAGGAAAGCAGGTGTTTGATGAGTATAGATACTTCCTCCACATAAATCATAAGTATCAAACTACTTAGAAACATCTTTTCAATGGGAAAGAAGAGACCACATACAAACCACGAAGAATGACACCTTGCCTATGGAAGTTGGAATATAATAGAATTAATCATCAAGGTTTTACATCAAATCAAATTGTTTATCTATCATATATGATATATTTAGAATTTATATTTTTATATTGTGTTTTGTTTACTCATGTTGTAATTGGAAACGATTGTTGTTGTTAATTTGTTTAACTTATATGGTTCATGAAGGTCGTCAAGGCATTAATGGTTGGCTTTCACAGGGACTGAAAATTTATCCCGGACAATTTAGTATGTTTCCCTACTATGAGCAACTACAAATTGTGCATTTGTTTGATACAATGCATATCCGAAAGGATATAACAAAAACATTATGGAAAATATTGGATGGAAGGTATGACAATAAAAAAATGACAAAATATATAGTGATATTCAGGAAGCCAATCATGCAATGAAAAATGTCATTCAATAAAATAGCGATGGATACCAAATTAATATAAGCGCCCTTCCTTAGTTATTAATGGAGTAGCAAAGCAATGCTATAAAATAAGTCATACGAAAAATTCAATTTCTCACGGGATTTGTCCTGAATATAAACAATATCGTAACAAAGAAAGGTGAACTTGGGTTAGGGATGAAAATGCATGATTGACATACCTTCAATAAGGTAATTATTTTGGTATATATATATATATATATATATATATATATATATATATATATGACATGTACTTTTCGGTGTATTATGTTTACTAGTTTAGAAAAAATAATAAAAAGATCATTTTATAAATTTTGTAGTACGTTCTACCTCTATCTATCGTAGAAAACTTTGACAACAATGTCAAGAAAGTTATATATGATCTTGGAAAATACATGAGGTAAGTAGCAATATTTGTTCAATTCGTTGTATAGATCTTATATTTGCCATTTGTTTTACTTGTTATATAATATATTGTATATTTTTGTTAAATCTCGTTAATATATTTGCGCCTTGAATCAATTGTAGGCGAATGACATCTAAAGAGATCTATAAAGAAGATATAAATTATTGGAAGAGAAACATTCCTTGTTTAATGTGTGAAATTAAAAAGTGTCTACCTTTGACATTTTTCAGTGCACAAGCACACTACCTCATACACCAAGTTGAGGAGATTGAATTGTATGGACCTGTACACACAAGGTCAATGTGGATGGTTGAGTGACACTTGAAATTTTTGAAGGCTTAGGTTAGAAAAAGAGAACATCTTAAGGGTTCTATGGTGGAGCAATATATGGTATACCAGACCATGGTGTACATTACTGAATATCTTCCTAAGTTCGCACCAAAGATACTTGTAGATCACATTTGGGATCCCAACTCCATTAAAATATTCAAAGGGGAGTACCTGATGGGGAAAGGTAGATTGAAGAAAGTGAGAGGCAATTATAAGATGGTCATGGAGATTAATTAGAATACATTTCACTTTTAATTTTTATGTATATTGTGTTGGTTCCAAAATCAACAAATTGGAAAATTCCAAACGATTTGGCCAACTAACGAGATTTAGTAATCTATCAAGATGACATTAGTGTTTTGAAATAGATTCAATTGTGTATTCTTCGCAACTATCTTCAACTACTCAATTTGTTTCTTTTAAATGATTTTAAATCTTATGTTGCTTTGAATTTGATTGCTTTTATTCTTTTATGTTGTTCTATCTATTCCTACTGAAAGTAATAATTTATTTTGATTGAATTTTTTATCCTTTATGTGCAAGTTTTTACAGAGTCACTTATCCTCAAATCTTCATGTATAAATTTGAAAGACAATTTTTAAACTTACCCCTTGGGTAAATCTGTCAACCATTCAATTCTATTAATGCAAGATAATTAAACACGTAACACACCAACCAATCTAACTAAGTTTAACTTCTCCTTAAGAAGACCAATCGGGCAAGAAATCTAAGGACAACACTTCTCAAACACTTCTTGATATTCAAATTAGTGTGAAAGTAAATAACTTATTTGCACAAGAATTTAAAATGGCAATTAATTCCTTGAATTAATTATCACAAAGATCTAACTTGATAAGAAAACAATCCACACCACAATTGCAGAGAAATAAATTGAGCCTTTGTATTAATTCTAAAATGATTGGTACATGGATTTTGTTACAACTTCCTTCTACTCTCCTATATATAATGTCTATATTCTATATCATATGGTCTCCCCTTCTACACGGTTCTGGTTTCTCCTTTATATAAAACTAGGAGAAACAACAAGCTTCAAATTGTTTACAATCACACCTTTTCATATTTAAATAGACACCATAACAACCTTCAAACTAAGACATATCACATTAACAAAGTGAAAATATAATTAGAACAAAATAACATTATGATTGAAATGAGGGAACAATGACCCCAAGGTCTGATTCATCATGTAACTCTTTGCCAACTTGCTCTTTTTCTTCAGATGCTTCTTCTTTCCTCTAGGACCCCTTTCTGATAGGCTTTAGATATTCATCAACCCATTCCAAAATCTAAACATCAGTCGTCCATTGGTTATGGAGGATGTCTAACATGTTGAGAAAGTGATCTTTCCATTTCTTACTAGTCAGGGCCTTGACTTCAATCAAAAACTTTGAGAATCTATTTTCTAATACCACAACAATGTCTAGGAACATGTTGAAACTCTTGATATTGAAATCTTTATCCTCTTTCAAATGAGATATGATTTTTGGAATCATGTCTTTATATTCTATCTTCCATTCCTCTGGACTCTTGACACGACCTTCTTTATCAACACGTTCAGGAATTGTCCAATGTTTAATGGTATGAAAGGAGGATATTTTCTCCTTTATTCTCCCTTCCTCTTGCTCTATATATCCAATTTATTTTATGACTACATAAATCATTTCATCTTTTTCCTTTATCTCTTCAGGTGCATCTGGATCTCTTGGAGTAACTTCAAAAAGCTTGATCAAATAAAAATGAGAAGGCTTCCATCTCTTGGAAATCTCTTTCAACTATGGCCTATGTTTGCCAAAAGTTTCCAACATGTCCAATAAAACCTAACGCCCTTCATATTCTTGATCACATTTATTTATCACTAGACCAACCTTGTGTGCCAGTACTTGTTCCAAAGTATTTAGTCTTTGTTTGGGAATTTCCTCTAAAAGTATCTCATTTGTGCTTCTCAGTTGGTTATTTTCCTCTTCAGATTTTTTTAATATTTTATTTTGACACTTAATCACGTGTCACATCAACAAGTGTGGAAGGTTCATCTTTATGTAGTACCAAAGCTTTTCTTTGGTCATTACGTTTCAATTATTTTATCTCCTTTTGGAATCTTTCCCTTTCAAGGTATAATTCATTGATAACTTTATTCATTTAAATTTCTATGTTCTGAGCATGCTCTAGTTGCTCATGCATGTGCTTGAAGTGATCTTTGTTGAACATTTACCTATGCATTAACTCTAAAGCAGATACCAAGGGATTAGTGTCCTATGTTGTTTAAATTGTTTCCATTCCATCATTTCCTTTCACAATTTCAACAAGTTTGGGCTTATGAGGGCCCTTGAACCTCACCCACATGGCCAAAGTCTCAGTCTTGGGGTTATACCCTGATCCAACTATCTTTTCATTAGTATCAAATTCGACAATGAATGCGGGGTCAGCTTGTTTTCTAACTTGTTCTAAAAGAAATAAATGTTGAAGGGTAAGTACTGGAACAATCAACATGTCACTCTTCTTTACCATCTCTATGGCCTCCTCCAAGGTGAAATTTATCTCATCAAGATTAAGCTCCTTGAGTGTTTGCTGAATGAATTCCTCATGCTTTGACTCTTCCACTTCCATAAGATTTAATTAATTCCTTTCTTCAAAACTTTTCATTTTCAACTATATCAAAAAATCCTTGAATTTATGTGTTTTTATAAAATTTTCATCCTCAATAAACTTGCTGATATAGCTTCCCTTTCATCCATGAAGTTAATAGGTTCCTCTTCTTCCTAAAGCTGAGCATTATAACAATGAGCTTCCTCCTAAAATATCAATGGAGAACCGATCCTGTCCACTTCTTCATCATTACCAAGTGCTTTGAGTGCACTAACAACCTCTTTAGTATCTCCTTCTCCTTGTGAGTCATCATGAGGCACAATAGGTGCCACTTCTTCTTGTTATTTCTTATTAGGAGGAGGGGATTTTTTTGCATCATCAGAATCTAAATCATGAATAATTAACTATTTATTCATTTTAGGAGGAGAAGGCTTAACCTCTGGTGGAACATCACTTGTAGAATTTCCAAACAATTTTTCAAAATATCTCAAACATAATTCCATTCTTATTATCTCATTGGTTTGATCATAGTGAAACCGTGGGAATCCCTTTTGTTGTCTTACCTCTTCTAACTTCTTCAATATGTTTCATTTTTTTCCATTTTTTGCATGACATCTGAAGGATTCATATAATTTTGAGCAATATCTTCAGTTATGTCTATTTGATGCTTAAATTCTTTGATGAAGGAATTAATGTGACCTCCAGGGTCATAGATCATTTTCTTCCATCTATAAAATTATATGCTTCCTTTAAATAACTTTGAACTTGTTCAATACAACTAGAACCAACAGAAAACCCTACAAATATGACCACACAGGGCATTAAAGTTCCCTTTGTCCTTTTTCCATTTACTTCCCTTTCAAACCACATAAACTTCCAAATAAACCCTAGAAAATAAATTCTATCAGAAACAAAGATTGGTAGTTTATGAGGGGCCTGCTTGCACCCATAAAGTCTAATAGGAGTGTGATCACTCTAATAAATATAGTCTGCCAAATTATGGGTGTAAACCTTCTCAGGATTATGTTCAAATAGTCTCAACACAACACTTATATTAAGAGAAATCCTTTCCATGTGCATCCAAAGTGCCCTCAATATCCACACAACAAATGAGTCATGAAAATTCTTGTAATTACAATCTCTAATGTTCTCATCCCACACCTTGCACCATAGCTGAACTGAGAGTCTGCTTCCTTGATCATCCACCATGATCAATTTCATGGAGTTTCTGAACACATTTCTATTTTGGAATAGGATTATATGGTTCAAAAGAGAATAATTTTTAAAAGTTCTACTAATTTTCCAGTGGACTAACTAGTTGTGTACATAAAATTATAAGTTGATTGGGAATCTGAATTCTCATTGACATATATATCAAATCTATTGGAATTCTGGATTTACGATCATCACCATAAAACTAGCACCACCCATGATATGTTTTCTGAAAGAAATCCATAAATTCTAGTGTAGGAAATGGAGCCTTACCAGTCACCATCATTGGTTTGTTATTATGTCCCCTCTTCTTGAAATAGTCTGCCTCCTACAACCCTATGTTCTTTACCATCCTTTCATAGTCCTGTGGGTACCCCTCCCTATCAATTCTAGTAAGTGCTTTCTTGTTCAAACCAAAACATTCAGTGATACATGATCTAGAAACAACAAGAATTGGGTTTCCGTCTACCCCTCTAACCATTCTGGTTTCTTGTTTCTAATTATGGGCCAATTGATCAATAAGCTCAACATCTATGAACACATTTGACACAATAAATTTTTCTAGGTCAAGCTTCCAGGGGTTAGACCTAGAAACTTTCTCATCCCTATTATTATAGAAATACCAAAAAGGGGACCTACCGATATGTAGTATATTAACATCTCTACACTCAAACAAAAAATCTTAGAAAATGACCTTCATTCTGGTATCAACATACCTAGGCAACGCATCTAGGAGGGCCTTTTGTAAAGGATCTTTCTGTACCTCACCCTTTTCTTCCTCTTTAACCTTTCTCTTAGGAATTTTAGAAAATAAAATTTGAGTTGCAAGTAAAAAGGTTAACATACTGATTTCTTCCAAGCCTTCTACAATTGACAACAAACTTCTTCTCACCAATTTTTTTTCATCTCAAAAAACCCTCAAAGTGTGCTTATCACTTGTGTTGTTTTAATTCATTCTCTAGCTCTTTTAATTCTAAACTCATAAGCATTTAATTCCCATTGCACTTCAACATTTGTGTTCTGTCACTCTGGAGAAATGATGACCAACTCATTTTAGTTCCTCTTTCGCTACATTGCAAATTTCTTTCATTCATATCCGCGAAATGGTGACCATTTCACCAATTCGCAAGTGGTAAATATTCTCTTTGCAAAATGGTGATGATTTCACCGTTTTGCAACCTCTACTTTTTGTCCTTTGCGAAACAATGATGGGTTCGCCATTTCACATCTCTTGTTTTATGTCTTTGCAAAATAACGATGGGTTTGCTATTTCATAACCCTTGTTTTCTATTTTTGTGAAATAGTGATGGCTTCTCTATTTCACAACCCTTGTTTTATGTCCGTGAAACAACGAATAATGTACAAACCAACGTTATATGTGCCTCTCTTACTTGGTTTTTTTATGGATCATGCAAGCTTTCTGTTATGTATTTTCCTCTGTATTTTATGAGGTGTTTTATATAACCTAAAATCTGATATTAGAATTAATATGCTTGACAACATTCACGTTCTAATGTATGTAAATCTTTTGGGCAAAGATAGGCATTCTATTTGGGCTACTGTTGTGGTGAAACTTCATAAGAAAACTTCAGTCACTTTACAAAAGATTGGTGATGACTAACATGGTTCACTTGAAAAAGGTCTAATAGTTCATATATATGTTCAAAATTATGTCAAAATTTTGAGGTTCCAACAAACAGATTGGAAAGTTCTCAAAGTATGCCAAGCTTTGTGCTCAAACTCTCCAAGTGATCATTGGTAGTGGGATGTTAGGTTTTTAGGTACATCAATTATAAATTAATGTCGTATATCGTGGTAGTTAACGAATTATATGTCAATTGTGAATTTCAAGTTTTTTATACAGTTGGTTAAGAGTGGGATGCACTACATTTGTACGTTGCAAAAAGTCTTGATTGGATGACGATATGGATTGAATGATGTCAAGAATCTAGTCGCGCATTAACATGGGAAGGTATCGCATCATTGGTTAAAGAAGCTCATCATAATGGAGATTCCAATGTTACACCAAGGGAAATTGATTTAGCAAATGGTTTAAGAGATAAACAGGTACGTATAAATATATTAATCACCCATATTATTTAATTATTTTCAATTATTTTGATGTAAATATATGTTGAGTTTTTTTTTCTCTTTGCATACATTTGTCGAAGAATAAATATGTTTATCAACTGTCGATGCAATAATTTTTACATGTTTGACATATTGTAGGTGAAACACCACAAGACTATGTGGTGCAATGGTCATAAATTTCAAATCAAAAAGTTGGATGACACGAAGAAAACTTGTGATTCTAGGATAACTGTAGTCTTTCAGGTGACTAATATTTCATCTAGAAGCGATATACATCCAAAAGTCTCAGAAAATTGATACTCTAGGATTTTGGATGATATACTTGAGTGTGACTTTATTTCCTTAAAATTAATTATGTTCGTCGTCCAATGGTACAAGCTGCGATTGCATGAAAATGATCCGGACAAAGCTGTCATTGCACATGATAATGGGTTTACCATGGTTAATACAAGGTTGATCGAGCGAGCTGGAAATGAGCCCTATGTTCTTCCAAGCCAATGTGAGCAGGTATTTTACTCAGAGGTTCTAGGTAAACCGAGTTGGTCATTTGTTGTTAGACATGATCCAAGAGGAAGGATGATAAAGTATAATGTGGTGGAAGAAGATGATACCAAATAACTAGAAGATGATGTAGATGATGACCAGGATCAACAGTTAGTTGATGATGTGCCTGACAAAGATGTCGAATAAGAGGAACTAGATCATGATGATGTAGGAGTTAATGTTCATGAAGATGATATCTGTGTGGATGATGACATTATCACAACTGATATCAATGAAGATGTTGATGATATGACCAATCCTTAGAATGTCGAATCTGGATTGGATGATACATACACAAAGTTGGATGAAGAAGAAGATCAATGACATTCAAATGCATGATTTATGTGATTATATTATCTATTTGATATTTATTTCTTGGTAGAATTATATTTGACTTATATGGTTACATAATTAATTCATGATGTAATTTTTAATGTTGTTAATTCACGATGTTACAACTATTGTATCTCTCCTAGAAATTTCCATATGATCAAATCCTGATTTGTCTATGCATGTTTATGATTATATATTATTTGATCATACCTTTGGTTATTTCATTCCCAAAAAAATTGGTGTTTCCTCATGTTGACCCCACATAGTGACATGTGAATGGGGCCATGATGTGGACATAAGTCTTGTTGCTGCTACAGAACTAGCTTGGCTCTGTTATGACATCTTTCTCCTAGATCTCTTAGGGTGGTCAAAACCCTAAACTGAGGTAAGTCACTCTCAACTTTACCTCCTCTTCAATACTCAGTCCCCATCGAAATGCTTTTCATCTTCTTCTCTTGCTGAACCTACACAAACAGATTCATTCTACTCACTTATTCAATGTTTTTTGAACATTTCTTTCATTCTCTTCCCTAGCCGGACTATTACCAAGCTCGCCTAGGGTAAGATCTCCAGACTCTTTGATGTTGCTTCTCCTACAGAAAACATAAATGAAACTATGTACAAGGGCTCCTCTTGAGTTCCATTCCAACATATGATTCTCACCATGTTTTCAGGAATCTCGAGGGGCCATTACTGTTTACAACCCAGAATGGGTGAAGAACTAACAACTTAAAAAACATAAAATAAAGGAACTAATCTACTTGCATGAAAAATGAACCACAAAGAAACTTGATATCCACTAAACACACAGTCTGCAACTTCTCATTACTGGAAACAAAACAAAACAATACAATAATCTGTAAATTTCTACTTTCCTGTAGCTTCTCTTCTTTTTCAACCTCTACTCTCTAGCTCTCTAAAATCAAGGCTTGGGATGTTATTAATAACCATCCTCTCATTGGAACGACCCTAACTGCCCACATATTCGCAAGCATCTCTTCAGGAACCGTTACAACTGACCATAATGTCCATAAAAGATGAGATCCACTTTTCACAAGCCGTTACGACTAACTTTACCGAGCAACAGTAACGTAAAACTGACCACCAGTCTAAATTAACTGACAATGTTAACCGACACAGTGTTAACCAACAATGTTAACCAACACAGTGTTAACCGATAGTGTTAATCGACAGTATTAACCAAAAATCAAGAAACCAACTAAGCAACCTAGCTAGACATGGATTGACCTAGTCATATCCATCTTAGGGAAAAACAAATGACCTTCTAAGGTCCACACACACTCTCCTAACTTGGTTGGAGTGAGTACATGCAAGAAATAAAGAGCTAAGGGTTCAAGCTAGGTATGCTCCTGCACCATACTCCCCCCCCAAAAAGAAAGGTTAATGCATCCTTGGATTGAGCATATTTGGATCAATGCCCAACCTCTTGAAGTCTGTTTCTCTGATCCAAGTAGCATCAGGATCTTCTTTTTTCATTCCATTTGACAAGGTGCTCCATGTAGTCTTTGTTCTTAGTCTTCTTGTAGACCCTTGAGTCTAGTATCTTTTCAGCTATCATATATGGAGTAGGGTTTAATTTCATATCTTTTACCTCTTGTATTACCTCTTGAAGGTTTTGATCAACATCTTGAATATGTCCTTTGTATGCTATCAGATCTGCAATATTAAAAACCAGTGACAACCCAATGTCTTCAGGAAGCTCCACCTTGTATGCATTATTTCCATACTTTGCAAGTATCTTACACGGACCTAGCCTCTTTATCTATAGCTTGTAAGGAACACCTTTTTGCAGCCTATGTTTGTTCAAGTGTACCATCACAAAGTCTATAATCTGAAACTGAATCTCCCTCTTTGATACATCCACCTTTTGCTTTACCTTTTCAGCATTTTCAATCAAGTTCTTTCTCACACTTTCATGGAATTCTCTCATGGAATGAGAAAAGTCCTCAGCATATCCACTACCATGCATTCCTTCCTTCAATTCTCTAAGCTCAAAAATCCCTCTTGGGTGAAAACCATAAACTATTTCAAAGGGACTCTTACCAGTTGATTTGTTCACTGTATCATTGTATGCATATTCAGCTTGTCCAATGAGTTGGTCCCATGCTTGACCATACTCCTTTGTGAGGCATCTCAACAAGTTACCAAGACTCCTATTGACCACCTATGTTTGGCCATCTGTCTGTGGATGATATGCAGATCCAAAAGACAAGTTAGTGCCCAACTTTTGCCATAAGGTCTTCCAAAAATGGCTCATGAATTTTGTGTCCCTGTCTAAAACAATACTAAGTGGGAGTCCATGGATCCTCACCACTCCACTGAAGAACAACTGAGCAATGTTACAAGCATCATGAATAGTCTTACAAGGTATAAAATGTGCCATCTTACTAAATCTGTCCACAACAAAAAAAATACTGTCATATCCCTGCCTTGTTCTTGGCAAACCAACTACAAAATCCATGCTTATGCATTCCCATGGCCTGGTTGGGATTGGAAGTGGCTGATAAAGACCTGCATTGGAAGATGTTCCCTTTGATTTTTGACACACTACACAAATCTCAACATACTGTCTAACATCTCTATTCATTCTAGGCCAAAAATAGAACCTAGTGACTAGCTCTTGAGTCTTACCGACTCCAAAATGACCACTAAGTTCTCCATTATGTTTTTATTGGATCAAATTCTCTCTCATAGACCCTTTAGGAACACAAAGTTGACCTCCTTTAAACAATAAATCATTCTGCAAAGTATATTCAGAAAACTTGCCATGAAAGTTGTTTTTAAACTCTTTGCATACCTTGTAGATTTGGGAAAAATCTTCATCTTCAGCATATAGGTCTTTGAAGCTATC
>MU226014.1:1695427-1722685 GCA_018584345.1 Thuja plicata
TCTAAGGACTTACCACTCATTGCCTTCAATGCTTTCAAGAATGGCTCTTCTTGAAGCACAGGGTCTGGCTCTGGAATAATGTCTTCCTCTGCCACTGCTTTACCCTTTCCATCAGCTTCTCTCATCTTTTCACTGACTGCTGCAATCCTGAGCTGCGCTTATTTCAACTTAGTCACCATTTTGGCTAACTGTTCCTTCAGGACTCTATTCCCCTCCTTTTGCTCTTCCACATCTTTTGCAAGTTCCCCGTTGGTCACCATCTTGGATGAGTTGACAAACGTTTCTGCAAAGAACATCCAAACAACACACGCCCAAATATTTTAGGGCTCTAATACCAATCTGACGTGGACAAAAGTCTTGTTGCTGCTACATAACCAGCTTGGCTCTATTATGAGATCTTTCTCCTAGATCTCTTAGGGTGTTCACAACCCTAAACTGAGGTAAGTCACTCTCAACTTTACCTCCTCTTCAAGACTCAGTCCCCATAGAAATGATTTTCATCTTCTTCTCTTGCTGAACCTACACAAATAGATTCATTCTACTCACTTATTCAATGTTTTCTGAACATTTCTTTCATTCTCTTCCCTAGCCGGACTATTACCAAGCTCGCCTAGGGTAAGATCTCCAGACTCTTTGATATTGCTTCTCCTATAGAAAACATAAATGAAACTATGTACAAGGGCTCCTCTTGAGTTCCATTCCAACACATGATTCTCACCATGTTTTTAGGAATCTCGAGGGGCCATTACTGTTTACAACCCAGAACGGGTGAAGAACTAACAAATTACAAAACAAAAAATAAAGGAACTAATATACTTGCATGCAAAAGGAACCACAAATAAACTTGATATCCACTAAACACACAGTCTGCAACTCTCTTATTACTGGAAACAAAACAAAACATTACAATAATCTGTAAATTTCTACTTTCCTGTAGCTTCTCTTCTTTTTCAACCTCTACTCTCTAGATCTCTAAAATGAAGGCTTGGGATGTTATTAATAACCATCCTCTCATTGGAACGACCCTAACTACCCACATATTTGCAAGCATCTCTTCAGGAACCGTTACAACTGACCATACTATCCATAAAAGATGAGATCTACTTTTCATGAGCCGTTAAGACTGACTTTACTGAGCAATAGTAACATAAAACCGACCACCAGTCTAAATTAACCGACAGTGTTAACTGAAAATCAGGAAACCAACTAAGCAACCTAGCTAGACATGGATTGACCTAGTCATATCCATCTTAGGGAAAAACAAATGACCTTCTAAGGTCCACACACACTCTCCTGACTTGGCTAGAGTCAGTACATGCCAGAAATAAAGAGCTAAGGGTTCGAGCTAGGTGTGCTCCTGCACCAGGCCAATGTTGATTTTTTTTCTTCAGTTTGTGCACGCGGTATGGAGTGAAACTTGACATGGTTAGTCTAGACACATGCATTGACAATATGGGAGGGTTTTGAGACTCAAACAACAAGTCATGCTATATAAATGCATCTCGTCCTTCCTAATATTATAAGTTGCCTTATTCTTCGTCTCTTTCATATATTATTCTTAGCATTTCTTTGGTTAATGGTTTCAAAAGATGAGGCTCTCTGAGCCTCACCTTGGATCTATTACACATCAGTTTGTCCATTTTCATTAGCAATGAATATTTAGATGATATTTAAAAAGCTCAATGAATATAAAGATGATAATAGGAAGCTAAAAAATGAATATGTTTTGTTTATGGAACCTAAACCACAAGGTTTGTCACTCTAATGCTAAAACCAAGTAAATTTAACCCCTAACACCTATTGGTGGAAGAAGAAGATACCAAAGAACTAGAAGATGATGTAGATGATGATCAAGATCAATAATTAGTTGATGTTGTGCCTGACGAAGATGTCAAAGAAGAGGAACTAGATCATGATGATGTAGGGGTTAATGTCCATGAAGATGATATCCATGTGGATGATGACATCATCAAAATTGATATCAGTGACTATGATGATGATATGACCAATCCTTACAATGTCCAATCTAGAATGGACGATACAAACATAGAGTTAGATGAAGAAGAAGATCAATGACATTCAAATGTATGAGTTATGTGATTATATTATTTATTTGATATTGATTTCTTGATAGAACTATATTTGAATTATATGGTTACATAATTAATTCATGATGTTTTTAATTTTTATACCATTATATATTTAATTCATGATGTTTTTAATTTTTATGCCATCACATAATTAATTCCCGATGTACTTTTTAATGTTGTTAATTCATGATGTTACAACTATTGTAGCTCTCCTAAAAATTTCCATATGATCAAATCCTAATTACTCTATGCCTATTTATGATTAGATATTATTTGATCATATCTTTGGTTATTTAATTCCCAAAAAAATTGGTGTTTCCTCCCGTTGACCCCAGAAAGTGTCATGTGAATGGGGTCAACATTGATTTTTTTTCAATTTATGCACGTATGGAGTGAAACATGACATGGTTAGGCTAGACGCATGTGTTGACGATATGGATAGTTTTGAGACTCAAACATGAGGTCATGCTATATAAAGACATCTCGTCCTTCCTAATAATACAGGTTGGCTTATTCTTCTACTCTTTCATATATTGTTCTTAGCATTTTTTTGGTTAATGGTTTCAAAAGACAAGGCTCTCTGAGCCTCACCTTGGATCTATTACACACCATTTTGTGCATTTTCATTAGCAATGAATATTTAGATGACCTTTAAAAAGCTCAATGAAGACAAAGATGATAATAGGAGCTAAAAAAATGAATATATTTTGTTTATGGAACCTAAACCACAAGGTTTGTCACTCTAATGCTAAAACCAAGTCAAATTAACCCCTAACACCTATTGTTGGAAGAAGAAGATACCAAAGATCTAGAAGATGATGACCAAGATCAACAGTTAGTTGATGATGTGCTTGACGAAGATGTCGAAGAAGAGGAACTAGATCATGATGATGTAGGAGTTAATGTTCATGAAGATGATATCCATGTGGATGATGACATTATCGAAACTGATATCAGTGATGAAGATGATGATATGACCAATCCTTACAGTGTTGAATCTAGATTGGATGATACAAACACCGAGTTGGATGACGAAGAAGATCAATGACATTGAAATGTATGAGTTTTGCGATTATATTATCTATTTGATATTGATTTCTTGATAGAATTATATTTGACTTGTATGGTTACATAATTAATTCATTTTTAATTTTTTTTTATGCCATTACATAATTAAATCATGATGTTTTTAATTTTTATGTCATCGCATAATTAATTCATGATGTCATTTTAAATGTTGTTAATTCATGATGTTACAACTATTGTAGCTCTCCTAGACATTTACATATAATCAAATCCTAATTAATCTATGCCTATTTATGATTAGATATTATTTGATCATATCTTTGGTTATTTCATTCCCAAAAAAATGGAGTTTCCCCATGTTGACCCCGCATAGTGTCATGTGAATGAGGCCAATGCTGAATTTTTTTCAATTTGTGCATGTATGGAGTGAAACTTGACATGGTTAGTCTAGACACATGCATTGACAATATGGGAGGGTTTTGAGACTCAAACAGGAGGTCATGCTAGATATAAATGCATCTTGTCCTTCCCAATAATACAAGTTGCCTTATTCTTTATCTCTTTCATATATTGTTCTTAGCATTTCTTTGGTTAATGGTTTCAAAAGATGAGGCTCTCCAAGCCTCACCTTGGATCTATTACACATCAGTTTGTGCATTTTCATTAGCAATGAATATTTAGATGATATTTAAAAATCTCAATAAATATAAAGATGATAATATGAAGCTAAAAAAATGAATATATTTTGTTTATGGAACCTAAACCACAAGGTTTGTCACTCTAATGCTAAAACCAAGTAAAATTAACCCGTAACACCTATTGGTGGAAGAAGAAGATACTAAAGAACTAGAAGATGATGTAGATGATGATCAAGATCAATAATTAGTTGATGATGTGCCTGACGAAGATGTCAAAGAAGAGGAACTAGATCATGATGATGTAGGAGTTAATGTTCATGAAGATGATATCCATGTGGATGATGACATTATCAAAACTGATATTAGTGACGATGATGATGATATGAACAATCCTTACAATGTCCAATCTGGAATGGATGATACATACATAGAGTTAGATGAAGAAGAATATCAATGACATTCAAATGTATGAGTTATGTGATTATATTATCTATTTGATATTGATTTCTTGATAGAATTATATTTGAATTATATGGTTACATAATTAATTCATGATGTTTTTAATTTTTATGCCATTATATATTTAATTCATGATGTTTTTAATTTTTATGCCATAACAAAATTAATTCATGATGTACTTTTTAATGTTGTTAATTCACGATGTTACAACTATTGTAGCTCTCCTAGAAATTTCCATATGATCAGATATTATTAGATCATGTCTTTGGTTATTTCATTCCCAAAAAAATTGGTGTTTCCTCATGTTGACCCCAGATAGTGTCATTTGAATGGGGTCAAACGTTGATTTTTTTCAATTTGTGCATGTATGGAGTAAAACATGACATGGTTATCCTAGACGCATGTGTTGACGATATGTGAGGATTTCGAGACTCAAACATGCGTTCATGGTATATAAAGACATCTTTTCCTTTCTAATAATACAAGTTGCCTTATTCTTTGTCTCTTTCATGTATACTATTCTTAGCATTTCTTTGGTTAATGGTTTCAAAAGACGAGGCTCTCTAAGCCTCACCTTGGATCTATTACACATCATTTTGTGCATTTTCATTAGCAATGAATATTTAGATGATCTTTAAAAATCTCATTGAATATAAACTTGGTCCAATCTCATATTATTCCCTTAGGTAATTATCCATTTCCTCCAAGTTTAATGAAACCTTTTGTACCAATGCATATATGTTTTCCTCCCCTCATGGATCAAGACTTGACATCACCTTAACAATATTCTTTATGTTATAGCATATCTTTGAAGTGCCTTTGGCATTCTTTACATGTGTCAATATCAACTAGAGTATATATATTTTTAAAGTCTCCCAACACATTCCATGCCAAGAAAATAACTCATTTAGATTAAGGAATACTTTCCTAAACCATTCCTTCTTATATATTTTGAATTTTGGCGTGTGTGCAGGAGCACATCATGCACCAATACCCTAACTGGAGAGTTGCATCAAGAACTACTACATCCAACCCTTGAGTGGAGAGTTACAAGACTTCACTAGATGAGTCTTGCAAGGACATTGAGTCAAGGAGGAAGACTAGGAACCATTTGGAAGGAGAAAAGCAAGAGCGACAGATGAGGGCACTTAGAAAGGGAAAATTGACCAAGGGACCATGACTGTAAGTGATTTTTTCCCTCATATTTAGAAATATTGTTACAAGTACAATTATTTAGACTTTGTTTATTCCTATTGAGGTGTTGCATGCTATATTTTGGTCAATTAAAGCCAACGCCCCATTGAAAAATCCAACTACTACCTAGTACTGGTGTCTGCTTAGTTTGAATAGCCAAGCTTTGAGATGTTCAATCAGTTGGGTGGCCATTTTTGGCCGGTGAACTACAATTTTTGAATCTGTCTTAGCATATTTTTTCTACTATAAGATTGAAATGATTTCCCGTCACATAACAATAGATGAATTTCACTAGGGTTCACATTTCTAAATTTTGATAAAATAAATTTACATATTGAGGTCCACACACGATCAAAGAGACTAAAAACAATACATGGTCTGTGAGTGTAATAAAAAATGCCTAGTGCCTGTCCATAAGAGAACACATAGAAGTAAAAGAGATGAAAAAAGGCAAGGAGCCATTAAAAACTTATGAATATTTTACTGACTCAACCAAACCTCCAAAAGAACAGTACAAATGTCAGCACTAGGGAAAGCCCGAAAGAGAACACTAATGAAAGTGGAATTTTTTTTCAAGTTCTATAATCTAGTATAAATGGTTCAAAGATGTTGTGGATGTCTGGAAAATGGTGAAGGAATGCTGAATAGGGAGGGACCCAATTAGCCTCTTTAACTGGATTAGTCTATCCATTTAGAAATAGACTGAATTAGGCTAATTGGGAGGGACCCAATTACTCTGTCCATTTAGAAATAGACTGAAAGGATGGTTGCACGAGGGGATATTTCATTTGTTTAGATAATTTTTGTATTAGTTAGTCTCCCTAGTAATTCGGTTAGGGAATTTCATACTTTAGTTATATGATATGCACTTCTCAATATGTTAGTTAATTTAATCAAATCTATAAGCAACTGAGTAGTAGATAATATAATTGAAATGTTAAATATAGTATACTTTATTTCATAAAATAATATTTAGCTATGCAAATTTGTTTTAGATATTAGTGAATGTTATTCTACGCATAAATTGTTAATTAGATTTTGATTATATATTACGTTGATTAGGTATCTATAAAATTGATTAAATAATTATAAATAAGATTAGGTATAAAACAATAGAAGCTGATTTTTAAATTGCCACATTGTATATTTATGTTTAGTTAGATCTAGTTTGATCTTTATTTGTTGATCACTCAACCTAGAATTACTAAAAGAAGGAAACATATAAGTATTTGATTGTTTTTCGAGACACATATTTTAACCACAATAATTCTTAATAAAATTTTAGAATGTAATGAGAGTATATGTAAACTTTTAGCATAAAGATCACTTACATTATAGATTGTGAAATACTTTTATGATGAAAAACTTCTTTATTGTTGTCTCCTAAAGATTTACTATATAGTACATTGAAAAAATTAAGAGTTGATTAGAACTTAAATTGTTAAATATCAAAATATAATGTACAACTTGTTTAGATGAAGAGTAGTGATTCCTAACATTAGCAATGCTCTCAATAGTAGATTATATTGCTATCACCATATTATTAAAACTAATCAATCTCCATGTACTCTAGCTCACTGTACTATGTTAGACCACTCCCAGCTGCCATTTTCCTTGCCTTTTATAACAGTCAAGGGTCTCTTAGTCTAAAATGTAGCAACACTGATAACTTGGACCATTGCATTAAATTCTTTTTCCAACATACTGATCTAGCATTGTTATTGAGTACATTCACTAATTTGGCATCGTCCATTGGCTGCTATAAGCCCGTGACATGAAAATCTGATGTTCTTGATGAGAAGAAACTATGAACTTATGATTGTTTTGCTGAATCTAATGTTGCTATAGTAGAGGCATATCAACCAATGACATTGTCATGTCTTTTGTACTATTTCTAAAAATCTCTTTTGGCATTATTCTTCACGCTTGGGAACACCTATTCACCTTCATTGATATTTATATTGTCATGGTAATAGAATGACACAACTTCTTTGATTGTCAATGGTCTACCTTGATCACTGTGGTGTTGTTTTCAGCTTGGCATTTATCAATGCTCCTTGTCTTTACTTTTGTTGTTTATAATAGGATTGAATTTCCACATACTTAATACTTATTATTTTGTGCAACATCATTACTTGAAACTCTGTTATTATCTTGTAAAAATGTCTTGGTATCATGATATATTATTCAAATCACTATCTTATGACTGAATATCACCGTGACTAATGTTGTTATTGTATTTCCCTTTAAGTGCCATTTTCTTTCATGGTTGTACCGAGATGCACATACTTGTCCCTTGGATGTGATTGTTTGCACTTATGCTTGGATGTGACTGTCATGGCCCCTTGCTAACAGTGACTTTGATGTTGTTGATGCTACCTTTATCATTATCTTCATATTTATTACTCTCTCTCTTGTAGCATGATTATGAGTATTTTCCATGTTCACCATGCTAGTTTATCATGAACGTGCACTTTACATCATCGTTTTATCTTTGTTATTCCATGGCTATTTTGGCACATCATTTGCACAAGGATATGACACTATAATAACATTGTAATTGTATTTGGATCATTGTCATTGGTTATTCATCATCTTATATTTTCCAATGTTCAATTACATATTTTATCCAGTAAAAGTAGAAAATCAATGAGAAAATGCATTGTGCTTTTCATCCAAAGAAATGGTTGTGGTAAATTCAATAGAAAGTTAAATCATAGATAGGGAAACTTTGCCACTAGTTCCACAATTCAGGCAATTACGTTAATTTTTCCAAGCTTTGATGTTACTTTGTATTACTTTTATTCTTACTACACTTCTATAGCAATAAAAAATGTTTTTTTTAATCTATGAATGATGGTGGGCTGCATGATTCTATTCATATTTAGTTTACAAAAAATTCTAGAGAATAGTTCCTCCTTGACTTAAACAATAGTTCTGGTCAAGGCAGTCATATGCTTGAGGTTGATTTTTGATGCCTCGATGCTGGAAATGTCAGATGACACTGCAGTCAATTGCTAGGATACGCGGACTATTATGTGAAACATTATTGCTTGCATTAGTAGACAGTTCATGGGAAATCTTAGATATCTTAGGTTTCAAAGTTATAGATAGAGGCATGTCGAAGGTGGCTGAACCGTGTGTACCCAATGCATCCAACCCCCCCCGCCAATTTTTTTCATGCATCCACACACTGTGTTCTTGTACCTGCTTCTGAACCGGTAGCTAAGGTTGTGAGCATCACTATTCTATATATAAGCTTCATAATCTGGAATATTATGCGAATTACACAAACTTGGAGTTATTTTCTCTTTAGAAATATTATATCTTCACTTTCAATTTTACAAAATGTAGACACTTATGAAGGATAGGACAAATTGTTGCACATTTTGGTATTTACTACTTCAGAAGTAATTAGATAGTTATCTTTATCATCCTTGGTAATGGTATGTTATCGGTTCTTATCATGTTGACCATTTTTATTATTTTTCATTCGATGCAACTAAGTCCACAACCAATTGGTGCTTTGGTACAAAAATGTGAGTCATTGGAGACATAATTGTGTTGGGTATATGTTGCTGCACATAAAAATTTTCAGAGATTTGTAAAAGATATTCTTATTTATGCTTCGATATTGCTGCCCATGTTACTGAATCTCTGTATACAATGCTAACTTTGACAACAAATACCTCAAATCAATTAATGCTTAAGATGAATAGTCTAAAGGTAGACCAATTTTTTTTTGTTATAAGTCTAGGATTCACAGTCAGAAATAACACGCATCAAATTTCAAGAATTACTAATTGATTAGATTAATAAGATTGTTCAACCTTAATTTAATTAGTTGTATTGTCAATTCCATGCAAGTATACTATTACTAAAAATTGTACTTCCATAAATCTTGTCATCTCCCTGATTTGTGGTTGTAGGTGTGGCCAAGATTGGAAAGTTCTCCATCAATCTTTGATTTGTGGTTGTAGGTGTGGCCAAGATTGGAAAGTTCTCCATCAAATTTGCCCCTAAAATCATGACTAACTGATAAACCTTTACCCTATAAACACCTACTTCATTTGTGCTTATTTCTACTTGCATTTTGTATATTACACATTGGTCTATTCTCAACTCTACTCAGTGATGAACATGATAAGATTCTTGCTCCTTTTATTGCAAACCTGGTGTTCTTGACTTTGGTTTTCTTGGTTCTTACCACATTGATGCATCTTTGTCTGCATTAATGTTGTTATATATTACCGCCAAAATATGATAGCACTTGTTGGCATATCTAATGCAATGATGGTAAGTGAGTTTTAGAGATGTCATGATGTAGATTTGATTACATGATGATCATATATTATGTTGTCATTGATGTCAACTATTGACTTTGTGTTCTTAGTATGTTTCCAAGCATAGTTGTGATGAATGAAGAGTTTCAGTGAGTTTTAGTGGTTTCTATCTTTATGGGAGACTTAGGTATGTCTCTAGATGTCTAATGCATGACCGCTATTGTTGAAGTGATCTTATGAGAAATTTATGATAGGTTGAAGCATAATGGTGCAACTACTAGAACAATTAATGACAGGTGATAGATGATTTGAATGTCTTGTTAAATACTTGTTATATCTTATAACACGATCGCAGAATATGGTGGTCAATAGTGTTCAGATGCTACAGTTGCAACCCCAACTACTTTGAGTGACCGATGTGAAGGATGGATGATAAATGAGCAGAGACAGAGTTGTTATCAGGTTACAGTGTTTGTGAACTCTTGAGTGACAGTTGATAAGTCTTTGATTGGTGATCGATGTTGAGGTTGTGATGAAATTGGTTGAGTTACTCATGATCTGGTGACATGTTTTCATGATTGGAGGTGATGATCTGGCATCACATTGTTCGATAGTAGCGCGTGGAGAAGATTCTTGAGGAAGCTTGTGTTTGGTCAAAATGTGTTTGACTCCTTGTCACAACATTCTATATAAATTGTTGTAGTTGACGACGCGGTCTTGGAAATATGTTTTGTGCTTTGAATTTTGTTATGTGAGGCATTGGATTTGAGAAGGATGTTTTGAAATTCTAATTTAGGGCTTGATTAAGGTGGTGGAATTAAAAGTTCAGTATATAATGGATGAAGTTGAAGGTTGAATGTGTTGCTCGCGTGTTGGAAAAGTGTGGTGCAAACTGTGAGTTGTGATCAAGCCAAAGAAGAGTTAAGTGTGTTGAGAAGATATTGTGTGCTTCAATGGATCTGATCAAGCAAAGGTAGTGCTATTCTACAGATCATTCTTTTTTTTGTTCCCTAACAGTTGCAGTAGGTTAAATCCCTTAATATGATAGATCCTAACATATCTTTATTGTAAATCCTCTAACAAGGTAACACTTTGAAAAGTGTTTAAAGTCCTCTAACAAGGCTACTCTTAATAGGGTAAACGTCCTAACAGGCCTAAGGCAATCTCTTAACTGGGTAGCACCACCTAATAGTGATGTTGTAAACTCCTAACAGGGTTAAGCTCCTCACAGGGCGTACTTCAGAAGAGTACATTATTTGGTGGGTACTAATTCCCACCATGGTTTTCTCCCTATTTGGGTTTTCACGAGATAAATCAGTGTGTTAAATTTGTGGATGAACTTTCATGTTTATGGTTTTCATTTATTGAATAAATGGTTAATCTTTTGAATGGTGGTTTGAGTATAAGAGGATATAAAGATTGGATTATTTGGTAGATTCCTGATTTACCCCCCCCCTCTCAGTAATATGATCTTAGGACTAACAAGCACAATCATTATACAATACATGTCATTTCCTTGCAATATATATGCTCACTATCTTTGATTCCAGGTTCCTCTTTATATCAATAGTGACCATTGTACTGATCAACACACTTCCTTTCTAACATAAAAGCATTCACATAGCACTACTTTTTTATTGTTGTCACCAAGACAAACTCATAACATTTCTTCTAAGCCTCTTTCTATCTTAAGGAATGTATACCATTGTCTTGATTTCCTTGCTATAGTAGTGTTTTATGTTTCTCATAGCAATGACCCCTAATTACACACATAGTATATTACCGTGTTTCATTCAAAATCATTGTTTTGATGTCCTTTGCATTGCATTTAGTATTGTTGAACCATTAATTAATTGTATTTGATGTAAAGTTTTGTCAATTGGTCTTCATAAGCTTTAGGGCTCTTATCAACCTTATCCACTGCTAACCCTCAACACTATGATTGTTTCACTTATGAAAGTCAATGACTATTACATAGAGAAGTGATGGTTCTTGATAAAATAGTTAAAGAAACCCCTCTAAGTGCAATGAATGTTTTGTCTCATTCAATTTATTATTTTCTTTATACCATGGTTCACACCGTGTCTTTAACTTCTATATTCTATTCAAACAAGGTTAACATTATATTTCAAATACATACCTTTCTCTATCTAGAGCTCATGTAAAAGTCTATACTAATTTGACCCCCTAGAAGAATAAGATTGGCATGAATACGACACATCTCTGGCATATTGACAACTACTCCTATATAAATTCACTATGAAATGAACCACTTTCAGATGTTTGGAATGACCCATATACTTGGTGAGAACATAGAACAATGATATATAAGTCTTTACAAGCTTCCATGTGCCTTTATTTTGCTTGATTTTATTTGTTATATTCGTGTTCACATTGTGCATACTCCTTTTCATACTCTTTGGGTCTATTAGTCTATTATTGAATGTTCTTGTTTATTCATGTGGGATACACACAATATAGCTTGAAATGATCGTTTCAATTTGCTTCAAGAATCCTCTATTCGTTGGTGTCTTCATTTTAACTGTAAGATTTGGCACGTATTTCTCATTTAGTTTGGATTCCCACATTCATGCCCAAAATTGGTTTTGATCTTAATGTCTAATATGGACCTATTTGTTACATGCAGAAAGTTTGACATGCCCTTGACAAAGAGTCAATGCTAACCTTGATGCATCCAACATCAAGTGCAACAAGTTTGTATTATTTTCTAGATACCAATGATACTGTTTTATGATTTTTGGGTAGATCTTATAGTATGTCCATCAACTTGCATGATCACTATTTTAAATTGATTGCCTATAATTTATAAATTAGGATAATCCCTGAAACATTAGTTATCAAGTAGGATCAAGTCAGAGCATCTAAACATGGAAAAATATCATCAAAGAATATAAGATAACTTCATTTTTGCATTCACTTTTTTGTATACTAGCTAGATTACACATTTTGTATGCTTTGTCTTTTATATTTTCATTTCTTTGTAGAATGACAACGTGGTTTGACTCAGAATCAAGAAAGGTTCATGATTCTATCCACTTACAAAAAATTCCTAAGGTTCCTCTTAGCACCAAATTTGTTTCAACAACTAAAATAACATGTGATGTTTTCTATGGTACTATTGAGTTTGAATTATTCACAAATGATAAATGTTGTAGCTATGTCACAATTAGCATACACGCCAAAATTGTAATTTTTAAATAATTGATTGTTTGAATTTCATGGCATGTCAAATAAATTGAACATTGCAAAGTTATTTCCAATTTAATAATGAATATTGAATGTGAAAGGAATATGATGATGATACATAGTGACACGTCACCAAAATAATTTTCATATGGTAGTCTTTAACAAACTTCTTTAAAGTTTTAGTATTAGTAATATAGGTTTATACTGAACCACACCTTAAGGATAAGAAGATATTCTCTTAATTCTCAGAAGATTTGTTCTTGATAAAGAATTGTCTTGTAGTAGTGATAAGAACCTAAACTTCACAAATAATTCCTTCATAGTTGGGTATTTGATAGTGTATAGCATGTATGTCTATACTTAGATTTGTTTACTAATGCTAAACAATGTCATTTTACAACACCTCTTATGTTCACTTGCATCTTGTTTATTTCTCCATTGGAAGGTTGTAAGGATGACATATGATACATGGTATGATTATTCTTTAAAGGGCACTCACTTACAAGCAGGAGGATGGTGGTTTGATTCCATCGTGCCCTAATATGACTAAATTAATGACTAAATATATGAAAAAATATATGACTACAATAATGACTAAATTAATGACTAGATATATGACTAAATTAAATACTAAAGTAATGACTAAATTATTGACTAAATAAACCACTGCCATGACTAAATTGATGACTAAATCAAGTCACTAAAATAGTTTATTCATAAATTTAGTCGCGTTATAAATGACTGCATATAAACTACTAATAGTCACGTGACTAAGTTTAGTCATTTATATGCAATTTTTAGTAGTTTATTTAGTCACATATTGCTGCATTTGTACAAGTGTTAGTTGCAAATAATGATGTAGCATTCCATTGTAGATTATAGGTTCTTATAAAATGGATTATGTTTATAAGGGTCATCATTTATTTTAGTTGTTAGCCTAACTTAAGTTTGAGTGAAAGTAATTGGAAGCATAGTCATTGTCATTTAAAATATAGCTTATCATTAGTCGATACTACCTGATTGTTTACTTCTTTATTCATTTCCATACCATAGTGTTAATACTTGCTTAATTATTTTACATATAGTGTGAATTCATAAGAAATATGTGAATAAATGTTGACATCTCTTGGCTAGTAATTTCATAAACCTAGGATGTTTGATGATTAATATATTTTTGGTAATTAATAATGGATATTCTCTTATTACCCATTATTTTTATATGTTGATTTTTTTTGTAAAAAGATAATTAATCATATCAAGTTGTCATTTGTGCTACGACTATATATATATATATATATATATATATATATATATATATATGATCTCTGATCATCCATTAATTTCATCCTTATATAGATATTTCTCTAAGTTATTATTCTTGAGGAATTGCGTTCATACTCCACCTAGATAAGCTTTGAAAGGATAGGACTTAGTTTATAAGAAGGAAAAAATGATTGTTTCCTTTTATAAATATTGGCCAAATAGTTCTCCTATAATCTTTGTAGAGTATAACCTTATTTTGGACCTGCAATCACAAAAACCATGATAACTTTTCCAAAACAACATGAAATTCTCTCAAACTTGATTCATTCGAGAGTAGACTCAAAGCCTCTTCCAACCATGTGTCATTGGTGACACCAAAATCCTGTACTATACTAGAATTCATCCAGAGTCATATGAACTAGCCAAGAAAATGGCTGATGACATATAGTGTTGAACAAGTAATGGTTACAGTAACCAACAAAGTTGACATTGACATAAAACTAGCAGCATCACATGAATGTATGTTTTCTCCACTACAATTTGTAGTAGGCCTTGGACCCAAAAAATATGCTTCCATCCAAAGGACTATTTTGAGGGCTAGAATGGTTTACAGTCGCAAAGAATTGTCTTATAAATGCCACTAGATGTTAAAGGGTTAGAGGGACTTGACAAGCAACTTCCAGGAACCATGTTATGGATCCGTTAGATGATACTAGAATTCATCTAGAGTCATATGAACTAGCCAAGGAAAGGGTTGAGAACATATATTGTTCTACAAGTACAATAGCACCACACTGAATGAAGTTATAAGAATTTTATATATTTAATAAAAATTATTGGCTACGACCTCTTAGCCCTTACACACACACACACACACATCAATACTTCAATGATATTTTAATCATATAGTGGTTTCCATTTCTTACAGTTCCTATCAGATAAAGAGCCAGGAGAGAGTATTATCTGTCCAAGCTTGATGCTAACTCTGAAAATATTTGATGGAGTTTATGCTGACAAGGATATTATGGGGGGAGGAAAAGAGCATAGGGATTTTGCTAGCTTCCTTTGACTTGGGGAAACATTTTCAATTAGGGAGAAGACATTTGAAGATATTGACGAGGTTTTCTTAACACAATATTAAGTATATCATGACTCAGAATTTTTGAATTCATGGCTTGAAATTTACTTTTAAGGCTTCCTTGTTTTTACTGAGCTTGTAAATTTGAAAATGCAGGTCATAAATAGAGACGTGGATCGACTTATTAGCAATTTCAAGGCAATCCTTGATTATAGGAAATTCAAGAGAGGAACAAAAGTAGAGGTTGATGATGCAATACGAAAGGAAAAATATGAAAAAAAAAAAGAATTACATATTATATATCTATTTCACATGAATTATTTCCCTACAAAGGGCTATTTTGAGGGATGGAAGGGTTTACAGTGGAAAAAAATTATCTTTATAAATGTTGTTGGTTTTTTAAGGGTTAGAGGGGCTGGACAAGAAGCTTCTGGGAACCATGTAATGGATCCATTAGACGATACTAGAATTCATCAAGATTCATATTAACTAGCCAAGAAAATGACTAAGAACATATATTGTGAAGATCTCGCGCAGGATATAGATGATATGGATGAGGAAACACAAGAAATGATTGTTGAACATGTCAAAAAATATATCCATCTATTAAAGGCCCTTGATATTGATGAATATGATAGAAGTGTGGAACAACAAACATTCAATAATTAACCCCTTGGTAAGATACACATTTTAGTTTTTTGTTTAGATGTTGTTAGGCAATGTTTAGATGTTGCAAACTGGAAATGTCTAATTGTTGTTTAGACGTTTCCAAGCAACGTTTAGATGTTGCAAAATGAAAATGTCTAATTGTTGTTTAGATGTTTCCAGACAACATTTAGACGTTGCAAACTGGAAACTTCAAAACAACAAACTCAAACGCATATCTTACTAAAGGGGACACTTAGAATTTTTTTCCTACCTTTATATATTTGACATTTTAGTTGGATATTTAGCCAATACCCATATAAAGAGCCATCCCAGGATGATAAATTTTATCTACTGGCTGGAGAAAATGAAGAGACCTTGTCAGTGGGAAAAATTGTCCAAGAAACAAACCGTAGAGTCCTAAATAATCATGTAATTTGTGATTTGGAATCAAGCTTGATTGGAATAATATTAAAGGATGATATTCCTGATGATGTAGATATAGATCTGATAGAAAATATTGTAGAAGGCAACATCCTTATATGTCAGGTTAAATCTATGTAGAAAGCAAAGTACCTAGTTGAATTAACTTGCAATGCGAGTGCGCTGAGGAGTGATAACTTTCAGGGTGAAGAGGATAAGGATAAGGAGGCTAAGGATCCTTATTATGCGAAAGAGGAATCCATTTCATAAAGTGAAAAAGGGAATGTAAGGAAATAAAAGGAGCTTGCAAAAAGAGCTTTCAAACCTCTGATGATTGTGCATCCAAACTTCCTAAATATTTCAGAGGATGAAACCGTTAAGGTATGTTTTAAATTATAAAGGAATTATGTTTTCTGTAAGCAAAGTGATCAAGAATATTAATGTAGAAAAAATATCTACACCAATAGAAATTATTTAAAGTCATTTTAATCATAAAGGGGAAGGGGAAGAAGTGGTGGTGGCAGTAGCAGTGTTGGCTGGAATGAAGGAAGAGATGGTGGTTTTGATAGAGGTGGAAATGAGGGTAGGTGTGGAGGTATGAGAGGTAGGTGGACTAAGGAAAAAAGAAATAGATAGGGAAAAATGATGGAAGAGGTATAGGGTCCAAAAGGGGTTCCAATGAATCAAATATTAACAATAGGTGGGGGCAAAACTCTGTTGATGCATGGGGATTAAAAACTGAGGAATGAGGCAACAATTCTGGCAACAGAATTCATGAATATCTTTCTAGAGGAGCTTAGACTGCAAGCTCTGGGGAAAGTGAGTTGAATAGACGAGGAAGTGATGTGTGGAATACTACAAAATTGAATGATGGATGAAATTCTTCTAAATTTAAGTGATCATGATCCTACATTGAAAGACAGTACATGCCGAAAAGAGGGTCTCAGTAAAGGTCGTGATGACATGTTGAACACTTCAAAAGATTGGGCTAAACAGCCTAGTGGATGGGATGATGCAACAACATGTAGTAATGGGAGTTTTAGAGGTAGTGGCTAGGAGTCATAATATGACATTGTCAAATAACAAATTCCATGCTTTGATTTAAATCAAATTTGGTTTCCTTGTCAGTTTAACTTATGTTCCAAGTCCACTGTAATGTATAGGTTTTGATGGCATTAGAATGGTTGATCATGATCAAAATTATTACAAATAATCAATATAGTTTTCTGTACTTACAATTTTTTGACAGTCTTATTAAGTACTTAATGTAATTATATTGAGGCTCATGGTTTTTGACCCATTGTATTGTTAATTATTAACTGATTCAATGTTTATACTGCTTTATGTACTATTGAGATTACTTCATTAATGGAATTGGCATAATTTTTTCTTTTTTATAGTTACGAGGGAGAAAGTATTATTAGCATTGAATTTACATTCAATTTCCTTCTAGCTTTGTTTTTGGATCTATATGATACTTCCATTTCTCCATTTCTACGTTTTCCTTATTTTTGTGTCATCCTTCTTGCTATTGGATGTAGTTATATACAATTGACTCCCTTTATATTTGATAATGTGCACCTTTTCTCTCTACTTCCTCCTCTCATTTTTATTCATAGGATCTTCCTTGTTGGCTTTCCCCATTCTGATATTCAGTAATATAGTCCAGATAGAATAGCATGGAAAAAATATGAAAAAATTGTTTTCGCTGAATGATCTCTAAACTATGTATAAGGAAATGTTGTCACTATTAGAATAACTGAGACGGGGGGTGAATCAGTGACCTCAAAAATTAATCCAATAATCCAACCAAAACTTTATACCACAAATATAAAACCTCTAGTTATCTTCAATCCTACAAGATGTATGCCCTTAAGTAATCTTATCAAATATATGTTGCTCGGTGAATATACTATTTATCCTTTCCTTAAGCTTTACCGAATAGCAGTTTATCTTTTCTTAGCCTTTACCGAAATACAATAAATAACTTAGTGTTTACCGATCAATCTTGTTTTAGTAATCTGTAAAGCAAAACATCAAAGCAATGAACCATATACACATTTAACACATGGATTTTTAACGTGGAAACCCTGTTAAGGGAAAAACCACTTGGGACTGGTAACACAAAATTTTCACTCTTCTGAAGTGAGCTCAGTGAAGAGCCAACCCTGTTAAAGGTTACAAACACACTGTCAAGTGCGACCTTGTTAGAGGATTTAAAACTAACAGTTTATCACTTGACCTAGCATTCACTATGTTGTCAACATGAAAAACTTTTGATACTCCTTGGGATGTATCTCAATATATTAAGGATGGTTAAACCCCACTTTGTTAAGAGATTTTATGAGTCAATGGTTAAACTCAATCAGTAGATGATCTGTTCATTAATACAACTTTGAATTGCAGATTTTCAGATCTATTGTAAGTCCATAATACCTCTTTTGATCAATGTTCTCTTCAATTCCTTTGCTCCACTTCTTTATGCTCGGTGAATGTTGTTGCTTCTCTGTTGCTCGGTGTCTACAGAATTCTTAGCTCTGTTCTTCAGCTTGTATGATCAGATCTGCATGAAGACTTCTTATCTTCACCACAATTCTCTTCAACATTCCTCTCTTTTGATAGTGAATTACTTGTCTCTTTATATAGACATGATTTCACCGTTTCTTGTCCTTGTTTTCTTCGTTGATCATTTCTTGATCCGTAAAGCTCGTCATACTTGCTTTAGTTTTATTCCGTAAATCTCTCCTTGTTTTCTGGAATAAAACATGCTTTAAATCTCCTTATTATCTTTAGCTTTTATCTGATCGATGAAAAAAAGTAATCAATCAAGTTAACTCTAAATATAGCTCCTGCCAGCTAAGTGTTTTGTCATATCCTAACTCCAGTTCTCGTCGGTCAACACTTCAGTTGTGCTCGGTGACTGCTGCAAATAGCTTGGGCATCAACTTTAGTTTAGTTTGGTGACAACTGCAGTTATCTCGGTAATGTTTTCTCGGGTATCATTTTCTCGGGTAACACTGTCCATTGGTTAACACTGTGAACTTCTGTGCTCAGGGTTCACTGTCTGTCGGGGTTTACTGTCACTCGCTGTATATGATTACTGACAAAAAAACCTTTGTCTCTTTAGATCTTTAAGTGTTGTGACAATATGTGTATGAGAAATCATACCATATCAAGTTGACATCAATGACAATACACTACATTAACTGATTTAATGTCTTGCATTTACTTTTTGCAGCTCGGTGATCATCAACTTTGTCATCTTCAAACACTCAATCAGTTATAGTCCTCCCATTTTTATTCATAGTATCTTCATTTTTGGCTTTCCCCATTCTTATATTCACTAATATATTTGGGATAGAATAACATGGAAAAAATATGAAAAACATGTTTTCGCTGAATGATCTCTAAACTACGTATAAGGAAATGTTGTCACATTCCTCTGATTTTGAATCTATTGTAGAAAATACTTTGATTTTACCAACCCCATCTATGATTTTGTTTGGCTCAAATTGTGGTCCCTTGAATGTTCAAAGATGCCCTTACGCTTATTTGGGGTCATCAAATTTTTTTTTTTATATTCTCCGTTATGAACTATTCAAATTAGTCATCAGGACTATGACATTATGGAAGTCTACCTGAAGGGTCGCCTATGGTAAGTTCTAGATAATGTTTGAGTTTTATTTGCCAAATATTATTATATAATTTTTAAAAATAAATCCTGAATATATTTTTTAAACTGCAAGGTGTCATCAAAATTGTGACGTCAATAGCCCAATGAACCACAAAAATGTGCGATGAGGTTATTGTAATCGCGACATTTTTTTCATCGTAATAAAAATGAAAGTTTTCTCTACCTCGTCAGAAATTTGACAAAATTTTGGTTGTTATTTCGACGATTTCAAACGGGTTTGCAATTTTGTAGCCCTTATTTTATGTCTTTGCGAAACAACGATGGCTTCACTATTTCGCAAAACAATGAACAATGTCTTTTTCACTGATTAGTAACGAGTTCTCTATTTTGTAACCCTTGTTTTCTATGCTTGTGAAACAACGATGGCTTTTCTATTTCGCAAAACAACGAAACAACATACAATGGAATTTGCGTCAATCTTGTGACAAACAATGCAATCATTTTCCTTGGCGCTTACCGATGATTCTAGGTCATTGTTTCAGCGTCAAATTAAGTGGTCGTTAAAGTGATGAAACTTTTGTGACAAAATTAAAATCAATATTTTTTCGCCAAGTCGATAGTTTTCCGTTGATATATCCAAATAGGCGTCAGAAAATGGAGACAAATCTTGTAGTGGATGGAAAAATAAGACTATTTTGACATCTTAAGGAAAAGAGAAATAAGGATAAATCATCTTTTATCACCAAGGAGGTATCCCACAAGAAACACCTAGCCCAAGCCAAAGAGGTCGCAACTCCTTTGAGGTCAAGGAAGGGACAAATGCAAAGAGATACCATTCAAGAACTCTAAAGGGATTCTTTTGAAGGATGTTGGAAAGATATTTGGAATAAGAAGGGAATAATTCAAACCTCCTCATTTCTAGGTAAAGATATTATTAATGGAGGATGACACACTTTTATCCCCAAAGGTAAGGGATTTGTTTACCATGGATATCCAATTGCAAATAATGAAAAAAGGTTATGATCAAGGATGCATATCTCTTGTATAAGAGAGAATCCCTAATATAAACAAAACAATTCCATGTAAGATTGGATATCACAAAATAAAGAAATACCACTAAACCAAGGGAAAAGTGGATCCTGAGAGAGAGAGAGAGAGAGAGAGAGAGAGAGAGAGAGAGAGAGAGAGAGAGAGAGAGAGAGAGAGAGAGAGAGAGAGAGAGAGAGAGAGAGAGAGACTACCCTTATTCCCCAAGTGTAGAGACAAGAATAGGATAAAGGAGGACTATTATGTTACTTGCAAAGTATGATTGCACCTGGAAATTATACCACCATGAATGCGAAATGAGCCCCCCAATGGAGAGGCTAACAATGTCACATAGTGTGGAGCAACATAATAGGAGCTTGAATGTTATTTAAAGAAATCAGAATTGAAAATTAACTTATTGCGACATGTTATTTGAATGATATCATAATAAATGAGTTTTTGAATTTTATAATGCAAAGCTTGAAATTCATTAGTAGAGTGGTCATGATATCTGTGATACACGCAAAAAGGGAAATTTACAATATTTTGACTATGCTTCTTCTTTTGTTTAGGTTGAGTAATCAACTTAGCATGAAGAAGGTTAGGCAAAATTATCTCTTGATTAAAGCTAGGTGTAGAAGAAATGTTAGATAATAAAGGAGAGGATGTTGACAAAAGAGCATGTTTGGAATCCGACAATTCCATAGATTTATCACGGGTCTCAAATATTTGTTCCACACATCCTAAAATATGTTTGATATAATGAGTTGAAATTTTAGGAGGATCGGGTTGGACAAATAAAACACTAGGCCCTTTGAAGGGTCCCATGTTAAAATTAGGAACTTTATATTCACCCACAAAAGATGGTGTAAAGTCTAATAAACCCCAATAATATTATAAAAGGGTACTACTAGGAGAGGAAGTATCTTTAAGAAGAGAAGATGTATTTTGTTGAAATGGTGTAGGAATGGAAGGAGAATTAGATTCAGTTCATAAGCAATTTTGGATCTTGTCATCAACAACAAAGGTATAAATGATCTTGTTATGAATGAACTTTACTTTGCAATTAAGTGTTGAAGGAACAACATGCATGGCATGTAGCCATGGTCATCCTAAGAGAAGATTATAATTAAGAGTACAAGGCATGACATGAGTAAATGCGGGTAAAATAATAGGACCTACGTTGACATGTAAGTTTGTAATACCTAAATTTTGTTTAGCAATATTTTCAAAGCCATGAATATGAATATAATCATGTTTAATGATGAAATATATGCCTTAATTTTATTCAACAAATCCATGATACACACATCAATACTAGATCCATTATCAACTAAATTTCTTCAAATAAGATGACCTTTGATAAGGGAAACAACCATAAGAGAATCATGTTGATCTTGAATTTCCTTAGAAAGCAACTCATCTTGAGAAAATACAATTTGAGCTTTATTATTAGTAACATTCATGCATTCCAATATGGAAGTTATATTAGCTTGCACATGAGGTGGAAGAATGATGTTTCCCAAGGCTTGCTGTAATGATTCATGATATATAGGTGAAGTTTTAAGAAGCTCCCAAAGAGATATCTTGGCAGGAGTAGCATGAAGTTATTGTACTAAATCATACTCCTTTCCAAGATTTTGAGGAAGATGAGGTGCAGAAGGAAGCACTGGTTGATAAGTAGGAAGAGAATGAGGAACAACCGAACTAGTAGGTTTTCTATTGTTTCTTGTATTATATGTGTGAGAAACCACATGATAGTCAGGTTGTTGAGCACCTTTCACCACAATGACCGATTTATTTTGAGGTTGAGGGGTATCTTAACGAAGATTAACAACAAGCTTAGGATTTCCACTACCCAAAACATTGACAAAATTGACTTGATCAAGCTCTTGATTGTTCAAGGTTTTATTAGTAGAATGGAGAGAATCAAAGGATGTATTCATGATATTATCTTCTTCCAAGGTATCCTTATGAGTAGGAAAATCCTTAGAAAAGGGACTAGGGACTTCCATCAATGCTTCATCTCTAAAAGGAATGCCAAGGTAAGGTGATATTAAGAAATGTATTTAGAATGTTTTCCTCTTGCTCCAAAATATCATCATAAAGGGGGTACAATATAGGAGAAGGATTAACATCACACATCCAAGTGTGTCACCACTAGAGGTAGTAGAAGAAATTTCAAACACCATATCATCTTCTTTTATCAAGGTTGCTTCACGAGGAAGAGAATAATCAATGTCATTGTCCAATGGTTCATACCAAATAGGAGAATCATCAAGGGTGGGAGAATCTCTATGAATAAAGGACACTTTAGGAGAGGAATAATCATGACTCACTAAAGATTAATTCATAAAAAGGAAAGTAGGGTAAAATATCCTTCTCTAATACCAAAATATCTTCATGAGAGAGATACGTTTTAGGATAAGGATCAACATCATTCTTCAAGATCTCATTTTTGGGAGGGAGATTCTTTGAAAAAATGTTAATAAGCACTTCTTGTGCTAAAATGTTCTCATGGGTGGGATCAATTTTGTGGGAGGGGATATTATGACTAGCGATGAAATTAAGAACTAAACTATCATCATATGCATGAAAGGAAACATCTTGAAATTTTTGAAAGAGACTTGAGATTGAACTAGCAAATGAAGATAACAACTCTATTCATAGAATGCAAATGCAAATACATACATTAATGCATGGAATGAAATGTTTTTGGATTTTTTATTGTTTTGAAACATTCAAAAATGAAAAGGAAATGCAAGAATGAAATAGATCTAAATGCAACCTATGTATTTAAATGCATATAATGTAAAGATTGACTAGTGTCATGCATACAAAGACTATCTAAATGCATGAAAAGAAGATATAACTACCAATATCAAAAGCATGTAAGAAGAGTTGGGTTCACCAAAATGTACAATAGGAGAACCTCGATATCTAAATGCATGACTAATGCACTGCATAAAAAGATATCTAAACACAGAATTATAATGGAAATATCACGCGTCTTGTTCACCAAAATGAACAATAAAAAATGAGAAGCAATACAATAGGATATATCACTTCACCCTTTTAAATTGCACATTTGGAAGGAAAATGTCCCAATAGGCTAGGAAGGTCCTAAGCGCTAAGAGGGTAAATAATCATTTGCTTTTTAATTATGTGTGGATGATGAAATGTAAATTATAAATGATATTAGGGATGATGTTATGTGTGCCTGAAAACAAGACATGTGACTTGTTGTTTTAGTGTTGTTTTCCCAATTGTTAGGGTCTTGAAACCACTTGTAATTGTAGATCTGACCTATGAAACCTATAAATTGCCTCTATGATCAATTTCAACCTATTTTAGAGGTTATAG
The DNA here is from genome assembly GCA_018584345.1 of Thuja plicata. Taxonomy (NCBI): domain Eukaryota; kingdom Viridiplantae; phylum Streptophyta; class Pinopsida; order Cupressales; family Cupressaceae; genus Thuja; species Thuja plicata. Next base: position 1,719,757 of record MU226014.1, read on the forward strand.
AATGGACAGGGCATTATGTACCTAGGTATAGAGTGGATGAGTTGCTATGTACCCTAAAAATCTGCCCAAAATTTGTCAGAGATCACTATTGGGGTCTACACAACTGAGATTTGCAATTACATCTTTATGGCCTGAAATTGCACATAGAAAAATAGAGAAGAACATTGGCTAAAGGGGTTTCTCTTAGTCAAACCCCTATTTAGGAATCAACCTTGAAAATATAATGAAATTGTATAAGGAAAGATGAAATAAAAGCTATATCTGAATCATAAATCACCTTATACTTTGATGACGCAATGCCTATTTGGATGTAACCACAAATGTTAATGCAATAGATTGAAATCCACAAAAACCCAAAAGGAAATCATGAAAGATAAGCCTTGGATGATGGTTTTTTTAGTTTGGCACAATGCTTGATGAAGAGGAAGAAATTGCTTTAAAGACTTGAGACTTGGATTCTTGAAGACCTTGAGAACACTCTTAAAATTTGATTGCTTGATTGATTCTTGATCATGAATGCTTGAAAAATAGTAATGGATGCAAAAATGAGGAGAGAAAGGGTGTTTATATACCTCTCACATCATTTTTGGGAGATTAGGACGCTAGAGTCGACTATAGATCTGGAATTACCACCAAAGCACCAACCCTGGGTCCCAAATCAAATTTGGGCTCAAAACCCAGTGTACATAATGAATAGAACATTATGTACTTAGGTACATAACATTTCAACCATTATGTACCCTAGAAAAAAGGGCCAAATTGAATCCAAGGGTCCTATATAGCCTTGGGGTGTGTGTAGTTCTCCGACAATCAGTTCTGGGGTTGGAAGATGACAAAAAGGCCGCTAATAATGCTATAGGGCATAGGAGATGAAATTAATTATTTGATTGGAGGAAAAAAAATAGAGGAGCACACTTAAAAATAAGGTATAACCTCAATTTTTGAAGAAATTAAATCAATAAAGGACTTATAAGGTCAATTTAAAGGTCTAATGAGTGTTAGGAGAGCGTGAAATCAATGTGGGAAATGGGGCTAAAATGAGCCCTTAAATAAGGGTGCTTACTTTTTAGGACGGTACAACATAGTATGTTTCCTTGATAGATGCCATAATGTTTTAAGAGGATGGTTACTTGCATGCAACTACTGATGTTTGATTATTATAACCATGCTTATGTTATTGATCATGGTTAAATATTGTTGCGCATCCATAATTGAAGCAGAATGGTGCATATGTTATAGTGCATTTGAGACAGAGATGTTCCTTCGGGTCTGGGAAAAAATGAATCATAGTTTTAGATACCATTTAATCTTGCAAGCATTTTGATGCTATCACGACCATGGGATAGTCCTATATGATGTGCCTTTGCATTAGATTCCTGATAGGGAACCTCATCACCTAAGTTGTTGATCTTGGATAGGGTGTTTGAGGCAAGTTTTGAGGCTCAAGCATGTTCATCTGAGTACTCTTGTGACTTTGTGCAAGTGTTTGTCAAGTGGCGGCTATAGGACCCTTGGGAACACTAGATATTCCTTCTTAGTGATTTAGTGACATTCATGCTTTTATGTGTCTGGTGTTGGTTTATGTTAACTACTTAATGATTGTAGCATGCATCCTTTATTGGTGTATTCTCATATTTAGTGTAATTATCTATGCGTTGCTAAAAATTTTTTTTTTATTGTGACTGTATTGTGTACTGTTTCTCAGGGGTTCTCTGGCGGGGCATGACAAATGATAAGTGATGTTGAGAAAGTTGAATGAAGACCATAGAGGGGATGTGAGACATTACTAGTTGATGATGGACTTGTATACATTTAGTCGAGATTCTTTATTATGGGGCAAACGAGGCATGTAGTGAAGCAATACATGTGTCCCATGAGGTATTGAGGTAGCGTGTCTTGTCACAAAGTAGGCCATGGAGTAGACAATAAATATTCTTGGGCAGTGATGCATGGTGGGAATAAAACTTTGACAAGGTGAGAGGTCCAAATCTATGTACATAATTGTTTGAGGAATCGGTGGGGTATTTCTTAAAATAATTTTTTTAATAGAAGAACATGCCATGCTTGAGGGAAGTAGGGCCACTAGAAAGATGTGCCTCACAAATATAGTCAACATCATCAATAACTAGTCTATACTTTACAACATCTAAGGATCAAGGCTATTTGGCTTAGCCACTTGCTCCTTGGGGTACACAGTGGTGAAGGAAGCATATGATAGGTTAAGATCTAGAATTAACATTATTTTTAAGAAAGGAAATATAGAATCAATATTTTAAATTTATTTTTGTGCTCCCCTCTGTTTCCCATGATAATAAGACCTATGAGCTATATGCTTTTGTATTCCTTGGCTTTGAATGAAGCTCAGAAGAATTTTTAGTCTCAATATCGTTGGTGCCTATAAATTAACAAGATCTCTTAATGGTTTCAATAATGATGTTTTTCAAATAGTACAATGGCCTAAGACATTCTTATGTATAGATTTTTAACTTGCATTTCCAACCATCTTAACAAGAGCTATCATTAATTCTATCATGAAAGTAGTTCGTTTGTTTCAATTCTTCAATTTTGAATTTTCACCTTGTTAATGACTATCGATGATCATGTGGAAACTAGCCATGGTTTTATGATGTAGGCACAAAGTTGTTGCATGCAGACTAGTGCATTGTTAATGTAGACACTGAAAAATTGTCCAGCACTTGCTACCAACATTTTCACTAATTATTTGTCTAAATTAATAAAATAATTTATTATTTAATTAAGCTAACATTGTTCTTCTAATTCAAGTTCAAATTTTGAATTTCCCTCCACCACATTCATAATTAAATAATTTTTAATTATTTAATAATCCTATTTTTCTAACATTAATTAAATATTTTTTATTATTTAATTAATTCTCTCTCTCTCTCTCTCTCTCTCTCTCTCTCTCTCT
>MU226014.1:1731997-1768926 GCA_018584345.1 Thuja plicata
GCCATCCCCACCGCAGTTTTTACTTCCTAACAGGAGTTTTCTGCGATATCATATCTTGTGTTATGTGTTTATTACTTTCATGAATGTTTCTATGAATGTTGCAAACAATTAAAGATTATGATTTAATATTACATGCATAAGAAAGAACAACAGTAATGGTCAGTAATACAGTAAAGAATGATTGGTAATGATGAATGGTGAAAAGAGTTAAAACTTTTAGAGCAACTGATTCACCCCTCTCCTCTCAGTACTACTTCCCATTAAATCCAACAATTGGTATCAGAGCTAAGTCTCTTCTTGGAAAAGCTTAAAGGCTTAATAGAAAAGATCATACAATGGAGAAATAAAAACTTGATAAGAATATTGAGAATAAAAAGCTTGAGATACAGATGTTCTATGAACAGTATAAGGAAGTGAGAATCAAGATGAGAGAATTGTTGGATGAGAGGAAAGGTATGGCAACCCAGAGTAATGAAAAAGATTATCAATAAGAAGAGATTCCATATTTCTTTGAATCTTCAGGATCAAATGCAAGTAATACATCAGATGCATCAGAAGAGAACATCACAAATATGAAGGAGATCAATCAACATATGACAGAGCAAATAAAGATGCTGCAAATCGGTCAAGAGAGCCAGATGGTAAGAATGATAGATGTGATGAGTTATGTTAGACAAGCTGTAATAGAAAGAACACTTGCTATTGATGACAGAAAGAAGATTACAGAGAAGCTACAGGAAAAGGAGTTAGAAATTCAAAGACATGCTGAGCATCACCATGAGATCACAAATCAGATTATTCTAATGAGTCAAGAAGCAAGCAGAATGAATATAGAACTCATTGAAAGAGTGTAGGCTATGGGTGAACTAAGAGAAGAGAATGAAAAACTAAAGCATGAGGTTAGAAATCAGCAACAACACAATGAAGTTATTAGAAAGGCTAAAGAGAGCAATAAAAGAATGGATGACTTTCTTGAAGGACAACGAAGAGTCAACAACAACAACAACGGTCTAGACTTTACCAAAAATGGAGAATCATCAAATCAAGCAAATCCAAAGAATGTCTATGAAAATCCAAGACCAAGAAAGTTGACATGCAAGCACTGTGGAAAGCAAGGCCACACATCAAATGCGTGTAAAGGAAAAATGAAAGGTATTCCTAAATCTACATCTTCATTCATAGGATTATGTTGTAAATGTAACAAGAAATGACATAAAGCATATGAATGTAAGTCTAAGATAGATCAACCAAAGAAGGAAACCTACATGGACAAATACTGTCCTACATGCAAGATGAATGGGCACATAACTAATGAATGCTGGAAAAAGAAAAGGCAAGCATGGGAGCCTAAAGGTCAAGAAACTCCCTATCAACCAAAGAGAATTGGTAATCAATGTATGGGACTACAATACGTGGACAAATTGTACATCATGTGGTAGATATGGTCACATTGCTGCAAACTGCATGAGGGCATGGACCAAAAGGTCTAGAGGCTGGTCAAACCCTAGAATGACATGCTTACACTGTCACAAAGTTGGTCATCTCAAAAAGGATTGCAAAGACTGAATGACAGAGACAAGCACATATCCCAATGGAAACTGGACCAAGCAATGCAAATGGTGACACCCCATCCAATGGATTTGGTGACATCACCACCCCCACTTAAGCTGAACAAGTAAGTATGGAACTACACTACACCAAGTCATATTTTGCATCAGTTCCATTATACAAATTGATAGATAGTCAAAATCTGCATAATAAAGATGCATACTATGTTATTTGTTCCAATTCTGAGAAAACAACCCCGTTGGTATACACATACCAAAAATCATCGGTGAACATAATGGATGAGCTATTTACTCTTACCAAAAATTATCGGTCAACACATAAAATAGTTAAGTTACCAATGTAAGCCGACACCCATCGGTAAGGAAGCAAAGTTACAAAGTTGTCATAACAGGATACCGATATCCGTCGGTAAAAGCAAAATTATTAACAACTATCCCCAGCATCATGTCAACACCGATGATGATTTTGAAAGTCTTCCCGATGAAATTTGTCTTCATGTCCCAATGAGTCATTGAGCATTTATGACAAAGACTTAGGGCAAGAAGTCTATAAATAGACAATGAGAGCACTTCATTTTGCACCCGTGATTTGAAGAGAAAAGTAGAGTGAAAAATAGAGCGATTTAAAGAGCAGAAAGCAGAGCATCCTCGACTCGATCCACACACAACAAATAGATCATTCACCTTTATCATGGATCAAAGTAAGTACCGAGGGAACCAAAAGTATTTTGTCATTATTTATCAAGAAATCCCTAAAACTTGAAAAATGATGGCAACCACGTCTAGAACCGCTAAGATCAAGAGTGATAAGAAGAATGTGGTTAGGTTAATCAAGAATAGCACTTGTGTAGACCCCAAATACAAGATATGCCTGGAGATTGCATCACAACCCGATGAAACCGGTGCATTTTCTAAGATTCCACCTAGGGTTTTGCTTATAGACGACATTAGGTGATCTAGAGATGGATGAAGCTTATAAGAAGCTTTGTGATGCATAAGGGAACTTGAAGGAAGAGCACAAACACTTAGAGGTTAAAGGGATAACTAATGCCCTATATTTCCCGAGGGAATTCAAAACCGACTGGATCAGATTGGTACTTAGCAGAATGCATGACCAGAAGTTGTGGTTAGATCAACCCAAGCAAATCACTAAGGATGTCCTTCACACTGTCACTGGGTATCCAATACTGACAAGCCTAAGGGTCACAAACATCCTTCCAGGCAAGAAGTTGAGAAGCTCACTAAATCTGAATGGGATAACAAAGGTCTGAAAGTGAACACCATCACCGACGAAGAACTGAGATTCAGTGCATGTGTGATTGGGTACAAGATCTTTTAGGAAAGCAGGCTGAACAACATATCGGTAACATCAATAAGTGCAGCTTACAAAATGGTGACCAAGGGCATACAGACGGATCTATGTGAGATCCTGTTGAAAAAACTTGATGAGAACATGAACACAATTATGTCTGCAAAGACCAACACATGTAAGTTCGGCTCACTTATCATGTGTATCTTTTTCTACTTTCAAGAATGCTTTCCTTCAATAGGAAAAGTGAAATGGGACACTACAAAAATGGTGACATTATAGATTAGTGAACTAATTAAGTCACTAGGAGATAATTTTGAATCTGTTATGACTGCATACTTCCTTGAATTCAAGGAAAAGATGATGGAGAGAACAAGGATCCCTGAACAACTTATTGAAAAACATAGGGATGAAATATGTTTTATGGTGGATACAGACTTCACCCACATCAAATTAGTTGTACCAAGGACAACTTGGTTAGCACCATTGGATTATGAAATTAACATAGATCAAGCTACAAATGCAATTGATGCAGTGATCAATGAGCCTATTGACAACAAAAAACCAAGGTTTGGAACCTATGAAGAGGCCAAATCAAAGATAAAAAGAGGTCTAGAAATCAAGAAAACTGTCAATAAAAAAGATAAGATGGGTAAGAATCTCAAAAAGATTCTATTGGTTACTGAGGAGGAACAAGAACAACCAAAGGAAATCGATGAACATGGAACCATCGGTGAAGGGCATGATGAACAGAAATCAGATTACGAGGAAACTAAATCTGATACACCTCCACCTCCTACAAAGAAGCAGAGGACAAGGAGTCAAACTACAAATACTAATACCACACCTCTTAAGAAAGGTCAAGTAAGGACCTATAAGAGGAAGTAGCTAGAAAAACAAACAAAGAAGCAAACTGTGAAGACAACACCTATAAAGAGGAGAAAAAGAATGGTCAAAACTAAGGCTGACATTGAGGATTCTAAAGAAGATGAGCCTGATGTAGTAAAGAAGAATTTAAGAAATCTAACAATTAATGAGGTTGTTGAATCCATTGCTACACATGGTACAATGACTGATAAGAAAATCAGACAATGGGATACTCTCAAACCAGAGGACCAAAATAAGATACAAGAGGCAATCATTAGGTCAATGGTGAAATTTAAATATGTACCAATTGAATTCATCAACCAAATACCTAAAGAACTGGGTAATAGAATATCCCAACAGTGGTCATATGCTCTAGAGACCGAAAGAGAAGCAAGGGAGAGGGTACTTTTTACACTTATGCCTCCCGAATCTAAGGTTGAAGAAATCAAAGAAATTATGAAGAAGCACTCGGGCAAGTTTGTATCCAAGATAAGGGCTTAGAAACTGCTTGAAGATAAGTTTATAGAGATATACACAATGACTGAAACAAAATGGAGACAACTCCTAGATCTGCCAGTAGAGTCAACAAGTCGTGAGGGACAGTTACTTCTCACCGACACACCTCATAGAGAGGAGGAGAAAGACAAGGAAATTCCTCAGCACATTGGTTTGGACAATGTTGAAGACATGTAGAAAATAGATTTGGACAAGGTCATGGATGATCTTGACATTCAAGACATCACCAATTATGACTCTGATAAAGATCCGCAGAAGAAAGATGATGTAATATTCATAACACTTAAGGATCAGGGAAGGTAACAAGAATTGAAGACATCAGAGGATAAAGATATGAATGTTGTTGATGAGACATGGCAGGACACATCAGTCATGGACATAACAAAACTAGACCCTGTAGAGCAAGTACAAAAAGATGAGGATGTCACTGCTCAAAAAGATCAAACCGACGAGCAGGAAACCACTCTAGATACAACCCAAGCTAACAATCAAAGCAATATGCCAGTATTAATGAAGGTAATCAATATACTAGAGGGTAATGATGGATCTACTGTAGAGGACACAAGCACACCCGAGGACAAGGGTGATGCTGAAGCAAAAGACACCACAGATAATACAAAGGACACAACTGCAGAGCAAGCTGTAACCGACGATCAAAAAGATAAGTCTGTTGATCAAAGTAAAGAAGAAACACAAAAGGTAGAAGAGGACAAGCAGAAAGATATAAGTGAAGAAGCAAAGAAAGATGAGCTGGAGAAGAAAACAGAAGAAAAATCTGCATCCCCTCAAGTCTCAAAGAAGAAGAAGAGCAAGCATAAGAATCCAGTAACTCTGGATGAAATCATTGAAATTCCAGTCTGTGATCCCAGGACATTGGATCCAACTGAATTGACCAAGTATGGAATACTCTGTGAGAAAAAAGAAATGCAAGACAAACTAAGGAAAGCCACAAAGGAGGCAAAGGTACTAGAAGTAGCAAGAGGTATACTTTAGCAAATAGTACCAGATGTAGATATTGATCAAACAACCCCAATGCTTGATCAACTAGTGGTACTCACAGAGGAAATCACATCTCAGAACATCGATGCTGAGAAGGTCATGGAAGAAAGACTTGAACAAAAGTATGAGTTCAAGCTAGCAGAAAAGATAAGCCAGGAAGTGGCATTGAAAAAGGTAAAGCTTTTTGAATTGGTGAGCACAATTGATCCAATCATCTCAGAAGCTATTTCTTTGATACATAAATTGTGTACACTTGATCAACTCACACAGGAGTATACCGACAAGATAGCACAAATATATGTCGATCTTCAAACAAGTGCACAAAGTCTCATGAATAGTGAAGAGGCAATAAAATTGCACAATGAGCAACTCAAACAGGCTCAAAAATTGAGACAAGACATACAGATTGCAAAGACCAAGTTTAGAGATGAGGTAAATGAGCTTCAAGCTCAACTCTTACTAACACTTTCACTACTGCAACAACATGTGATAGAGGCAAACACACTAATTTCCACCCCAAAAATGTCTGTCCTAGACAACATTTATGGTATGCATGCAAGGCTAGAGCTATAGCACATGGCACTAGAACTACTGAAAGAAAAATGAGAGAAATTAATCAAAGATATCAAGACAACCAATTCCCATATTCTTGACACATTGTAAGTTACACATTTTTTGCATCTTATAAGTTGTACATTTTTGTCATGAGTATCAAAGAAGGGGGAAGTGAAAGAAGGAAATGATGTGTACCGTCAAATAATTGAAAGAGCAAAGAACATGGAATGTATAGTACAGAGGCAAGTATACATGTACATATACTTATACTATACCGATGCATATATTTAAGGGGAGTCATATAATGACAAGGATATAGACATGGTGTACATACTAAACACTTTAGTATTATGCACATATCAGTTTTTGATACTAATGTCAAAGGGGGAGATTGAAGGCATTATATTTTTCCATTAGTATACACAAGGAAAAACATGATCTACACCATAATTTTACACTACACTGACAGAAAGGGCACAACACTACCTGACGCCAAGGTTAACCGATACTGCCAAGTTCAAAGCATCCTGACAAACACTATTCAGTGTTACCCGATGACAAAAAGGTTAAAGGAACCCGACGAGTAACAACAGTGCAACCCGACGGAACAGAAAAGAGAGGAACCTGACAGATGAAGGGAACCCGATGATCAGTTCAACAAAGGAACGCCGACAGACTTTCAGCTCAACCCGACGACCAAGAACCGACAGTCAGTTAGATCCCGCAAAAAGTGGATATGACTTTCCACGTCAGATAAATCACTGAAGTTGTATATATAGCTTCTTGATTTGTTTTTAAAACCATTATGAGCGGAGGAAGCAATGTATTTATTATTGTTTTAATTAATTTTTCTGATTTAAAACATGCAAACTAAAGATCAAGGTCAAGTTGTAAACCTTGGATCTAAGAGTTAACATTGTAATGTGTGATTCTAGAATAGGTCAAATAATTGTATAAATAGATGCTCAATCTATTGTGAACATGTTTTTGTTCGATGAAGATTATAGCGACGGAGAGCATCTAAAGACCAGACAAGAGATTTCATGCAGAAGGACAGAAGATAATCAAATCAGTTTCAAGAACAATAACACAGGCTACCGACGAGCAAAGAAAGGTATTAATCAGTCACTTAAGGTGATATTATTATTATGAGAGCTTTAATGGATATGTAATCAACAATTACAGATAGCATGCAGTCAGGTCAATCATATGTACTCATTCTAACAAGTGTAGTACACTTAAGAAATCCTTTCAAGAAAGGTGGACCTAACAGTCCTATTGTAAATCTCTTAACTGAGTGCACACTTAAATCAATGTTGCTAAAGCTCTTAACAGAGTAGATCTTAACAGGTCTCCACTTTAATACTCCTAACAGGGTAGATCATCAGAAGTGATCAATTGTAAGCCTTTACCGGCTCCCTTCCATTCTGCAGATAGTGAATTTTTGTGGGTGCCATCCCCACCGCAGTTTTTACTTCCTAACAGGAGTTGTCTACGATATCATATCTTGTGTTATGTGTTTATTACTTTCATGAATGTTTATATGAATGTTGCAAACAATTAAAGATTATGATTTAATATTACATGCATAAGAAAGAACAACAGTAATGGTCGGTAATACAGTAAAGAATGATTGGTAATGATGAATGGTGAAAAGAGTTAAAACTTTTAGAGGTACTGATTCACCCCTCCCCTCTCACTTCTCAGTATTACTTCCCATTAAATCCAACATAAATGAGAGGATAAGCAAAATGGAACAAAATGTGGATGCAAATTGGATAAATGGTAGATAATGGAGGAGGAAGAACATGAGAGCTAATGTAGCAGGGATGAAACTTGCCCCTAAGTGGAAGTGCAAGAAGATGAATTATGCATGATGCATGTTTGCCAGATTTTCATCACGATACTTTCCCAAGCCACCACAAGAATTGGTTTTCACCATAGGACAAAAATTTTTCTCTTTTCTTTCATTTTTGTTTTTGTTTTTTTTTAATTGATTTTTTTCTTTTTGGAAGATAGTGAGTGCGTGATAGAAAATGGAGGGATTTAAGCATCTCGCTCTCTGAATAATATGCTATCATAGACCATGGCAATTAGAAGTATGCTCAAAGATGTTGGTACAATGATGTTAAAGGAAGTATATGGGGGTTGAAAGTAGAGGGTGGTTGAGGATCTATGCTAAGGATAGAACATTGGTGTTGGATAAATGGATGGGAGGATAAGAAGCACGTGTTGGACAAATGGATGGGATGTTGGAAGATTTTTGAAGGGGTAGATGCAAATGTCAGAAAGATCAATATTGACACATACTTTGAAGGGTGGTGGAATGATGAAGGAGAAATGGATTGGGAAGCTTGATATTTTGATGGAGGAAAGAATGTGGATTCTGGGACACAAGGACCCAAAATGGATGGAGAAGGTGACGAAGTATCTGAGGTAATGATTTTGGGATATAGGTACCCAAAATAGACTTGGAAGATGGAAGATGTTGGGATGAAGACAAAGGGAAAACTTTTAGAATCTTGAATGTCAACTTTGATTTTTATTTTGTATGCAAGTCTTGTACAAATGACTTGAGACTTCCCATAACTCTTGATTTTTCTTTTCCTTGTAATGCTTTGGAATGCATTGTTTCACTGGGGGATTTAGAAACCCACACGTTCTTTGATTCTTTATTTTTCTTGGTGGGCCTTTTTGGTCTTTTTGATATCTCCTTTTGCTTTGTATTAACATGTCGATTAGATTGGACACATTGATCTTTGTACGTATGTGGACTCTTTGATTTATGATTTTCATGTTTGACATCCAAATTACTTCCAAAGGTGGTGGGTGTAATGGATGGTTAGGACTGATAGGGAGGGTTCATATGGATATGCGATTGGAAATTTCTCAAGTATGTGTGCCTTTGTTGATCTTGATTTGTGATAGGGTAAGTGAGTGGCAAGCTAGACTGGTTAGCTATGGTTAATGGAGGGATATAAGGGCCCAAGATAGATGGAAGGTTTGAAAGCTTTATTTCTGGGACATAGGGACCCAAAATGGATTTGGAGGATGGGGAAGGTGTATGTTTCCAGGATTTAGATGGGGAATGTAGGACTTTTGAGCTGTGATACCAACATCTTGAGTTTGAGTCATGCAAGTCAAGCCACGATCTTTAAGATTTGTCTTCATATTAAGGATTTTCTCACCAAGTTTGATAGGAACAATGTGAGTATGAGAAAAATTAGTATCATGTGAGGAATTAGGAGATATGATAGTCTCTTGGGGTAAACATGGAGGATCGTGACAAGGAGATGGTGGGATAATTTGATCTTGACAGGGAACAAGACCATTAGACAAAGCGAAAGGGATGTTGTGCTTGCTTTTTAATAGGCTCATTGGAAATGATGGAAGGGGTATCATTGGTAGTGATGGAAGGAATATATGATCTTGCTTGGGAGGTGGATGAGGTATAGGAGGTGGAGGAATATGTTGGTCTTCAGGTGGAATGGTATCACCTTGGTAGAAGTGAAAGGGTATGAGGGGGTCATCATAGGATGCTAGGGATATGGATTCTTGCTCATATGTTGGAGGATATGGGATGATGTCTTGACCTTGATTTATGTTAGGACATGTTTCTTCATTTGTTTTATTATCCTCTTGGCATGAAGCCATTTCTAAGGAAGGGATAGGAGTTTGGATATGCATGGGGGTTTCTTGAAAGGACTCAATGTCTTGGCATGATGGGGGGTTATTTTAAGTGGGTGTAATAGGGATTGAAGCACATGATGGCTTCAGATTTAGAATTTTTGAAATATGGTAGGTATTTGTATCAATACTTGGATTAGCTTAGATTTCTCTTGGAGATAGCCCTTGAGGGTAAACATGGTCAACATGTTCAACATGAAAGATGTCATCATCAAGTTCATTGTTTGGGGGAAGCGGTGTGAATGGTTGTGTAGCTTTATGAGATGAAGGAATGGTGGAAGAAGTAGAGGTTACATTTGGGCCATTGCTAGATATATGCTCTTGATTTTGAGCATGCTTAGGATTAATGTCTTGTTCTTCATTAAGATCTTCCACTTCAATTATGTCATTATCAATAAGATCTTGGATTTTATGTTTCAACCCTATGCAATTTGAATTTTTATGCCTATTATGTCGATGATATGCACAATAGGTACTAAAAATTGTGAATCCACATAAGGTCACTTGAGGCAATATTATGAGGTTGTGCTCAAGAAGCTCGTTTAATGTTGACTCAAGAGATTGTACCAAAGGTGTAAATTTTCTATCCAAGGGATATTTGAGATCACCTATATTTGTATAAGAAGTGTTGGATTTGAAATTTTGCTTATGATTCTTAGCCACTTGTTGTTCCATTTTGGCTATTTTCTTTTTCATCCCTTGGATTTGTGCATTAGCTATGATGTCATTTATTTCCTGTAGGTAATTATCAAAATTTGTTGTTGGTTCATTTCTTGCTTGTTCTCTAGCTTTTATGTTATGATTTGTCTTTTGAGATCTTGAATTTGTTGAACCAAGGAGGCCATGTGCATGTATGATAGTTCTGATCTTGACCTAGGAAAGATGAATGATGAAGTGCTATGAGACTCTAGGTTATGACTTAATGAAAGCTCTAAGGTTTGAAGATGACTTTGAGATAGGGTATGATATGAAGAAAGGACATGAAATGCAAGCTAAGACATGATCATGATAAGAAGCATGATTATGATATGAAGATAAGACATGATAATGATAAGAAGAAATGATATGATATGAAGCTAAGACATGATCATGATAAGAAGTAAGGATATGATATGAAGTTAAGGAAGATATGATCTTACGACATGTTATGGAATGAAGATATGATACTAGTTTATGATATGAAAGGGTGTTATGAAGCTTAGATCAAGACCATGACGGGTATGATGGCTCTAAGAGATTATATGATCAAGACCTAGTTTGACTAGTGAAGGACCAATTTAAGAATGTAGGGTAATGACTGAGGAGATGCAAACCTAAAGATCATAACTAAATTTTGAAGCCCTAAGTGTATATGCATTAATTTGTTACTAATTTGGGAATTTTGAGCCATTTTATGAATTTTTACATAAGTTTTTTTAATTTTGAGTTTTTTCCTTGGATGATTTCTGTATAGTGATCCCAAATATAGTAGCAAAATAATTGTGCAATTGTCCCTAAACGCCTAAAAATGCAAAGCATATGTTCAAAGATCTCAAGTTGGTAACCCGTTGGGACAAGTAAGAGACTACAAACACTCATTTTCCGGTTGTTGGTAGTGGATGATTTCTCTGTTTTGAATTCAAGCACAACACACACTTCAGGCACTTGTTTTTCACCTATATTTCCACCACAAATAGTGTATGTTCTCGAACCATTTCCACAGGTATAACACAATAAAAAAAATTCAAGCAATCTACCTAAAGAATTTTGGCTTCAATGTATAAGTCATAGGCTCATGAACTCAAAATTAACCAAACTTGATACTCCAGACCCTCGTGCACTGTGTCCCCCCTTAGAAAAGGGGTGAGCCACATGCAAAGACGAAGGGAAAATAATACACTTAATAAGGCTTACAAGGTGTAAGGGAAGTATTTTTGTTAATCACCTCTAAAAACCTTTTTCCAAATGACCAGGGGAGCACGTATGATGAGTAGCTTCAAGGGATGATGCAGTCCCCTTACACCACAAATGATACACCATGGATAAATGGGTAGGCTTTCTAATCAACAAGGTTGTAGTTATAATTCCATTCAAAAAAGCTTGAGTATAAGCTCCATTACAGAGGCCTCTCACACAAATAAAAACACAATTTTGCACAATCCTAAAGGACTACTAGAAGAGGGCTATTCTAAAAAAAAATCAGCCACTTACCCCGTTAAGGATGAACACATTTATTTTATAGTGGTTTGGAATGGAATGTCATGACTTTTGGTTGTATCCCACATGGGTCATTCCCTCTCACTGGCCCTTTTAAGGCAAATCTCGGGAGGCAGACCTGTTAGAGTAATCTTTAGTTTGCTTATTAATTAAATCATGTTGATTTAATTAATTAAGTTATTACTCTTTAGTGCTTAAGTTTCTCTTAGGCGCTTTATAATTCTTTAGCGTTTCACCTTTAGGGTTTCGGTATCCTTTTATAAGGATTCACCACTTTCATTTCATTACGGAGATTGTAATCATTTCATTGTTGATAATATAGAAGTTATTTCTTTCAACATGTTTTTCCTGTCTCTGGCCTTTTGGCCGCCATAGATTCTTCTTCTGTCTTATGTCTTTTTGCTTCTGCCTTGTAACAGTTATGCATGCAGGTGGTCTTGGGAGGATTTGAGTTTATCAAATCTAACATGGTATCAGAGCTCTCCTGTTGTTCGCTGTTCGAGTTTCGCTGAAGCATTCCAGTCACAGAGGGTTTCAAAGTTTTTTCAGTGTTTTTTGTTGTGTTTCAGGGGCAAGCTTTGGTTATGGTCACTTTGGGCTCAAACGACATTACCATTGAGCTCAGAGGACCCCAAAACCCCAGAAACGACATAAAATTCATCCATTTTGGACTACTGGACTTTGAGGCAAAAAAATTTTGGTTTCTGTGCCGTACGACACAAAAATCGAGGCAAAAATTTTTTAAAAATAATTAAAAAAACCAATTTTTAATGTTTTTTTACTTTTAAACAGCGCGGGCTTTGGTTTTGAAAAGGCGTCGCCCAGCGGCCACCCAGGCCCCTCCTGCCGCCCGCGCGTAGACACCGGGCCGCTTCCCCGGCGCCTCCGGCCACCGCGGCTTCCCCGCCGGCCTCCGCCGCCTCCCGGGCTCTGTTCCTGCGCCGCCCACACCGCGCCGCCCCGCCAGCGCCCGCAACCGCCACCGCGCCCAGCGCCCGCAATCGCCACCGGCGCTCGGCGGCTTTTTTGATAGCCCCCGCGAGACCTGTAGCGGAAGCGGCTGGTCATATGGCGACCAGGGGCTTCATCCCAGCCCCCGGAGCTCTCCATGCGCCCGGGGGCCCAATATTTTTAGCCCCTGGGGCTTATTTTGGACCTTTTTTGCGATATCTGGAGCATACGGAGGTCTTTTTCAGACTTCTTTATATCATCGGAAAGCTCTTTCCGAGCTCTTTCCGACTATAGTGCGTTGGTTTTTTGGGTCTGCTATTTCGATAGCATTTTTTTTGTTGATGTTCGATGTCTATTTTTGCCTTCCGGGAGTCATATCTGGCTCATCCGGACTCCATTTTTGGCAAACAAGATATCGTCGGAAAGCTAGTTCAGTGTACTATTCAGTTGCAAGGGTCTTTTTTGTAGATTCTTCTCCAGGTTTTATCTCCTCTGAGTTTGGAAGTTTATGCCCTCTGGTGGATTACTTGGTTCTATAGGTCCTGGGATCTCTTCTTCTGATTTCATAGCTCACTCTTCTTTCTGACTTCTGAGCTTGTATGCTCTTCTGATGCATTTTTGTTCTATAAACGCACTGAGATAAAGTGCCTTCTTCTGCATTTCTGGGATCTTGCACACCTTGTATGGTTTTAGTACTCGCATTCTGTTATAAAGTGCCATGGGGAGTTCTGATGCTTATGCCGCTTTAGGCGCATCCACCTTTGTCAAGTGAGCGTACCTTCCATGACATTAGCCCATGCTGTGTGTTGATGACACTGCCCTTTATCCTGTGTCTGTACTTCTGTTACACTGTTGGTGTTCCTGGTTCTTCTTCTGCAGACGTTTCTGGCATTGCATTTCAGTGTTCCTGTCATGTCTCCCAATTCAGCACTATGGGGGGGTTCACCTGTTGGTTCTATTGCTTCCTGGTTCGATTGATCAGCTCTTCAGACATTGTCTTCTCTACCTGTTCATGCACTTCAGTGGGGGTTCCAGCAGTCTCTTTTGACAGAGTTTACAGTTCCTTGCTTTAGAGATGTTTCTTGCTCATTCTTGTTCCTTTCTCTGGGACACCTTTTTCCCTAGATTGAAGGCTCTGTTTCCTTCATCTAGTTTGCTTTCTTGTTTTGGGTACCTGATCAGGCCTTGTTGTCGGGACCCATCTTTACTGCTTTCTGCAGTAGTTTAGCTGTCTTGCTTCTCCCTAAGTTACACTTAAGGGGGGGTGTTAGAGTAATCTTTAGTTTGCTTATTAATTAAATCATGTTGATTTAATTAATTAAGTTATTACTCTTTAGTGCTTAAGTTTCTCTTAGGCGCTTTATAATTCTTTAGGGTTTCACCTTTAGGGTTTCGGTATCATTTTATAAGGATTCACCGCTTTCATTTCATTACGGAGATTGTAATCATTTCATTGTTGATAATATAGAAGTTATTTCTTTCAACATGTTTTTCCTGTCTCTGGCCTTTTGGCCGCCATAGATTCTTCTTCTGTCTTCTATCTTTTTGCTTCTGCCTTGTAACAGTTATGCATGCAGGTGGTCTTGGGAGGATTTGAGTTTATCAAATCTAACAAGACCTGTTAAGGATTAAATGCACTATTGAAATGAAAAATAGATTTAAGTGGGTCTGGTATTTTGGTCACCCAGTTAAGGGGAGATCATATCCCTACCACGTTAAATCTTCAAGCACGTCAAACACAAGACTAACTTCCTGACCTTTTACTAAGGGGACTTTGGGGAATCTGGTATTTTGGTCACCCAATAAAGGGGGAGCATATTCCTATCACCTTAGTCCACAAAAAATGAAGGTCCCTACTTAATCTAGGTTTTCAATTGAGAACATATCCATTTCAATAACATTGCCATACATGATATTTTTTTAGGATTGAAAATGCGCACCTTTAGCAATTTTATTTTATGGCAACAAGCTTGTGATCAAGGGTTAGTATCCCACGATTAGAAAAATGAAGAGAATTCCAAATCAAACGATCAATGATTTATTCATAAGGAGTATTTCTATCAACCGACAAATTATACCTTGCTTGATAGAAGTTGACAATGTGTAAATAGTGGTCATAAGAATTTCTTTCTTCCTCCGTTCTTTCTATTGATTTTGCCCACTCAAGTGTAAAAGCTTTTGTAATCATCTTCTTCAATGTCTTCCTTAACCTAAAACCTGGATCCTTCTAACAACCTTCTTAAATTCGTGATGAGTTAGTTGTTAGCATGCTTTAATAACCAACATCACAAAATAAATCTTGATGATCATCAACCATAAAAAGGCTTAGTTAAAAAATAAAGGACTGACATGAGAAGTGGAATGTTTATGCGAACATTATATTTCAATTGATTAGCTTGAAGTATAGAAATGTATCTATTAATAATCTCTCTTTCCCCTTCCACTCAAATTTGTTCAATGACCTTTTCTTGATGTGCTTGATGAACGATCTTCCTCTCCAAATCCTTTCTAGCATGAAATTTGGGGATACGTTTGATCACCTTTCTGAATTTAATGCCTTCTGTCATCGGATATCCTACAAATAAAAATAGAAGACATTAATTAGAATCTATCATAAATCTATCTCTACTGGAAAAATAAAATGCGCTAAAATGGTCACTGTATGCACTAATCCTATGCGCTAATGGAAAGGAAAGATGCGCTAA
This sequence comes from Thuja plicata, assembly GCA_018584345.1. Classification (NCBI taxonomy): domain Eukaryota; kingdom Viridiplantae; phylum Streptophyta; class Pinopsida; order Cupressales; family Cupressaceae; genus Thuja; species Thuja plicata. The sequence goes on from MU226014.1 coordinate 1,747,351, forward strand.
AAGATAGAGAACATACGCTAAAAGACAAAACATGCGCTAAAAGACATTGTGTTGAAAGACAAACAATATGTGCTGAAAGACAAAAACTATGCGTTGAAAGACAAAGACAGTGCGCTAAATCCTTGTAAAAAGCATAATCAGATTCAAACAAATTAATTTCTCCCTATATGCGCTAAAACAGTATGAACTATTTATCTGTTAAGTATGAGTCTTGAACCCATTGGAACTAAGTTCAATTTGGTTCAATTGGTTCAACGTGGTCCAGTTGGTACAAATGGTTCAAATTGGTTCAATCGGTTCAACAAAGTTCAAAAGGTCCACAGGTTCATCGAGTCCAAATAAAACCAAGTTAAGTGGAAAGGTTCAGAGATTTAGAGGTCAAGTTTGAAGCTCTAGTTTCGTTGGCTCAAGCTTCAAAATGCAGATTGACCCATCTAGATTTAGAATTCAAAGTTAAAAGGTTTTGAACACAGAATCAGTAATTCATTTCAAAGTTCAGGTACGATGGTTTAAAAATGTCGACTTAAGGCATGAAGATGCAACTAGCTAGTTGATTCACAATGGTTCAAAGCAATGCAAAATGATTCAAAATTATGAGTTGATAATGTGAAGTGCATTTGGATTCAAAATGGTCTAAGATAGTACATCCTCTCGGTAGATTTTTCAAGTCACGGTTCATCATTTTAGAACCAAATTTGATAGAGAAGGAGCAGAAAATGTATGATGCAACTATTTCACTTCACGCTGTAATGATACACTTGGAATGGCTATTCAGGGTGATATCATTTGTGGTCAAACCCAACAAAGAAATAGAGTTACTGAACTTATTTGATTGTTTGCAATTGAAAATCAAACAGACTAAGTTACATAATATTATGAGGAATTAACATTGATGTGAAATGAAGTCAAGGGTGGTAAAAGTTTGTTACACGAACCAAAACTGCTGATAAGAATCCTAGAAATCATGAGATGATTATGCAGAAGAAAGATTTAATAAAGATTTTCCAAACATGAATTTGGAGGAGACAGATCAACAATCATTTGCATGGGGCATAACTTCCAACTCCACCGTTGGATCTTTCTGAAATTGCAATATGTTTGAAGAAACCTAGTTACCTAAATTATCACCAGAGCGATCTTCATAATTATGCCTGGTTTGTGAGATATAGACGTCTGTGTGCAGTACTATCTAAACTGCTCATAATGGTCACAAAATGATGACAACACTCCATCACCAACATATGCCACTTGTCCAAAGTGCACATGCTCTTAATTTGATAGGTGTCTTCATTACTGTCTTTATAAACATAATATTTATAAAACATTAAACATCAAGGAGAGGAAGGGATAAAAAAAATATGATAGGAGAATAAGCAAGAATCAATTTTTATAACTGTATAGGAACTTATCGGAGGTAGAGAATAAATATGTATCCAGAAGATTAAGAGAGGGTTTTGCTTCTTTTTCTGGAGACTTGGTGCTAAAGGAAGAGGGGATTTTTTTTTTGTTTCAGATTGTAATGTAGGGGGAAGAGGAATATTTTCAACTATAATTTGTGTGCAGAGACAATAAGATCTGTGTTGTCTTTTTGTGTTTAGAGAAGGAAGATATTTGTATATCAGAACTCTGAGTTTGGATGCTTGTCTTTTGATTGATATTAATCTTTGAATTATTTCAGTTTTCTTTGAATGTAACTCTGTCTCATTTATCTGCGAACATGTTTATTACTTGGTCTTTCAGCCTTGACTATCCATATTCTTAGAAAGAATAATATGCCATTCTCCCTTTGATTTCTCTACAATGTAAAAGATGGATAAATGGTCTTTGTACCATTTATTAGTTGTTTTCAGTTATTTAAATCTTTCGCATCTATTCCATGTCTACGAATAGATGTTTGTGTGCCTTACTTGCTTTCAGGTTAAAAGCATTCATGTTTGTAGTTTAGTGAATTCATTGGAAATCTCACACGGGGAGCTGTACCCAAGACAATTCATAGGAAAGATAATTATTGTATATCTTTCCAAACTGTTGGTTGTAGATCTTGTCTTATGTTTTGGGCATTCTAGGGTCATTTGGTTGAATTTGTGGAAAGATAAATCTATTCACCAACATATTTTTGGTGATTCTACTGGGGAAAGGAATCAAAGACTAATGTTACATTTATTTCCTTAGACATTTTTGAAATATCTTGTGTATGTAGGATTGTCGACTCTATAGAATGACCATGCCAAGTAGAAAAGTTGTAATTAAGAAAATATTGAATCGCTCTATCATGTAAATCTATTAGATGGATGACAAAGTGTTGCATGAGTTTTGGGATAGATGCAAAGAAAGTATCTCTCAGGCCGTTAGAGATAATATTAGTCTGGAGGATGATCATGCATCCACTCTTTTGTGGAGAAGCCTCTGCGCACAGTTCCACAAACTCAAAGATCGGCAGGAGTATGAAAGAAGAGTGGCAAGACTGAAAGAAGAACTGACAATCAATGATGAAGAGCCTCCAGTAATATCATCTTACTTCATCTCTTGCAATTATGCAATCTTCCGTGATCATGATGGCACTCAAGAACCCATGGATAAAGATGATAAATGTGCATATGAATCTTTCTTCTCTCCTGATTTAGAAAGTTCCAGATTTGAAAGTGATGACAACTATCTTGTTTCAGAACATCCTATTTACAAAAATTTTTGAAATAGCATGCCATGGGAGTTTAAATATTTTACTTTTAATGAAATGGATGAAGGTATTTCTTCATGTTTTGTAATCTATGAACAACCCATTGAAGTTTCTTGTCACTCTAAAAATACAATTGGTGAGATAGAGCTGCACATTGGCAATAACTCTTCTCAGGTTGAAACCCCACTGGAAGAAAGAAATCCTGAAGATGTTTTTCAACTTGTAGATAACTCAGTGCAAATGTTGAATAACACCCTCCTCACTGAAGAAGAAGAAATCATGGGCATATTCTTGTCATCTCTTCAACTAGAGGAATCTTCTTGGATTGGCTCAGATATCACTCCAAATCCAGATGAAAGTGAGATTTTGTTGAATGAATATTCTTTTCATTCTCCCTCAGTGATTTTTTTGGTTTGGATTGTGAAAATAATGTTAAAATATGTGATAATGCAATGGCAAAAGGGAGAGATGAAATCTTTTACATGTTTGACAATGACTTGATTCTTGATGTAGATGAAGTAAATTTTAATGAGAGATTTGATCCTATGATGGATGAATTTTCATTCTTTGTTGAAACTAGTCATGATGCAAATGAATATGTAAAGAAAAGTGATCTTGCCAGCAACAAGCATTAGCAACGCATAACTATTCTTGAAGAAGTTTCCGAACATTATTTTTTCAGCTAGGGATAAGATCTTGCCTAGAGGATATAGTAGAAGATACAAGATGTTATGATGATTCCTGGTTGTTTGGGAAAGAATAGTTGGTTACCAGATTTCTACATACTATTAGCTTGATATCCATCATTGAAGAATTCGTTAGAGAGCACTGCTTTTGGGGTACTCCATTTGAGTATAATCCTTTGCTCCAAAAAGGTTCATATTTCTCCCATCCAGTGGATGGCTTTGTGTAAGTTTTTCTTGTTTCTGGTCCTTATGGTAGGGGTTTTTCCTACCTATGTACATATTGTAAATATCTTTTTGTTGTGCGTAGTGGTAGTTGGAATAATTCTCAAGCTTCAACTTGTTGCTAGTCTAGGTGTTTCCGGCTTGTTGTAGCCCTGCTCCTCTCCACCCGCATTGCAAACAAATCCCTCCATTCCATTTCTCTGTGACTCTATTGCCCAATGGTTTAAGGCGCTCATCTTTTCAACTAGAGAATGTTGGAGTTCTCTATTTTCGAATCAAAAGCAATCCCCTGTAGAGCCAATGTTATCCCACGCATGGACCCCAATTTAAAAATTCAAATTTCGGGTTTCCTCCATGTCAATCCTTTCTCAGATGAACATTTTATCTGTTAAGTATGAGTCTTGAACCCCTTTGAACAAAGTTCAAATTGGTTCAATTGGTTCAAGGTGGTTCAGTTGGTACAAATGGTTCAAATTGGCTAAACCAGTTCAACAAAGTTCAAAAGGTCCATAGGTTCATCGAGTCCAAATACAACCAAGTTCAGTGCAAAGGTTCAAAGATTCAGAGGTCAAGTTCGAAGCTCAAGTTTCAATGGCTCAAGGTTCAAAATGCAGATTGGCCCATCCATATTCAAAATTCAAAGTTAAAAGGTTCTGAACACAAAATCAATAGTTCATTTCAAAGTTCAGGTATGATGGTTCAAAAATGCTGACTTAAGGCATGAAGCTACAACTAGCGAGTTGATTCACAGTGGTTCAAAGCAATGCAGAATGATTCAAAATTTTGAGTTGATAATGTGAAGTGCATTTGGATTCAAAATCGTCTAAGACAGTACATCCTCTCGATAGAGTTTTCAAGTCATGGTTCATCATTTTAGAACTAAATTCGAAAGAGAAGAAACAGACAATGTATGGTGCAACTATTTCACTTCACGCTGTAATGATACACTTGGAATGGCTATTGAGGGTGATATCGTTTGCGGTCAAACCCAACAAAGAAATAGAGTTACTGAAGCTATTCGATTGTTTGCAATTGAAAATCAAACAAACTAAGTTACATAATATTATGAGGAATTCACATTGATGTGAAATGTATTAGAATAATTTTTTATTATTTTTAGTATTAATGCTCAATATTGTAACTTCTTGTAAATATCTTCTTAAGACCGTCTCTGATCTTTCTGGCAGTTTCTATTTTAGAAACTTGCCTCTTTATAAAGTTTGTATTCCCTATTTATTGAGCTTATGCTCTTGTTAATATCATAACATAATATTTTACCAATTACTTTGTAATATGGTATCAGAGCCATTCTAATTTTTCAAAAATTTATAATCTCTTTTTGAGATTATTTATTTATGATTTTTTGAAATTATTGCTTCTGGGGCTTGTTTTGCTTTTTCAAAATTATTTACAGAAGATTCAAAGAACTCAAATAGGGTTTTTCGGAGCCGTTTTTGCTAGACGAAAGGCCACGCCTCCATTTTTCGTGTGCCTTGTAACACACAAGACGTCTGCAACCCGCGCGTCCTGGGTGACATTTTTTTTCCTGCCCCTTTCGAAGCTCTTCACGGTTCCTGCTCTTCCCGTTTTCATCTGCAATCCGTCTTCGCGGTTCCTGCTACTAGCTGACGTTTTTCGTCCCTCTTCTTCAAACGACAGTGGGTTTGCACTCCTAGTCTAAAACGACCTCTTTTGTGGCGGGTTTTTGAAGGTTATCTACCATTTTTGCAACTTCTCTGTAAATTTTTGTGAGTTTTTGAGCTAGCTGGAGTTTTCATTTGAAACCCTCTTTTTCTGTGCCAGATTCAAAATCTTCTTGCAGATTCTTGGTGGGTTTTTCGAGATCTCAACTTGGTCGGTCTCTGAATTTTCTGGGTTCATCATTTTCCATGCATTGAAATTTGTGCCAAGCGGATTTCAAATCTGATTTCAGATTCCTTCTAGTTTTTTTCAGATTTCTTTTGGGTCTTTGTAGGATTTTTCTGGGTCAGTTGGAAATTTATCTTGAAATTCGTGCCAGCAGTACATCTTCATTTTCTTTCCGTTTATACCTGATTCAACCTATATTTTCTGCATTGGGATTCATGTTTTGAATTTTGTGTCAACGCATCTTCTTTATTTCTCGCTCTCTACATTGGGAAGCATGCAAGATGGCGTCACTCACCAACTTGATGTTGGAAGGAAATCAGTGATTCAACGGCTGCAATTATAACACCTGGAAGCAACGCATGTTGACCATCTTTGAGTACCGTCGTCTAGATGCGCTTGTTCTCGGCATCGAGACTCGTCTGACCTCTGTCCTTGTAGATCAGGACAAGTTTGATGATCGAAATCGAGACGCTATCATGCTTCTCAAGTTCTTTGTCATCGATGATCAGCTCCCTCAGATTCCCTCTAGAAAATCTGCTGCCGACATCTGGAAGTATCTAAAGGAGTTGCATGAGACATCAGACAAAATTCGTGCATTCTTTCCGAAGAACCATTTGTTCTCCATCATGATGGATGAATGCATGTCCTTACAGGAGCATCTCACGAAGATTAAAGACATTCGCGATAAGCTTGAAGCTATCGGTCAGAAGATGGAGGAAGAAGATATGGTAGTCATTACTCTGAAAATTCTACCATCCTCTTATGAGAACTTCATAGAAACTCTCAACATTACTTTGACTAATGTGGATCTAAAATTCCCAGAGTTGTGCACCAAACTTCTGTAGCAGGATCGTTGGAAACAAGAGTTTGGTAGCAGTGTCACCTTGTCCTCCTCAGAACAGGCCTTTCGAGCCCAATCCTCTCAAAAAGATCAGGGCAAATTTCAGTCATATCAGTCCTTTCAGTAGAAGGGCCCTTCTCAATCTCAGGATGGTTCTAAGAAAAAGGTGCAGTGAAATTACTGTCACAAATTTGGTCATATGATCAAAGATTGTCATACCAGACTGGTCTCCGAGCAGCGGTAGCAGGCACGGTTTTAGCCCCAAGCAAATGTTGTTGAGCACACAGACCAGCAAGAATCTACCTTTTTTGCATTCATGGCTAAAAGACCTGCAAACCATGTGAAGTCTTCTGCCTGGTACATTGATTCTTGTGCTTCTCGACATTTCACTCACAGGCGTGATTGGTTTGTTGAGTTCTCCTACACAGACCCAGTTATTTTTGGAGGTGGTGAAGAGTACTCTATTGTTGGCAAGGGAAATGTTCAGATACAGTCAGGCGGAAGACGTCTTCTCTTCCTCAATGTGCACTATGTTCCTGGCATGGAACTTAATCTCCTTTTACTCAATCAGATCATGCGGCATTCTCCTCAGCTAAATGTTAATTTTAGTGCACATAAGTGCTCGATTGTTGATCGTGCTTCTCACACTACTCTAGCTGTCGACATTGAGGATCATGGTCTCTATAGACTTGTGGACACATGCGATTCTCTTGAGCATGCCTTCACAACACACTCTTCTGCTCTCACTAGTCTCTGGTATCAGCGATATGGTCACCTGAATATTCAGTATCTTGCACAGCTTGTTCGGGACGACCTAGTCCATGGCCTACCTGATATTCAGACTTAGAATCCTCGAGTTTGTGAAGCTTGCCAAGCTGGGAAGCAGCACTAGACACCTTTCAAGGATGGTGACTCATGGCGAGCCTCCAAGGTACTGCAACTAGTCCACGGTGATGTATGTGGTCCTATGAATACTACTTATGTTACTAGGTACAAGTATTTCTTGCTTTTTGTTGATGATTTCAGTCGTAAAATGTGGGTGTATTTCCTAAAGAAAAAATCAGATGTGTTTACTGTATTTCAAAAATTTAAGGCCTTAGTAGAAAAAGAGTTTGGTTCTTCTATTATTACTCTTAGGTCTGATAATGGAGGGGAGTTTTGTTCGTCTGCTTTCTCTAATTTCTTGATACTCTTGGTATAAAACGTTATTTTACCACACCTTACACCCCTCAGCAAAATGACTTTGTAGAATGTCACAACCGCACTATTACAAAGATGGCTAGGTCTATGCTGGAACATAGAAACGTTCCTAAGGAAATATTGGGCAGAAGCAGTATTCACAACTGTCTATCTTCTTAATAGGTCACCCACTCATGCTATTAAAAGTATGACTCGCGAGGAAGCATGGTCTAGTCGCAAACCTCAGATCAGCCATTTGAAAGTTTTTGGCTCTTTATCTTATGTATGGATTCCTGATGCTAAGCGCACTAAGTTGGATTCCAAGAGTCAGCAACTCATGTTTACAGGGTACAGTGACAACCATAAGGCTTATCGCATGATTGATATTGACACTGACCGTGTTATCTTTAGGTGTGATGTTGTTTTTGATGAAGACCGAGGCCCATTTCGTTTTGGGGATCCGCCTTTGCAGGCCTCTGACTTGAGTATTGACCTTCCTATTGGTTCACCTGATGGGAGGGATGCTACCAACTCTGTTCTTGATAATACACCACCCGAGTTTCCTCCGAAAGATGCACACCTTCCTCCTGATCCTGATCCTGATCCTGATCCGCTTCCTCTTCCAGTTATTCCTCCCGCTCATGATGTTGGCACACCTACCCTTCGGCCCAAATGGTGGGCTAAGACCATCAGTGATCTCTGGCCTTATGAGCTCATTGAGGGTAGAACTTCTAGAAAAAAGAGCATCCAGCATAACATAGTCAATTTTCTCTTATGGCTAACATCCACAACATCTATGAGCCTCAGACATATGCTGAGGCCAAAGGAATTCTAGAATGGGCATAGGCAATGGATGTTGAGTTCCAAAGTCTTCAGAAGAATCACACCTGGGTGCTTTCAGATCTTCCTCATGGGAAGAAACCCATTAGCTGTAAATGGGTCTATAAGGTCAAGTATCACGTCGATGGTACCTTAGACAAATATAAGGCCATATTAGTTGCTCGCGGATTCACCCAGCGAGAAGGCATTGACTACAAGGAGAGCTTTGTTCCTACTGCTAAGATGAGTACTATTCGTCTCCTTCTCACCATTGCAGCTTAGTATGGTTGGAAAGTCCATCAGATGGACGTGAAGAGTGCTTTCCTCAATGGTGAACTACAGGAAGAAGTCTACATGACACAGCCTCCTGGTTTCAAGGTTGTCAGTTCAGAACCCAAAGTGTGTTGACTCCAGAAAGCACTCTATGGACTTAAACAGGCTCCTCAGGCATGGTACATAAAAATTGATCAGTACTTGGTTGCTCCTGGCTTTCAACGTAGCCCTTCAGATAGTAATCTCTACATCAAGCACTCTGGTAATGATATTCTCTTTCTTGTTGTCTATGTGGATGACTCTGGGAATTCAACACAATTGATCTCTGACGTCAAACAGGATTTGTGCAACACTTTTGCTATGACAAATCTCAAACTTCTTCATTATTGTTTGGGTGTTGAGGTTTGGCAGACTGACAACAACATTTTCCTTTCTCAATCTAAGTATGCCAGAAGCTTGCTTGACAGGTTCCGCATGCAAGATTGCAAACTTGCTTCCACGCTGATGGAGACGGGTCTGAAATTATCAGCTGCATCTGATTCCCCTCCTGTCGATGAAACCCAATTCAGACAACTAGTGGGTAGTCTCATCTATCTCATTGCCACTCGTCCTGATCTCAGTTTTGCAGTGAGCTACATATCCCGCTTCATGACAGCCCCCAAGGTTGATCATTGGGTAGCTGCAAAGCATGTCCTGCGATATGTCAAGGGAACCTCAGATTATGGCATTCTTTACACTAGGTGTGATGATCCTAGACTCAGTGGGTTCATAGACTCAGATTGGGCAGGCTCCGCTAATGATAGGAAATCAACTTCTAGATATGTGTTCAGTTTGGATTCTGGTGCAGTCACCTGGACCAGTAAGAAGCAGCAGGTGGTGGCTCTCTCTTCGACTGAAGCAGAGTATCGAGGAGCTTTTAAGGCAGCTTGTGAGGCAATTTGGCTTCGTCAGATGCTTGAAAATATGCAAATATCTCAAACCGGTCCAACTCCTTTGTTTTCAGACAATCAGGGAGTGCTCAAACTTGCCAAAAATCCAGTCTTCCATGAACGAACCAAACACATAGAACTTCACTGTCACTACATTCGGCAGTTGGTTGAAGACGGATCCATTCAGTTGCAGTATGTTCCTACTTCAGAGCAGCCATCAAATATTTTCACCAAGCCCCTCAGTTTAGATAAGTTTGTAAAATTCAGAGGGTCTATTGGTGTAGTTGATAGATCGAGCATTAAGGGAGAGTATTAGAATAATATTTTATTATTTTTAGTATTAATGCTCAATATTGTAACTTGTTGTAAATATCTTCTTAAGATCAACTCTGATCTTTCTAGCAGTTTCTATTTTAGAAACTTGCCTCTTTGTAAAGTTTGTATTCCCTATTTATTGAGCTTATGCTCTTGTTAATATCATAACATAATATTTTACCAATTACTTTGTAATAAAATGAAGTCAAAGGTGGTAACAGTTTGTTACACAAGCCAAAGCTGCTAATAAGAGTCCCAAAAATCATGAGATGATTATGTCGAAGAAAGATTTAATAAAGATTTTGCAAACATGAATTTGCAGGAGACAGATCAACAATCATATTGCGGGGGGCATAACTTCCAACTCCTTCGTTGGATCTTTCTAAAATTGAAATATGTTTGAAGAAACTTAGTTACCTAAATTCTCACTAGAGCGATCTTCACAATTATGCCTGATTTGCGAGATACAGACGTTTGTGTGCAGTACTAACTAAACTACTCATAACGATCCCAAAATGATGACATCACTCCATCACCAACATATGCCACTTGTCCAAAGTGCACATGCCCTTAATTGGATAGGTGTCTTCATTGCTATCTTTATAAATGTAATATTTATAAAACATTAAACATCAAGGAGAGGAAGGGATAAAAACAAATACGATAGGAGAATAAGCAAGAATCAGTTTTTATAATTGAAAAAGAACTTATCAGAGGTAGAGAATAAATATGCATCCAAAAGATTAACAGAGGGTTCCGCTTCTTTTATGGAGACTTGGTGCTAAAGGAAGAGGGGATTTTTATTCTGTTTCTAATTGTAATGTAGGGGGAAGAGGAATATTTTCAACTATAGTTTGTGTGCAGAGACAATAAGATCTATGTTGTCTTTTTGTGTTCAAAGAAGGAAGATATTTGTATACCAAAACTTTGAGTTTGGATGCTTGTGTTCTGATTGATATTAATCTTTGAATTATTTCAGTTTTCTCTGAATGTAACTTTGTCTCATTTATCTGCGAACATGTTTATTACTTGGTCTTTGAGCCTTGATTATCCATATTCTTAGAAAGAATGATATGCCTTTCTCCCTTTGATTTCTCTGTAATGTAAAATATGGATAAATGGTCTTTGTACCATTTATTAGTTATTTTCGGTTATTTAAATCTTTCGCATCTATTCCATGTCTATGAATAGATGTTTGTGTGCCTTACTTGCTTTCAGGTTAAAAGCATTCATGTTTGTAGTTTAGTGAATTTATTGGAAATCTCAAACGGGGAGTTTTACCCAAGACAATTAAGAGGAAAGATAATTATTGTATATCTTTCCAAACTATTGGTTGTAGATCTTGTCTTATGTTTTGGGCATTCTAGGATCATTTGGTTGAATTTGTGGAAAGACAAATTTGTTCACCAACAACGCTAAAAGATTTATCATATGCGCTAAAATATTTTTCGTGTGTGCTAAAAGATTTATCATATGCGCTAATCTACGAAATCTCGTATCCGCTAATCTGTGTAAATTTTTCCAGAATCCGAGATTGAAATCTGCAAAAATGATTGATGTTAAGGGACCATCGAGCCCCACGGTGGGCGCAAAAAATGTATGCTAGAGATCAAATTTGTTAAATATCAATATAACTAACACACCCATGAAACATTAACTTAGAAACTAAAGAGATTAATCAAATACAAGATGTTGGTTTCCAAAATTGTTTCATGGTCCTCTATCATCAGGGGACCTATTTGATCTTTTTAAAATGGCTCTCAACAGCACATAAGATCACTTAGATGACAACTTGATGAACGAGATTCAAAATGATGTGCAAGGATGCAAAATTTAAGCTACTATGAGAGTCATGATATGTAAGAGGATGATAATAATGCAAGTTAAGATGATGATAAATTAAGATGAGAAGACGAAGTTGTAACTATTATGCAAAGACTACGATGAAGATCCAAGAAATCACAAGGCTAGTATAAGGAACTAGCTTGCAACATGGACCAAATGATGATCATGTAAATGCAAGATTAAACTAATGATTCAAAAGCTAAATGATGATAAACTACTATGATATGCAAACACGATATGAATCTAAAAGCAAGTTAGTGATGCAAACATTGTGAAATCTGGCATGAAACTACTATGAATGCAAGAGCAAAATGAAATCTTGATGCTACAAATGAAACTTAAATGCAAATAGGAGCATTATGAAATTACAACAAGAGATGGATCCAAATGCATTGAGAGGAGGCTCTATTTATAGATTTTTGGGAGGCCTGAATGAGGTGGATCCTATGTGGATGCCACACAGGAGACACATAGGCAAAAAGGGTGGCAGAGAGAGAGAGAGAGAGAGAGAGAGAGAGAGAGAGAGAGAGAGAGAGAGAGAGAGAGAGAGAGGTTCTCACACATGTGTGAGCAACTTGGAAAAGTGATGGGTTAATGACATGTGGAGACAAGGTGTAAGAGATGGGTGGCTCAAGACTCTTGGAAGAGGAAAGGGGAGACAAGTGTAAGATAAGTGGTTTGGGCCTTTTGTGGCAAAGGAAATTGACTCCTCTTTGGGAAGAGTTGTTCAACATGTGTGAGCATCTCATTAGGCTAATGAGGTTAGGAATCATGGGGATTAAGGATTTAATCAAAGATTAATTCCAAATGTAGGCTTAGTGGGATGAGGGTGATGGGTGTAGGCTAGGTTTAAGATTTAAATTAAATTAGATTAATTTAAATCGTGGGTTTAGAAGAATGGGAAAATGGGGGAATTTGAATAAATAGGATTTACTCAAAAAGGATTTTATGGAGGAAAATGTATTAAAATATATTAGAGTGAATTTGAATAGATTTGAAGAATTAATAGAAGTTTGAATTATATAATTAAATATTTAAATTTTATTATATAATAGAAGACTTAGAATTTTAATTAAATAACTTGTATTTAATTAATAATGCATTAGGACCAATTTTAGCGTATACACCTACTTTCCTTACCATGAAATGTATATCATATACTTTACACCTTTGATTAATAAAAGACATTCTAGTTTGCACAGTTGTTATGACTTAACACATCCTTTTTCATTTCACCATAGGAACACATTCACATTGCAAGCTTACAATATGCAACATATCTATCTCTATTGGCCTAGTTCTATACCTTTGCCTATATGTGAAGTTATGTTCTAGTTCTAGATTGAAATCAGATCGACATCAATAACACCGACCATGTGAGAGGTATGATCAATATGAATCTCATGGAAAAGGAAAGTGAAAATCCAAAATATAAGGGAAAGCAATAACATCTTTATGAAAGATGCCAAGCCACATAAACAATAAAAGAGTGCATCTATTGAACATGTGCCAACAAACTTATGGTAAAAGGATACAAAATCATTAAGGACCAACAAATAAAATGCCACAAGGCATATAACACCTGAAAATCCATTATGGTGCATGGCAAGAAGCTAGGGACAAGGGTTTATGGGAAAACATAATATAAGAATCAACAAGCAAGTCAAACCACTATGGATAAAGGAGAGACAAATAAATGAATGTAGATCTAAACTAAAGACAAGGAAAGACAAATTTAAAAGTAAGTATTGGAAAAAGGTCAAAATACAAGAAATTATGGATGAAGGAAAGAAAAAAGTTGGAGCAAAATCCTAGGTAAGTAAAAGAGATTAAACCAATGATACATACTAATCTCAAATTAAAATGAAAATGCAACCAAACAAAACTATTAGATCATAAATCAATAAGGATAGAAAGATAAACCCTAAGGTAAAACCTTAGCATATGTAAGATTGGTCAAGTTTACCAAAACGTAAGGAAAAAAGGTAAATCCTAATTGTTCCTTAAGGTCTCCATAAATATAAATCTAGGTCAAATCAAACCTAAAATAAAACTATAGATGAAAAGGTGGATAGGAAGGTGCTTAGATATTTTGATGTTTCATGTTCACTAATGTATTGTGACTAATTTCTATATGTATGGATTTTTTAGGAACATTTTTGGAGCTATGTGATGTTGTACACACTTGTTCTCACAAATCCAATAGCTTACTACAATTGTGCCTCTATCATGATTTCGTTCTTTTTATCTATTGACATGAGAAATCTTCTAACCTTCATCTAAATATTTTAATGGGCACAATGTAGTGTATGAGGAACACTTCTAGGAGCTTGCTATGCAAGGGCTTAAATTCTATAATGCCTTGGTCCTCTTTGTCAAGCACCTTTTGTTTTCTTCACAATGCTCAAGACATAACAATGCAATGTTTTCTCTTATTTATTTTGTTGCAAACCTAGGATCCATACTTTCTTGTGTCTTAGTTAGGCTCCTTCTATTGATTTAAAGGCAATAATACAACAACTATTTTAATTAAAGTTATTGTAAGAGTATGATTACCAAATGCTCTTGATTCATTTCTCTAGATTGAATATGTCATCGTTATGTGATAAGCTTTCAATATAAAACTAAAGGAATAGGTAAGAAATGAATTTGGATGTAGGTGGAGGAGAATGCACCAATGATTATATCTAAGGGGCAAAATTGTGTTGGTAATCTTATCCAAAATGCATAAATGAATGATAGGTGGATTATGTGGATAAGCCTTTTTTTGGATTTTGTCAACTTGTGTGAATTTTATTTTTACCCAAATTATGCACTAAATTAATATATATCAAACCAAGGGTTAAGAAAAAATAAAAATAGTATAAATATCTTAAATGTATCTAGGCACCATTGACATGTTGTGATGGTTGAGTTGTGTTGTTGTTCTTGCCTTCAAGGTTAAAATCCCATTGGGGATGAGAACCCTCACTTGTAGCCTCACCGATTTGTAGATTAAAGAGTTTACTCCTTTTAAATAAATAAATAAATATATCTATCTAAACAGTGCCGAGAGATGACAATTTAAAACTATTTTATTACCTAAAAATTATTTTATTTAAAAAAAATGATTTACCACATACATGCACATATAAGTTTTATTATATCTACGCTATTTAATTCCTTTTTATTAAAATGCTTTTTTAATTTGTATGTATCTTTTGATGCAGGCAATAACTATATTATCTCCATGGTTTTCAGACTTTTTGGTTGGTCAAGTCTCTTTTTGTTTATTCATTTTTCTTGACTTGAAATCATGATGTCGACCCTGATAAATTCTATCTTTTCTGCAAGTTTAAAGATTAACATCATCTCAGTCAGAGCATGTGTCTTATCAAAGTTTATAACCTGACGGTGACTTGAACATTTTTCAAAATGTTGCAATCCAAATTCCATTGGGTATTGAGGAATTTAAAATAAACCCGAAAGATTTTTCTTAAAGTGGAAGGTTGAAGGTTGTAGGCCAAAATTTAAAATATAACAGAAGAAATTGTGGTAGGAACAAGAAGAATTCTCCTTTGAATTTTCTAAACAAATTTATCGAATTGAAAAGACTTGGTTAACTATAAATTCATGCGCTAGAATCTTCAATTCAATTTGTGTGATTCTCCAGGTCTTGGATTTTTTCATTGTAACATGCGCTTCCTTCATTGTTTACACAATGTTATCTTTCAAAATCAGTCCTTTTGCTCACATGCCTCGTAACATGAGTTTCTTGCCCTATCTTTTTCATTGTGTTAATTTTTGCAATTTGTCATTTCATTCATTCATATTTGGGCGTTGACAAATTAGAATTGGATCCCATCTTACTTGTGAGACAGGTACATGGGCAGTCTTTAAGGAGTGGGATGAAAGAACTTGTCTTTTCTGAAATAAAAAGATGGTGGAAACTACATGACACTTCATTTTTAAGTGTGCAACATATGAAGATATTCATACATAATATGAGGACAATTTGAAGGTGAGCAGTCTAAATGAGCTATTTGAGAAGGTGAGACTCTACAAAACCACGTGCTTTTTTATCAAGATCCACAATAGAAAAGTCGAAAATAAAAAAAACTTGAAAAATGTTAACGATGATGCTCTTGGTCCCATAAACTAATTGTCTCACAGATTTTATTAGAACTCATTAACTCATTCATTCTTTCCTTTACCTGCATGCTTTGTGGTACGAGTTCTTTGGTATCCACAACTTTCAACATTTGCCTTCATATATTTTTCGAAGTCAAAGGCTTCGGAATTCCTTTAACATGATACTTTTGGGTATGGGTTATAAGATGTTTCGATTCCCAATTCCCATCATTTTTCGTATTATCTTATCAAGTTCGAAAATTTGGACTTGTCCTTATTTGATTGTCTGAAGTACGAATTTTGTGGTATCCTCACTCCCCGACTCTCAAAACTTTCGTTCATATGTTTTTTTTTGAAGTTGACAATCCAATTGTACCTTTATTTGTTTGGTTTAGGCATGAGGTATGGTGTATCCCCGCTCCCTGACCCTCCACAAGTGGTACGATTATATGGTATTCTCGTTCCCCGACTCGATAATTTCCTCCATATATCTTTTTAGAGTTGACGATGCAAAAATACTCTAATTTGCTTGTTTTTGACATGAGTTATGAGGCATTGTCAATCCCCAACATGCTTGGAACCCCAAAACTTTCACATTTCGCATTGTTCATCTTTACCTACCTGCATGACCCAGGTCACTGTTAATGATCAAATTTGACTCCACAACTACTTGAAGAGGATTTTCTGACCTAAAAGCAATTGTCCATTTCAAGGGCACAAATTCACATCAATCTCAATGGTGGAAGATGACAACACCATGTCACCATTAATGTGATGGTTAAGTTCCTAACAAAGTTTCCATGCAAGCTCCAAGTCATTCCAATGAATTTCATGGGATTTCAACTTGTTCCACACCTAGCATTGATGACATCCGATTCTCAATCAATTTCTACAAAGCAATCTAAAGAGCTAACAAATACTATCAATATTAGTTTTCTGATCATTCAGACGATCAATCATTTCTACACAACTACAACACTCGAGAGCTTTTGGGGTTCCAAATCTTACACATTCAATCACTATTAGAGCAGCTCATTTCGCAAATCATGTAAGAGGTAGCTTCTTGGTAGTAGATGCTTGTAACTGAATCTCTCTTTAGCCATTTGCAGATCTTCAAAAAAAATCCAAATGACATGTGACTGGTTCTTCTTAATTTCGGGTTTTCTGTCATCACATCTTCTAGTCTGAATGTAATAAGAATTTGGTAAGTGTTATACCACTTTAATGCATTTCCACTTTTATTTGCAGTGGTTTTTTACTTATTGCATGTCGGTTTTTGGAGTTAGGTATGTTCAATTATTGACATTATATATCTCTTTTGTCGATTATATATTTTTTGTCTTTTAGTAACTGTGGCATTGCAATTTAATATAAGGCACTAGTCCTACAAGTGTTGACCCTCTATGCAATTAGAATGAGAAATATCTTTAATTAGTAGTTTAGGAGTAGATGTTAACTTGTATGCACTTCATGACACAATGATATATCCAAGGGAATCATTTCCAATGAGCCTCAAGAGTTTTAAACTTTTATCTTTAGAGGACAATGTACTGCATACCCGCATCTTGCAATCATGCATTGATGTCATTATTAACTTGATAGAGGTTATATGTGCAATAGGTTTGTCCTCAGTTTGATGACAAATATAGAGACCAGGCATTTACTAGATACTGCTGTAAGTTTATCTATTTGTTTATCTTTAGTTGTGATTAAATCTTATTAAATATTACCTCCAAGAACACCATTCTAGGTCTTGCTTAACCCAAAGTGAAGAGGAATTATCCTCTCAGAAATTGGTCTATATCATCACTCATTATTTGTTGATGAGTTGATCTATCCATCTTTAGGAACAACATATCCCTTGCTTTGAAGTGGCTTGATTGCTCCAGAAGTGTGAGCAGAAATTTCAAGACCAAACAAAACATAGGTTGCAGAATGTGATAGTTGGATAAAAGAAGCTTCCACACTATAGATATGCAAAGATGAAGACCATGGAGGTAGCCTGTGTTGTTCCAACATTCTTTTTCATATATAATGCAAGATTTATATACGCATTCGCTATGGAGGAGCTGCAAAAGTCTACAACAACTACCAGATGCAACTTAATTGCACTCAGTAATAGCTTCCTTGATTTCGATGGCTCTTTGGCTTCATGGAAGGGTCCCAACTAGTACAACTAACAAGGTGTAGGATGTGACAAGCAAGAGAATGAATTCATTTAAAGTATTGACTTGTATGGATTCAACTTATCTAGTATTAGTTGGAGGAAGATAAGGACTCCTTGTTTGCATTGCAACAGCTCCAAAATTTGGACTTGAGCAGCAATAATTTTAGCCTGGCTGAAAATTCCAACATGCATTGGGTCTTTAACAGCCTTCACATATCTCAATCTCTGCAACACTTTCCTCAGTGGTATGCTTCCTTCTCACCTCTCAAATCTATCTCATGATTCTCATCTTATATATTTGGATCTCTCTTTTGATTTTCAAAACCTCGATACCCAGCAGTATCAAAAATTTGCTCTCCTACGATAGTTTGTCTTGAATTTCAAGTATAAGGTCTCTCAAATATGCTTTGCTGAGGGGAATTAGGGATCCGTGTCAGAAGTCTCTCAATGCTTGAATACCTTGACATGTTAGGTTGTCGGCTGTCGTGGTTATCCTGAATCTCTCAAAATCAACTACAAGGAAATTTGACGTTTCTGGAATCTTTATCTGTGCTGTCATGTATAGATTTGTCTGAGAATCACTCAACTGGCATCATACCTATGATAATCAAACCTATTACAGGGAAAGCATATCTGTGAGTAAGAAAGGAAGAGAACTGGAATATATTATCTATATCAGCACAGTATGCATTGATCTGCCTTGGAACAATTTTGAGGGTGAAATTCCATAGGAAATTGTAGCACTGGGAGGCTTGATAACTCTTAACATCTCCAACAACCTTATGAAAGGGGGTATTCCAAATGGGCTAGCAACATTGAATAATGTGGGATCTCTTGATCTTTCATGGAATCAACTCATGTAAAGAATTCCATAAGAAGTTAAATCTTTAACATAACCAGTGGCATTGGATCTGTTGCACAACAACCTCTCAGGAAGCATTATGCAAGCTGACCCATTTTCAACATTACCTATCTCTAGTTTTTCATACAATTTATACCTGTGTCGCTTACCAATTGATAAAAAGTTACAGTTCTAAGACCAATCCTTTGAGTTTCGCCCCTGCTAGAGACAAAATGAATGACTCTGAGATTCTATTGTGGTACATTTCTGCAGGCCTGTCATTTGGGGCAGGGCTTGAAGGAGTGTTTGAGATTATAGGGCTGAAGAAAATTTGGTGGACAACCTGCTTCAAGTATATGGCCAAGATAATATTCTTCTTTAATGGAAGATATCCAACTAACAGAAAACTTTTCCCTTAATAGCTGTACACTTTTTGAATAAATTATATCCGGGCCAATGGGAAGCACCAGGGGTCAATTGGTGTTGCATTGATAGAACTTCTTTGCATTTTTAAAATTTTGATATTTGAATCTCAGAAAGAGCAGAAGATTAGCAAGACTCGTTTACATACAATAATTATAAAACTTGCATACATGTATACATTTACATATTTTCACCAATAGGCAATGCACGTGATGCTCTTTCTTATAATGCTCAACTGCAATAGTCATCTGAAATTTTTAATTTAATATTTTCGAATCTCTTATTGCATTTATCATTTTATGATCTTATCTTTCTCAATTGAGCTGATACACCTCCATAAATTCCCCTTAGAATGTGAATATGTTGTATATATTTTTACTATTGCATCCACGTTCATCTAAGGCATTAATGTTTCTTGTCCACCACCTGTCCAGCTATATATTATCCTGCTCCAATAGGTATTTGGATATTCTTTTCCATGCAACTAATTCATAAAAACATTTCTCCAAAAATAATGCACCACAACATTCACACATCAATGAGGGTCCAAGCCTCATATAAGATATAACAGATCCAATTTCTTTTGATTATTAGGATAAATTATGGGTTTGCTGCCAGCATTGTCTGAGTGCAGGTGTAAATTTTCTGCCATGTCCAATTTTGAGACTCAAGCTCTGATATTGCAGAGTTCAATTTGTGTCCCATGGATGGATCTTCTTTTAGCGGCCTTCATACTGTTACTGCAAAAGGAGTTTGCCCATAGACTCCTTTGATATGAATATCCATATTGAAAATCAAAGCTTGCATGCCTCTTGTATCATGTAAATCAACGCTCAGAGGTCTCTCTTATCAATATATTATTGCAGAAAAGAATTACTGAGACCTTTGAAAATCTGTGTAATATGGCAATAGACATTGTGGATTTTCTTGGAGCTAAAAGCATTCTAATCATTGGTTCAACAGACTTTTAAGGCATCATTGTGGAATTTCTTGGAACTAAAAGCATTCTAATCATTGGTTCAACAGACTTTTAAGGAAAACTCGTAAGGAAAATCAACCATTCACTCAATACTAATTCTACAATTAACTGATAAATTTCAGCATTTTTACCGACTATAGGAAAAAAAATTGTATCTTCCAAGTGAAACTCCAAGACCAGGTATATTATAGCACAGACTGACAGAGAAAATTGACCTTTCATATCCAGCTGATATTTAAAATTCTCTACGCAAATGGAGATTTGATTTAAATTTTTTTTCTGTCAAATGTTAATTCCTTTCTAAAATTCTAAGTGATTTAGAAAGTTGTTTTAACTTTCAAGGTGAACCCGGTTTGGAAGAATATATAACGATACTGAATAATTTATTAATCAGGTACTATAATGTGGGCAGCCGAAAACCTCAGATGCTCACATCTTCAATCGGTGTACAGGGTTGCTTTTCAGTTATCTTGACTCCCACAAAAGACAACCATTCTACGTATTAGCCATCTTAATATTTTATGCTTCCATAGTTTATTCAATTCCAAAGATATAATGAGTTTTCTTTTCTCATTTAGCAACCATTCAACTTAATCACAAAATACCAAATCTAAAAATATTATTCCTACATAAAGTGTGCATCCATATTTATTTTATTTTTACTTAACACTTTAACTTTTTCATTTTTTCTATTTCTTCCTCTCAATCAACTTTGGCTTTAAACAGTGTTTAAAGAGGCCACATTCAATCTCTTTCGCGTGCCCTGCTTTTCATGGCAAGCCCTAAATAATATATAAATTTCCAAGCACCTAGATAATTAATTCCTGAAGGCATCATCTCGTTTTACTAGAGATAATCATATCGTTTCAGCTAAAATATATATTATTATTCTGTAACATTCCTTCAGAAGGCTTCAAAAAATATTTCCAGCATACTGTCAAATTTCAACACCATATATAAAATTTTCTCATAAGTATAAGTATCTGTTGTGAGGTCTTCACAACTTGCCCCAATTTGGGGACCCCCTCTGAAATTTTTTGCAGGTGCTTGAAATCTGGCCCATGGGTGACAGCGAAATGAAGTTGATAGTTGCATAAACTTTGATTGAAATGATGGAGCTTGTGGTCATCTTTCAAAATGCTTGAAATCTGGCAATGATAAACTTGAACTTGAAATCTGAACTGGAAATCTGAAATGCTTGAAATTTGAACTTAAAACGTAGATGAAACATGGACCATGGACCTGATGCCCATGGTAGTGGCGGATTCCGCCACCACCATGGACACCATGTCCATGGTGGCATAAATCTCCGCCATGGTGGTTGGCAATGAAAGTGTGAATTAAATTTGCAATTGGCAAGTCACTGAAATGTGGAAAGGGAAATAACAAGTTTGATTAAGT
>MU226014.1:1771796-1790979 GCA_018584345.1 Thuja plicata
GTGATACTCTAGTCTTGTTTCCTTCGAATCTTTGCACCTATGGGAGTAGCACCGCTGGTAAGCTTTCATCAGGTTCGATCCCCGTCCGTTTGTTAACTTCTTCATCCTTAGGAGTAGCAATTAGGCAGTGAGTAGCTTAGTAGTGAGAGTTCATAAGATTGGAGTGATATAAATTAAGGAGGAGAAGATTGGAGCGATATAAATTCAAGAGGAGAAACAAAGGGAATATACATTGAAAAGCTAAAATTCATCATCATCATAGTCAGAGTTCAAAAATCTTTAAAGAAACAACGTAAGCCCGCCGATGTGATTACCAGCAAATCACATCATTATAACTGAGTTAGGATCCACAGGTAAAGAACCTTGGAGTGTTTCCTCACGTCCTTTGTGAGTATATGCTTTTCAAGAGAGGGTCGAGCGTTTGGTACCCTGTATCAAGTGTTTAGTCCTATATGTTATGTAGTGGTACAAAACTCACATCAACAGTATCGTTGTCCAACTTTATATTTCTTCTAATTTATTACCTATGTTGAGTTCATTTTGAAGGCCATATAGTTTCATTTCTGACTACTCTATGATGTACGGCTTGACTGAAATTGAGTAGAGCCTAAGTGAGCCAGATGCTTAAGGCATGTGTACTCCATGGTGGAGGTTACAGGTTTGAATCCAAAGGGAGTAGTGTCGTATGCCTTGTTGAACAAGGTAAAAGGAGAATACAATACCTTTGTGGGTTTGCACAAGGGCAGTCTCATACACCAAATTGGAGTCTCAGTTGCCAGTAACATAAAACACTACCTTTACATTTACTAGTTTCCCGATTTAATAAGAAATCTGTCTGAACTCACATTCACAATTGACAAACTTGTTGGTTTTCTTCAGCTTCTACTCTAATTGAAGCTCAAAAAAGAGTTTAGAAATACCCAAAGCAAAATCAAAAGTATCAATGCTATTAACAATTAATGTTGTCTTGTATTCACTTCTCTCCTTGGCATCAAGATAATAATAATAGATTAAATGAATATCCTTTAATATTCAAGAATCAAAGTTCATCATCTCTACATGAAAATAAAATTTAATAGTAATTTTGATCATTCAAAATATAATGTGGGAATATTAATTACTCAATTTTGCCCCTACTTCGCATGTGTAAAATTATTTCATTATATTGTTGATTGAAAATTTTATCTTTTTTATTATATCCTTGTTATGGATTTCACAAGCCTGTGAGATAAGGCACATTCTTGATATTTTTCTACTTACTAATAAGATATAAATGACAACACTGACAACCTTTGAATAAAGAAATAAAGCAGGTTATTAATTTTGGATGAGACAAAATGTAGGTAATTCATATATAGGACTTTTTAATCACATCTTGGAACTAAAACAGTAAGCCTTGATCTTTAAAGTAAATTATCTTTACAAGATAATACAACTCTAAATAACTCTGGCTGAAAGACGACTTATTAAGCAGGAGACATGTTGAGAATCAAGTCTCGCATACAAGGATAATATCTATTGGAGTATCAACAAAGGATAGGGCGAAGGTGTGATGGGCAAATATACATAAAGAGAGTATTGTATGTTGGGTAGTACATTACAATGAATTATTGTATATTTTGTTCGTCTAAAGATAGAGATATATGCTATATATATTCCCAAATAAAAACTCATTATCAGGTGTTAAAATAAACTGAAGCATCGCCTCTCTGAGTTATTCCATCTTCAGGTTTATTTTCAAAACTAATTCCAAGTCTGTCACAAGTCTCTAAGCAAGGGTTTAAAGATACCAAAACAAATTCTTAATTTTTTTTCTATCTATTTAGAAAATAAAATTTAAAATTGATACCTTGGTTTGGGAAAGAGTTTGAACAAGCAGAAGCAAATAAATCCATAATGTGGAATCTGGATAACTCATATATTGTCATAAAAGTTAATGATAGTTTAGATTCTTTGTATTCAAAACATCGATACATGACCATATGATTCTAGATAATTTTGGGAAGGCTTTCTATACAAGGATATATCTATGTAGCTTTTTAAACGAAGGATGAAAAAGGAGGAAGGCATGGTACACAGAGAGGTTGAATGCCAATGTCATATTAGTGACCTTTGACAGCTATTATATTATGGTAGAGATTGTTCACTCAAGTGGGAATTTTCTTATTTTTTTGGATGGGCAGAGATGGAAACATTGTTAAAATGGTTATGGTTCACCAGTGAAAGTGCTTGTCTTAGAAACAGCCCACCTACTCTCAAAACTAAATTGCAATGGATGCCCAACAGTCAAAAAAGAGGTTTCTTTGATAAGTATTACTGACTAATGGGATCTTTCTAAGTTGCTGATTCAGGTTTGGGGACGGATTCGGGTTCGCAAATCCAGTTCGGGGACGGATTCGTGAATTTGTTTTTTGCCATTTGGATTCGTATGGGTTCGTGAGTGTATATATATATATATACACAAAATAAGAGAAATATACATAATTCTAAAACTAAATCATTTCATAGTATGAATCTATGATGCTTGAACATTGATCAATGCCAAATCTCAAAGATTCAAAACATTAAAATTAAATCATAACATCAGTTCAAGTATCATTGTTTGAAGTTCAACTAATGTATTAATAATTTATTGATATTCTTCTTCTTCATCATCATCATCTTCTATATGGAGCCTAATAAGACTCGAAGGTTAATTTTTCCCCACTTTTATTGGCGCAGTTTCCATCCCAAATTATTAAATGGAGGTTTGGGGGCAAAGCCCCCAAGATGGGGCCAAGGGGTAGTGCCCCCGAAAGCTCAACCGACTTTAATTATTTTATAAAGGCACCGAGAGTTGTTTTTCAGTGGACCCAAGTTCGGCAATGTCAAAAATTTGAGTTGTCGATGACAAATTTATAAATTTTGCCAAAAAAGGTCTTAAACTTCGCTTGATCCGACCCGGTTCGTGTTGGATCCGAGCAGGGTCCGGATCTGGACCTATGGGTCCGCCTGGATCAGCGATTTGCAGATCCCCACGGACCCACAGGTCCAATTCCGGACCCTCCCCGGATCCAGCACGGACTGAGAGGAGAATCCGGACCCGGACCCGGATTCGGGGTCCAGGGTCTGAATCCGGTAACTCAGGGATCTTTTATTCACAATAACAAACAATACACAACAAGATGACATGCATTGGTAATGGTTTCTCATGTGCAAATTTTGTCCTCAAAGGTAAAAAACAAGCTTTTGAAGGAATGCATTGTGAATATTCATTCATACATACAAATGTATTATTGGATGGTTAATCATTTTTTTTTATTTTTACATTGCAAAATGGAAATATTACTCTTGTTGGACATCCGGAATACTAGGGGGGGGTGAATCAGTATTCCCTTTAAAACTTTAAAACCTTTAAATAACCATCCACATAACATAATCAATTGCAGTAATGAAAGGAACACGATGATAGCAACACATAACACATGACACCAAGATTTGTACGTGGAAACCCGCAAGGAAAAATCACGGAGAGGTTTAACTCTCAATATCTTATAACCGGTTACAAAATATTACAAAGACACTCATTGCCCAAAAGTATAATAAGTACACAAAAGATTTGAACTCTTACAATTGCATCTGACATATGCATGAATTACAGTTCCATTGAAGCTCCGTAAATAGATTTTGCACACTTCATTAGATTCTGATCAATCTCTGCACTTCGTAATATTTGACTCTTTCCCTATACCAGTTTCATCTCATATCATCTCACATTACCAAAAAGGATGTCATATATATACCAATCTATACATACTTCAAGTACACAAACTTTAGTTGGGAGATGCTATTCATGCCTCTGCCAGTAGGGATTTAAATGATAATCAGCAAAAGAATGACAAGTTGTTAGAAGAAGCAATTGAAGCACTACATAATGCCACGCCTAGAGCTGATATTGATCCATCTCTCTCAAGTACTAACAATTTCAAATTGCTGATAAATTCTTTTAAAGCTTACTCCTCAAGTCTTAAGAATGAAGTGGACAAGGAAATATATACCAATCTATACATACTTCAGGTACATTCAGTAGGTTGTTTAAGGGATCCTCTAAAGTTCCAGAGAGAGAATTGGCTTCCATTGTAGATTTAGACATCTCTTTCTCATTTTCTTTTGTCTTCTCTTTTATTTTTCCTACTTCAGTTTGTTCCTCAATTTTTCTTCCCTTTTCAGCTTTATGTTTCTCTCCTACCTTTTCTTCCTCAGTGTGTACAAGTGTGTCAATCATAGCATTCAGATCCTCTTATGTATGAACTTTTGTATTTTCCGAAGAGGGAAAAGGTGTCTCATCCATAGCGATATCCTTTGTTCCAACTGTGTTTGGCTCTAGGTGTTCTTCATTCTGAGAGGGGAAGACTTGCTCATACTCATGTTGTTCAGTAGTATCTACATCATCTTCCTTAGGTTTTTCTTCAGACAACATTCCTCCACTGTCTCTTTTTGTAGCTATTCAAATTCTCTTTTGTCCTTGCTCATCAAAAAATTGTTTCTCCTTTTTTATTTGAATTCTGTAGAATACAAGTGTTCCAATGTGGCTTTGTTCTGTTCAAACAAGGTGGCACAGACAGTCTATAATGCGTGTCATTTGATCTTCTCTTCATCTTCTGTAGCATCTTGTCTTCTTTTTGCTAGCACATTCCATAAATCCACGGGAATTTCCTTTCTAAAATCTTCAATATAGGCTTCTAAGTCAATAAAGTATTTTACAAAGGCTTCAACAATTGTTGCTTTATCAGTCCCATCTACTTCACTATACATTTATCCAACTTTTCACAATTTATTATCACTTATCATGTAGTTGAATAGGGTGTCCAACTTAAGAGATTTCTTCTTGCTTTTCTTCTTCCCTTCATCTTTCCTTACAAGAATCATGCATTTTTTTTTCTTTTTCAACTGCCTCTTCATCAGAAGTATCCACAATATGTACTTTGTCTTTTAGCTCTTTGAACTTGTTGTTCTTCTTCTTCTGCCTCTGATTCCTCTTTTTCTTCAACATACTTTTCTCTAGTAGCCTTCTTCTTTGTTTTCCTTGTAGTAGAGGTTGTGGCTGTCCCCTTTATCCTTTTTGCAAAATTGTCCTTTACTACCAGAGGGGTTTTCTCCTTTACTTGAGGATTATGAGTTGTTCTCTTTTTTTCTGAACTTGATTGCATAGTCCCCCAAATGACATAGGAGTAGCAGGAGTGGAGGAGATCCTATTGGATCTCATGGAACCTACAGTAATGCCAACTTCTCTTCTTTTCTAATCTACTACCTCCAGAGGGATACCAGCTGCCCGAGAAAAATCATCTATTTTCTTCTAAACACTCCTTTCAATGATCGGTTTCATTAGTTCTTTATGTACTTCCATAGATTTTTTTGCATATGTGCCATGTCTTTCTTGACTTTCATCTTTGGGACTACCCACCAGAATGTTAACCAAATTGATTATCTCTTCTTTTGATACTTCATATCCTAGTGTCAAAACCCACTTGGTTATGGGTTCTACAGCTTCCATGATACACTCACGAGTTGTTATTAGAAAAGTGACATCATTTTGATATTTCTCCACTAGTTTTCTTGGAATTCTTTCTCTTTGTTGCATACGTTGTTGAAATGCTGCAAAGAAAGCAGTAAACGCTTCATCTCTAGTTATTAAATCCTAATGCAATGCCATGTACTCAAAGATTTGATGAGCCACTAGTCTTCCAAAAGACCAAATTATATTCTTGTAGCCCATAACTTCACTCATAAAGTAGAATAATATACACAACTAAGGTGCCATACTGAAAGTCATGTTTCTTCTCCTTTGATTGCTTCGGATTTTCCATTAACTATTGTCTCAATAGTTCACACAAGTCATAATCTGCATTGTTCACAACCATCTCACAGGCCACGTTAATTGTTGTTGCAGACACCAAGTTATCTCTATTTGTGAAATATATCTTGTTCCCAATCATCATTGATGCCTATTTTACTGTAGGATTGGGAATTATGCTAACCATTAATGCCCTTTTGTTAGGAGTGGCATCAGTAAACTTCTCTACTACCTCATTTTTCACGGCCTTCAGCACTAGAACAGGTCCAGTGGAGCACAAACCAGTGATTTCCCTAATTACATCTTTGGTTATCATCCAGGGTTTATCTAGCCACACAAATTTGTCAAGTAATCTGCTAATAGCCATATGTACCCACTTTTCATCATAGCAAAATTCGGAAAGAGATTCCAAACGTCTAACTTCTTTTCTGATAGGGCTTACTATTCAGGTTCAATTCATCATCACCACCAACCAATTCTTTTTCCCATACAATGTCAAGTTTTTCGTGATCATACTCATCCATCTTAGCATGAATGTAGGCTGTAATATCTTCTGTCGACAAAACCCCAAAAGGAATGCTTGACAGAGCACCCATCGGATCATCCATAATAATTTATTCGGATATCTTTTGAACTTAGGTCGGGGTTTGGAGCTTATGTCGACAACACACGGTATAGCCATTGAAAAAAAATTAGTTGCAATAAATAAACAGGGTTTTTGAAATTAGGGCACAGAGATACCTTTTTCTTCACCAAAAACCCTCGCACTCACAAATCGCCTTGATCACTCTTTGCTTCTTTGCTTTGCTTCG
Organism: Thuja plicata; assembly: GCA_018584345.1. NCBI lineage: Eukaryota > Viridiplantae > Streptophyta > Pinopsida > Cupressales > Cupressaceae > Thuja > Thuja plicata. The sequence goes on from MU226014.1 coordinate 1,778,442, forward strand.
AATGAATGAATGTCTTAGAAAAATTCTTTTAGAAGCTTGTCTGATTTGCCCTAGCTTGCATTTATTGGCTCAACAAAAAAACTATGAAAGCCTTGTCTGTACATACAATTAGCATCCTAAGCTCTGCAATCCTATGCATTACAACATTTTCTTCCGCAGTTTTTGCCAAAAGGTCAATCGCACCAACCTACATATCATATCTTCATGCTACAATAACAACATTAAATTCTTGGGCGGGGGAAAAAGATCTTCATTACAGCTCCCCCTAAGCCAAAGCTCTCAAGCTAAATCTTGGAGGAAATTTCTGCACCATAGCCAGGTGCAACATCATCCACTTATTTTTTCTTCCAAATCCTTTTCATATCATTAGTATCTCTTCTACATCAATCTTCTTCACAGGTTCATTTCTTTTTACCGGATTATACTTCTTTACATTCCTGTTTCTGCAAAATTTAGCAATATGCCCATTCTTGTTTCAATTGTAGCATTTATCATTTCTCTGTCTTGTATTTCTTTCATTCCGTCTAGATTTGCAGATTAGCTCTGTGTCCAAAACCATTGCATATATAACAGTGACCATAGAAAGATCTATTTCTTCTACTGTTATAATTGTTCATAATCTGACTTCTACATTGACTAGCTCTATGACCGAATCTTTTGCAAATAAAGCACTAACCAGAGAATGATGTAGCATTTTGATTCATTTTGCTTCTATACTATATAGCCTTATGTCCAAATCTATTGTAAGAGAAACAATAACCATAAAGGAAGGGTACCTTTGAGCATTAGGTTGCTTGACCAGTGGTTTTCTTACTTGACTTCTTTGATTTTGGAATTTCTTTCTTTTCTTCATCTCTCTAGCAGGCTGAACAATTTCTGTTTTCTTTGAAAGACCAATTTTGCCTATGTCTTTGATTCTCTTATTTGAGCATTCACAATTTTCAAACCCTAATTCACCTCTATCTTTTGGAGTTTTTTTGCTTAGCCAATATCTCATCAAACTTAACAACACTCTCTCTGAATTGATCAACCTGACTCCTTGTTTTCTCCAAATCTGATCTCGGGTTCACCACCTCCTGTTCCACATTTCATACATTCCTTTGTCTTACCTTTAATTATATCATTTAGACATTCCTCAATTTTCTTAATCTCTTCAACATGTGCTTTTACAATCTTTTCATTTGCTTGTTTTATTCTTCACTAACCTCCTTATGTCTTTCTCTGAATTCCTTGATCTGTTCCCTTAGTTTTCTGATGTACTCATTCACTTATTTGATATTTTCTTTCAAATCTGTATTTTCACTTTCAGCATTTTCAAGATCTTCAAGAGCTGCTTTGAGTTCCCCATCTTTGTCAAGTAGACATTCTTCTTCTAAGAATTCTTCCAGAGCAGATTTATTAGATGTCATATGTTCAACCTCCAAGATTGTCCTCAAGCGGTTAGGCTTAATCAAGGAACTAGGCTCTGATACTAACTGTTGAACATCTAGAATACTGGGGGGTGAATCAGTATCCCCTTTAAAAAACCTTTAAACAACCATCCACATAACATAATCAATTGCAGCAAGGAAAGGGAAACAATGATAGCAACACATGACACATGACACCAGGATTTTTACGTGGAAAACTGTAAGGGAAAAACCACAAAGAGGGTTAATTTTAATATCTTGTAAGCCATTACAAACTATTGCAAAGTGCTCACTGCCCAAAATAATAATAAGAATACAAAAGATTTGAACTGTTACAATTGCATCTCACATATGCATGAATTACAGTTTCATTGAAGCTCAGTACACAGATTTTGCACACTTAATTAGATTCTGATTGATTACTCCGCACTTCGCAATATCTAACTCTTTTTCTATATCAATCTCATCTCATATCATCTCGCATTACCAAAAAGGATATATCATATATATACCAATCTATACATACTTCAAGTCGACTCCACATACTTCATGCAAAATTGAGTCGGCTCCCAAAATACTTCACAAGTTTCATTTAGATGAGAGTCAGCATAGGTATAGTGAAAATTGTTGCTAGCTGGAAACCACACGCTACAATCGATCTTTAACCTTGCCCCAAAACCACAAAGGCAAAATACAATCTTTTGACAAATTGCGGACATTTTGAAGAACCTGTTCTGTACCAGAGAAACTGCCAGACAAAACTTCCGAACCTCATAACTTTCATACTGTAGAATCATACCATGTAAAAACTTGAATTTAGGTGCTAATATCATCCATAAACATACTGTCAAAACCGCAAAGCAATGTCTCTAACCTCCGAGGAGTGCAGACCAAAAAGAAAAACACAGACATAGTCAATCAGACATAACATACAGGATCGCTCTAAAAACTGTTAGAGAGATCTTCATGCTCATGTTGCCAGGAGAAACACAACATCAATGACAACATTCCAACAACTCTTCCATTCGGGTAGCAGCTCAATGTTATTTTTTGATCATATAGCTGTCGAAGTACAAAGGGCTACTGAAATGTTGAAGGAATTGTGGATTAGAGGACCCCGTATGGGTCAAGAAAGAAATTCCATGCTAGAGTTTGATATATTTTAAAAGAAAGATGTCTAATGGGTCGGTAATGACAACGAAGATCCTTGTAAGAAGATGTCTTCACCCTCAACTTCCGTAAGGCCAGAGATAGACCCTCGCAATCATCATATAATTCAGAAATGAGTCAGATATTGGGTCTCCATGTTTTCAAAAGCATTTGTAAGTTAACATGATCTGTGAATAGTATGACAAAACCAGATCAGAAGATGGTATAAAAATCAACAAAAATCATGCTATAAACTCAAACTTCAAGGGAACAATCTTGTACAAAATAAAATTTCAGTTACTGCAAAACATAACCAATTGCATCATTTGTGCTCCCTGCTTTTTATCTGTAAGTATTGTTTAAACTTTATATAGAAATATTAAGAAATAATCTAGATTTCATGAGGAGCTTATACTTACTATATGATGGTAAATAAAAGTGGGAGTTCCTAACTTCCAAACATTATGTGATAGTAGTAACAGAACACAACCTACAGTCCACAAAAGGAACTTGTTCCCTTCTAATAGCAACACATTAGCTCAATTCCAGTTCAGAATCAGAGAGATCCTATGATATATGGACTAATGCTAATAGAGCCAGCATTAAAGCTATTAGATTTCCATGATCTATACGAATATTGTTTTTAGTTTATAGATTTGATTGTGTGAGAAAATTTTAACCATAAACGTTTCAGATCACACTCTGTGATCCATCATCGGAATGCAATGCAACAGGGTTCAAGGAGAAGTAAGATAATGGATCACAGAGTGTGATCCGACTCGTTGATGGTTAATATCTCACACAATCAAATCCAAAAACTATAAACAAGAGCCAGCAATGTCAATTTTTCTTTTAACAATATCATGCATGGAAAGAATGTATGCTATCAATACTAACAGACTAAATGGGACGGACATGAGAAAATTGAACTACTAGAATAATGAGAAAATTGGACTACTAGAACAATTTTTCTTTTTTTGAACCACCTAAATGGTTACATAGTTTCATTTCAATTTCAATATCATGGGAAATAGGCAGAGATAAAATGGTAAGCTTGATGTGACAAACCATTGATTCTACATATGAACGAAAGCCATAACGGCACTAATTCCGAAACTCAAATTCACATAACGAATGTATCAGAACAATTTAGTTCCTTCTCTGGCGCTCAACTGCTCTAGCCATTTTCCAATGCCCGCAATTCACTTACCACGACCATCTTTCCTGTGAACATCAGAGGAACTGCGTTGCCTTTTCAACCACAACTTCTGTTTTGCAGTAACACTGGAAGATTGAATAGGTATTGAGGTTGACACCTGCGTACTTTCCATGCCCTTGGGCAACTCAGCGGGAAGAGCTGCAGCGGCATTGGTCAAAGCATTTAGCAAAAAGAATGCAAGAATGGGAGACAAGTCCAGTCCACCAAGAGGAGGAATAACACCTCTGAAGATATTCAGATATGGGTCACAGAGTGTGCTGCATTAAACGCTCTGAGTGTTAAACCCTGAATATGTTGATCTTAGCTGGGTAAGGATACAGACCATTAACTTTACTACTTATTCTCAAATTCCAGCTAATAAATTAGGTCCAAAACATAGATTAATGCTCTCGGGATGGGAATAACCCTGTGCTAAGCAGGGGAAAATGAAATGCTTATAAAAACATATTATCACCATTACTTCTGAATCAGGACATAAAAAAGTAATATATAAAATTGGCTTACCTTAAGGGGTTCACAATTACTGGTGGAGAATTAGGAAACCAGGTTAAGACCAGCCTTGTTATCAGTAGAGTGTTATAGATATTGAGAAAATTAGAAAGCCCAGTTGTCACCACCATTTCCGCCACCGAGTCACCAGGCAATACAGCTGCAAAATTATATGAGGAAAGAGGATCTGTTTGCCTCATTCTTTGCAAATGGACCTGTAACACAAACAAAAGAAGGATAAAATCAGTAACTGCCACAATGTCCTAGGAACTGAAGTGCCAAGAGTATCGGGGACACAGAGAAACTAACGTAACTCCAATTGGGTGTGCCTGGAAGAAATTTTTGTATTGATTGGAGAGACATATAAGCCTTTGGACAAGTGGATTGCTTGATGTAAAGCTGTTCGCTGTTCTGTTAATAGTTTGCCTGCATTCAATCAGTGCAAATTCTAACATATTTAGAAGATTTTGACATCCTTGCGCAGCTTTTTGCATTGAAAGTACTGGTGTTGGTGTCGGTATCATTGTCGATGTTGGGATCCTTGAAATGAATGGAACGGCAATTGGTAGAAGAAATTTGGAGGGACTAATTGCATGCTTCTCCGCATTAGCCATTTCCTGCTATCCTGTGCAAGCTACCAGGGTCACACCATCCATAAGATAAGGTATACGTTCCCCCAATTCCCTATAATTGTAATTCCAATTTGTAAATTCCCACCCAAGTGGAAAGTGAAGCAAGTTTTTATGTTTGGAGTAGAGATGGAAGAGTGCGTTTAGCATTCGTTATTAGCAATTTTGTTAAATCAGTATGGTAAATATAGTCTTTAAACTTTTATTTGGTGTTAAATTTATTCTTTTTAATTTGAATATTGAGTTTATTTTAATGGGGCAAACAAATTTTGGTGTATAATTGATAAAATAAAAAATTAACAATTTTTTTGATGTTTCAATTTTATTAGATCATTAGCTATGTCAATGTAGGAAAATTTGTTATTATGTTTATGTTTATCGCTTTCAAAAAATTAAAAATATTGCATAACATATAATATGTGGACAATAAGTCTGGTAGGGAAATAAACTAAAATTTTACGCAAAAGTAGGGCTAACCATGTATGTCATTGTATTTATTATACCTAAAAAGTTGTGAATAAATGTTGAATTCATTGTAAAGGCCTACAACCCATTGTTTTGTGATAGGTGCCAATTTGAATTGGTAACATGTATCCAAAGCCTCCTAGCATAACATGGGTATCGATCCATTTTGTTAAGAACCCACCCAAACATACTAATCCAATTGTATCAAAACAACTTTGAACAAAATTGAGACCAAATTACCGATCAAAATTTTTTTTTGAGACCAAATACTCTTTAAAATTCACACTCAAGACTTACTCATGGAATTCATAATAATAAGAAACTAATTTTTTTTTTTTTTTAAGCAAGTTCTGCCTAGGGGGCAGTACCCTTTTTATCACCATAAAAGAGAGATTACAAACTGTTGTTGAAAACAACTAGAAATCTGGCCACCGAGATCAGTTGTACAAATACATAATCCCATTACCGATGGACATCAGCCTATCTACTACCCCTTCTGGGAACAGATCCTCATTCTCCTTAGAGAATGTTTCAAATTTTTCCAAGCTACAATCCTTCACTATTCCTTGCTTGAACAGAGACCATGCCTTGTTCTTTTTCTTCTTCTTGTCGTCCGCTTGCAGCCAAAAGTGTCCTACCATACAACCTTCCACCGGGTTGGCTTTAATGTTGTCCAGGGAATAGACCACTTCATGGTATATGTTATCCTCCACGATCCTTCGCACTATTTCGTTGGCCGCCAGAACGTTCCCCACCACCTGGATAACCGGACGAAACAACTCTTCTATCAGGATGCCATCGTGAATGTGCCCGGCCGACCAGAAGTCTTCTCCTAGGATTGCCACGATCGTGCCATGCTCTTGTTCGTTGGCTTTCTTGAAAATGCGCGCTATTTGGCCCTCCGACGCCTCTTCCATCTCTACCCCTTTAGAGAATTCACAGTTAATGCCTAAATGCTTTGCCATTATTCTCGGTTACTGGCGGGCTATTAGACATGGAATAAATAGCAAGAAACCCGTCCATCGAGTTTGGCCAATTCTTGGGATAAGCATTTTGATCTTGCAAAGTTCCTGTGTACTAGGAAGCCAGGATTCACGGGTTTATCACTGCTTCCCCTACATGCACCATCAACGGTCTTTTCATTATCCTATGCCTGCCTTCGGTGTTACAACTTTCTCTGACGTGATGATCGTTTGTAGATCCTCCAGCAGGACATCTTCATTATCGAATACAAGGTCTGATTTAGCTTCAATCCCCAAGTTAGCCAGATAATCCGCCGCCCTGTTGCCTTCCCTATACACATGTTGTAATTGATAATCGTCGAGTCTTTTCAGGTGTTCCTCGATTTTAGGGATCCATTCTGCTATCCTCCATGAATGGAATTCTGATTTCGTGATACTATTCAGAACTACTTGGGAATCACCTTCTATGATAAGACTCGCTATACCGTTGGAGACACACCAATTAAGTCCCCTTTCCAATGCTGAGATTTCTGCCATGTTGTTGGAGGTGACTCCTATAAATCTCGCCATAGCCCTGATCACTCCACCTTCAACATTTTGGATGATGACTCCTATGCCACTTCTACCTGGGTTGCCCTTGCTAGCTCCATCAAAGTTTAATTTCACCCAACCATCTTGGGGCGTCTGCCAGACCACTTGTTGCCTATTGACCTTTCTGTCTTTCAAGAGATGATCCCCCAAGTGCTTGAATGTCCACAAGGTCTCCATGTCTGAATCCTATTTTGATTGATATTTAAATTGTAAGCCTTGGATCCTGCTATTCATAACTTCTTCTATGGTTGTTCTGAATTTATTTAGGAGGAGTCCTGCTTCCATAGAGGTGTCCTCAAAAATTATTATGTTATGCTCCTTCCATACATGTCACACCAGAAGAGAGGGGCATACTATCCATAATATTCCCCATTTAGAATGTCTCCTATTGGCAGGCCAGGAGGACAGGAAGTCTTTGAGCGTTTAGTTTCTAGCCACATTCCAATGAAGCGAATCTAATAGCCAATCCCAAAATTCATGGGCAAATGGCCACCAAAGCAAAAGGTGATCAAATGTCTCTTCCTCCTGCTTACACAAGACACACCAATTAGGCCCTGCTATCCCAATCATTTTTAGTCGGCTGCCTGTTAAAATCCTACCATGCAAGGCTATCCATAGGAATGCTCTGGCCTTTGGAAGTGGTCATTTGCCCCAATAGAGGATCGATGGCCAATGGCAGTCCTTCTTTTTGAATCTTTTTAGTTCATACCCCAGACTGACTTTGTAATCTCCTGATTTGGATGCACTCCAAATCAACTAATCTTCTACTTCCATTCGAAGCACTATTTTTTTTGTTAAGAGATCCGACAACTTCTTTTGGTTGAATGAGTTGTAGCCTTCCACTTGTTTCTAGCCCATCATTGAAGAGGAGTCATTAGGTTTGATCAAATAATCCGCCACCCTTAGACCCTTCGATGCTTCCATTTGAGTGACCGAATTTTTATCTTTAAAGAAGTCAATCAGTGGTTGATCCCCATTCCAGGAATCCCTCCAGAACCTAGATCTACTGTCATCACCCACTTTCCATGTGAGGTGATCTGTAAGAAGATCATGACTATTCCAGATAAATCTCCACATATGAGAACCTTTGGTTGAGTTGGCAACCATTAGAATTCTATCTGATTCAAAAGAATCCAAATATTTAGCGGCCATGACTTTACACCATGGTTTTGTTGGATATTTGAACATATTCCATGACAATTTTGCTCCCAGCGCTTATTCTGTAATCCCATTTTCCTCATACTAGTCCCTCCTTCTTTGATCATACATGCCACGTCCCAATTGATTAGAGGAATCTTTCTAACCTCCTTCGAACCTTCCCACATGAATTTTTTTAACAACTCGTCAAAAGAGGTTGTTGCTTTATTGGACATTTGATAGACCGACATGTAGTAGATGGGAATGGTTGAAAGCACGACTTTAATCATTTGGATTTTACCAGCCTGAGACAACCATTTGTTTTTCTAGGCTCCCACTTTTTGACGGCATCTATTCAAAACTTCCTCCCAAATTTTGGGATCCAATCTGCCCGCATATAGAGGAACACCAAGCTAGACAATGGGGAAGTCACCTGCTACGAAGCCCAGGACACCAATGATTCTATTATGTACATTTCTACTGGTATTCAGGAAGTATACCAAAGACTTATGCTTATTCATACTATGTCCCGATCCTCTTTCATAGATGTCCAATACTCCTTTAACTACCTTGGCTTCCCTAATCGATGCTTCTCCAAACAGAATCGTATCATCTGCAAATTGGGAATGTGAAATCGGATCCAGGTTTTCATGAATGGAGACTCCACACCATCGACCCATTGAGGTCTGATTTTTTATATTTTTGCCCAATACTTCTGCCATCAATACAAATAGAAAGGGAGACAGGGGATCACCTTGCCTTAACTCATTAGTAGCTTGGAAAAAGCCACAAATTGAACCATTAACTAGAATTGAGAAGTGAATAGTAGATAAACATTGGTAGATGCATCTGATCCACTTTTGGTCGAATCTAAACCGACGGAGGACTTCTATAAGAAAAGACCATTTGACTTTATCATATGCCTTATTGACATCTAATTTAACAATCATACCTGGAAACTTATCTATTTGCATAGAATGAATGGATTCACTGGCCAAAATGATGATATCTATGATTTCTCTGCCAAGAACGAAGCCATGTTGTTCAGCCGAGATAAACCTATTGAGTATCGGCTTCAGTCTTTTTGTCACTGCCTTAGAAATAATTTTGTAAATTGAATTGCAGAGTGAAATCAGCCTATAATCTGCCATTGTCACATAGTCCTACTTTTTGGGGATTAAGACAATGACCGTATTGTTGATTTCTCTAACGAATATTCCTTTCCTCCTGAAATCTTCTGCCACCTTGTGAATATCTTCTCCCATAAAGCTCCAGCACTTTTGAAAAAACTTTGATGATATCCCATCTGAACCTGGGACTTTATCAGGATGGTTGTCAAAAGTAGCCTTTTTGATCTCCTAAATGGAGAAAGGACGCATCAGCTCAGAATTGTCTGTCGTCGAGACCACCTTAGGAATGACATCCAATAAAGAGAGCGGTTCTATAGACCTGCTATCTATATACTCTCCGAGTAAGGTTCTGAAATGATTAACCGCTATTTCTTCAATGGCTCCGCTATCTTCCCGCCATAGCCCCTGCTCATCTTGGATACGGTGAATACATTTAATGGATCTTCTCGATTTAACCAAGGCATGAAATTATTTTGTGTTTGAATCCCCTTCTCTGATCCAATTATCCCTAGATTTCTCTCTCCAAAACACTTCTTCTCTGAGGAGAATTTCCGCTAATTCACTTTTCAAAATCTCCTCTTTAAGAAAATCATCGTTGGTCATACCGGCTGAGATGATTTGGAGATTGAGTGATTCTAATTATGCTTCTATTCTATTCTTTTCAGAAAAATGTTCTTGAAAGAACTCTTATTCCATTCTTTAATGTTTTCCTTCACCATTTTAAGCCTCTTTGAAAAACAGAAGCTTGGAGTACTTGTATAAATGTTGTTGTCCTTCCACCAACTTTCCACCTTAGGGAGAAACTCCTTATCTCTCCACCACATACTTTGAAATATGAAACTTCCTCTTCTCCCTATACAAGCTTCTTGAACACTACGCTACACTGGGAAGTGATCGGACAAAGATAAAGGAAGGATACAAGTTAAATGAAGATTCTACCCAAAAGGGACCAACCAAAAATCTGTCAAGTCTTTCTAAAATTCTGGTGAATTTCTCCCTTCGATTGGTCCATGTGTATTTACCATTTGAAGGGACCACATCTATCAATTGGTTATCGGTCATGAACTCCCTGAAATCTTTCATGATTTGGTTGGACATCCACAGGCCCCTCGATTTCTCTTCTAAATCCAATAAAGCATTAAATTCACCTGCTAGAATAACTCTATCACTGTTAATATCTGCTAACTGAGAAGAGATTTCTGACCAAACCTTCAACTTATCTACTATTTTGATCGGACCATAGACATTAAAAATGGAAAAAACTACATTATTTTTTAGGCAGTTAACTATGCCAAACATCCAATTGGCTGATCTTTCCAATTCAATCATCTTGATGAATTTGGGATTCCACAACAAACCGAGACCTCTTGTCGCTCCTCTGGCTTCTTGAAAAAAAACCTTCCCACTTGTTGCAGGAATGGAGAAAACTAAGAGCTTTATCTAAATTCAGTTAGTCTCTTGAAGAAGAACAATGTCATTCTTTGACTTGCATAACGCTCATTTTACCAAGCATGTTTTGTCAGGGGTCGATAAACCCCTGACATTCCACGTTTAGATCTTCATCTCTCACCAAGGGAGGCCTCTGCTCCCTTGTTTTTTCTTAAGAAATCAAAGACATTAATAATCCCTTTTTTTGTGGCCCTTTCTTCTCTCTTTTGTTTATTTTTCCTCCTCCCCCTACCACCTTTGGGCTTCCCAAGAATTACATTAACCGATTGGCTAATATTCCTCAGGTCAACATTTTCCAGCCCGTTTGAAAGGATAAAGTTCTCCTCTGAATCTCGATCATATTCAATCTCTATGTCTAAATGGATTTGATTATTTTTAGGAGACTCCTTCATTTGATTGCTTACCCTGGGATGTTGTTTCTCTCCCGATCCCAAGCACTCACCCGAACTATTGGATACCTTCTCGATATTTGGAGTACAAGGACTTTGTTGCCTCCCTTGCTCTAGAGAAACAATTTTTGGAACCATTTTTTGAGTTCCTCCCTTCTTGACCCAAATTTTGGTTGGTTTAACAAATACCAAGCAAGCCTCCGAATTATGATCTTTGAATCCACATCTCAGACATCCTATGCCTGGTTTTTCTATTTCTACTTGTTGCTTCCACGTGCAACTACCAAATTTGAGATTGATGAAAGAAGGGATCTTCTTGACCGCCACAATCTTAATCCTCGCATATAGATAAGAATCATTCTCTATGATATCTTCATCTATTTCTAACAATATTCCCACCAATCTTCCTATACATTCCAGACTCGCATCATCCTAGTGTTTTATTGGGAGATTATATAATCTAATCCAAATTGGATCCTTATAAACTGCTAGGGGAACCAGGTCGAAGTTCGCTTGCCAAGGTTGAAGATACAAGGGGATCGAGTCATAGAACCAATTTTTTTGATTCAAAATGACATTCCTAATAGCTTCACTATTGAAAACCACAATGAAGAAACCTTTAGGGATGAATTTTAGAACAAAATCTTGGCTCCACTTGTTTTCCACCAATCCCTAATTTGAGCCCTGGACAATCTCGCTCCAACAAATCTCCCTATAACTGCCATCTTACTCCATAATTCTATGTCCAGTTCTATATCTTCTGGCAGATTGATGTCTAATGGTTCGCCTTCATCGCTAATTGGATCAGGCTAATTCGAATTACCCCCAATTCCAATCCTGCGACCACCATAGTTGATACGTTCAACTTTCTTCCTCCCCTGCGTCCGCCATCTCCCCCTCTCTGCCATCTCCTAATTTCTATTTGAATACTTATAAACATATATCTATCTCAATTTTTTTTTAAAAAAAAAAAAAGAAAAAAGAAAAGAAAAAGAAAAAAAAAAAGAAACTAAAATTTTATTGGAAGTGGGTGAGATAGATATAAAAGGTTGTCATAAATTTACAACATTCAATTATTAAAAAAGAGCATTGCAAGTGTATGAGTGCTTAACACATAAATTTGTGATTACTACTGGGTGTATCGTCTTAAAATGGAAGCACTTCCATTTTGATAGACTTAGCACCCTCATTTAGTATGATTGGCATATTAGATTTGCATTTGTGCTTGATTATACATGTGTAGATGAAATTAGGGTTAGGATCTTATGGATCCCCTTGGATTTCTCTCTCCATGGCTCTTTTCTCTAGATAGGATCTATGTATTGGTCCTCCTGGGCCTCATCCTACTCTCTCTTTGGGCCTCTAGGCCTTCTTAAACACTCTGGCACATTCCCCTACCTTTCTAGGTCCCCGGCTGATCTGGAAACCTTTCTGCAACTTCCTGATGACCTACCTGAAACCTTAGGTCAGGGTCAAGGTCGACCCTGACCTAGGTCAGGGTCGAGGTCGACCCTGACCTA
>MU226014.1:1802276-1818714 GCA_018584345.1 Thuja plicata
ACACATTTACAATCACATCCATTTCAACACACATCTTAAGAGGGAAACCTAGGATCTCCTTCTTTATTCTTATTTCCAATAGATTGATTCATTTATGCATTGATCCTTTTTGGGTTGATCAATTTGGGTCCTTCTTTTGTGCATTTGAGAATAAAGGGGAATATCTTATCTTTCCCTCCACTCTAAACATTAAATGTAAAGGTGATAAGTGATTTGAGTATCAAAACACTCATATTCCGCTAACATTATTTTTCTCCTTTACAAATATTTTCAAAAAACCAACACCTTCCATAAACAAAAAGGCTAGCATGTCACGACCGTTATGTCCTTTGATCCAAAAAACTTCTACATTCGTGGAAACATAGGTAGAGGGTGAACCATTACCATAGGGATTTTGACAGCAAAATTGAGCCTTTAGTAAACCTCATGCTTGTTAAGCACTTTGCCTTCCTCAATGCCTTCCCCTCCTTCTTGGCATGTCCACATTGAATACATTGGCAGGGTTGTCAACTTGAAGCTCTGCATTAGCCCTCACAGTCATTTCCTGCAACACTGGCTTCAAAGCATTCCATTTCCTGCCAATTTCAAATTTATATTCGCCTTTGTTAGCTTGACCCCACCAATAGAGAAATCCAGGACAAACCCATAAATTCTACCCTCCTCCAAATCTTTAAAGCATTCAGAGTAGTTTGAACCTATTCCTGGCACAACCCATTCCAAAATATGGTCCAAATTCAACAGTAGCTCTTGTTTGAACAATAAAGTCATGATTCTTCACTCCTGCTTCCTCCTCACCCAACTCCAAAGCCCAAGTGATTATTATTGAAATAACATCGACATTGAGCCTCCACTTGCCTTGCACATTTTGGAATTGAGGTCCAAGAACAACTAAGGCTGCCATTGCCAACTCCCCATCTTAAAATTGAAGCATCCCTAACATTTTGTTTTTACTCACAGGCCCTTTAAACCCTTTTTGCTGCTTTGAGGTGTCGATGGAAAATGTGGCCTCCATGACACATAAACACTTAACCAGCCCAGATGTCGATTCACAAACATGACAACTTTAATCCACTAAAGCCTACACCTAGCCTTTTATAGAAAATCATCACTCACCTTCATTATTGGCAATAACTCAAGCGCTGCAAACCAGGACATCACCACAAAATGATATGCTGTCACTCCTCAAAAAGCAATCTAAATTGCTCTCGACATAACTTCCCAAAGATTTTGCACAAGCCAAATCTATCATAACCACTACTCCTGTCAGGCCATTAAGATCGATGATGTCACTTTGCCACCTCAGCAGAGGTAAGAACGTGATCAAAACTCTGCATCATTTCCATGCCTTCAAATAAATATACTTATTATTATTATTATTAATTTTTAAATTGTAAAATTTAAAAAAGTGTGCCATTCCTCTGAGGAGAACTCTTCAAACTGTATGTTATCAGTAATGTTGAAAGAGGTTTCCCATTTGGAAATAACATCCGCCTCCTGATTGCCTTCTCATCTTATATGACTGATTTTGAAGTTATCAAAGGAGTCTAGAAGGTGGCCAATCTCATCAATAATACCCTGCAGATGCCATGCTATCACTGTCTTGTTCTTTATAGCATTGATAATAATTTGAGAATCACCTTCCAGGTGAATCCTCTAAACTTTTAGTTGCTTAGCAACTTTGACAGCTAAAAGGGCTGCCCTTGCTTCCGCCATGTTTTTTGTTCCATCCACTAGTTTCTGAGCAGCTACAGCAATTACATTCCTCTTCCAGTCCTTGGCAATAGCCCCAGTGCCTGATGTGCTTAGGTTCCCTTTGGATGCCCCATCAAAGTTTAGTTTCATCTAGTAATCATCCGGATGCTTCCAAACCACATTCTTATTACTATATTTTTAGGACTTTTGTATATAGATTCCCCCATTCCTAATCTTCAAGCATGACCAACCTTGATGGATAATCCTATCCTCCTTGGTGTAGACTAGGTTATTACTCCTCCTCAGAATGACAACCCTCATAGATTCTTCAACTGAGATGTTAATTCTCACTTTGATTCTGTCAACCGATTCTTCCCTCTCCTGGAAGATCCTTTTGTTCATCTCCTTCCAAATTTCCCATATTAAAATTGAGGGGCATATTTTCCAAATAGAGGATAGGGTCATAGCTTTCAAAGGGAGTGGACAACTGGAAAATACCTCCTTGACACTGTTTTGCATTTGACTAATCCAATTTATCTTTGTCTTTATCATTTCCCAACATTCTTCAGCAAAGGGGAATCTAATTAATAGATGATCTATGTCCTCTGAATCTGCATTGCACAACACACACTTAGTAGGGCCTAAGAAACCAAATCTTTATCTTCTCTCCGCAGTGAGGATTTTGCCATGGATTGCTAGCTAGGAAAAGGCACCTACTTTTGGGAGACACTCTCTATCCTAGCATAATTTCATTGGTCACACTAGGGAGTCATAGTCCTCTTCAAGGGATAAATATCCAATCTTAACTGAATATTCTCCACTACAGGCAACACACCAAAAAATTGAGTCCGCCCTCTGATTTATTAAGACACTTATGCTATTAAAAATTTCCTTCATTAGAACTTGTTGTTCAATTGTTAGATCTAAATTATCCACCTTTTTCCAGGACCAGACGGTCCCTATTGCAATTTGTTTTTTTTTCAACAAAGTCCACCACTTTAGACCCCCACAAATCTGTGAGGTTCCACTCACCTCAGAAAATTTCACATCTTCTGCTAGAGCCGGTAAGCCATTCCAGGATTATTTCCAGAAAAGAGATTCGTTCCCATCTCCAACATTCCATGAGATGTGATTTGTGATAAGCCCCCTACAATCAAGCATGAAATTCCAAAGTGCAGAGCCCTTTGGTGGATCTCTTATGGTAAGAATTATTTCCCTAGCCAGGTTGTCCAGATATTTAGCCCTTAGAACCTTTACCCATAAGCTATTAGGGTGTGCATACATAGTCCAGACCAATTTGGCTCCTAGAGCAAGGTTCAATTTTAATTATATTTTATTATTATTGTTACATTTGATAATTGTTAATATAAAATATAATATATATAGCCATAATATTATTTTAAAAATAATTTGACATAATAACCAATGAATTTCTATTCTAGACCCTATAATGATTGGCTAAATTACATGGTTCTCATGCTTATAATGAGATAGAATTATGATTATATAAATATCCTTTTACAAGTGAAATGTGATACACTGGATTAGGCTTGGGGATTGGCTATAGCTCTGTAAAGCTTGATAGCATCAAGAAGGATAGGTGGAAAGCAACATTCCTCTCTTGGTTGTTATTTTGTGGAAGAACATTTTTTTGCATATGAAATTTTTATCTTGCACCTCTTTAATACTCAGATTTGAGGTTTTGAACAACAAAAGCATAATTTTTTTTTTTTATGAATTAGGAATTATCATTAATAAAAGGATTTAATACATAATTCAAAAATAGAGTTTAGAGGATACAAAATCACTCCCCAAAAGTCAAACGAGTAGAGCCCGAAAACTGAAAAACCATTAAAAACACGGGCAAAGCCCAAAGATAGGAAGCCACTAAACTACTAATGTAGTATCAGAAAATGGAGGTGGATGAGGATCATCCTTCTTTCCCCATACATCAATAGGGTCAGGGTTGGGGTCTGGAAGGGATGAACTATTAGTCATCTCCTCTTCTTCCTTATTGCCCTTTCTAGCTAGAGAAATAGTCAGGGAGAGCCAGGGTAACCACTTGGAAGAGGAAGGCCAACCAGAATCTCTGCTAGAACCTAGTCATCCTGAACTGACCGGAGGAGAAGGAACACCACCAGCAGAGGGCCAACTAGGGGAAAAACCATCGGGAGGTTTGAAGCTGACCTTTGGTGAGTGAAATCTCAACGATCACTGGAGTGTCATCGAGGTTCCTTTGAATGCGATGTGTGGGAATGCTTCATAGAGGAACTATGACCACAATGATCGCCACAAGGTGGAGAAAAACCTCCAAAAATAGAAACATTTTGAGGGACTCTGGCAACCATACAATGGGTGTTGCCCTAATGTTGTAAAATAACTTGCAAATGCGTCACTTCAAGAGCCACCTTATATGCTTGTACTTGAATATGTAACATTATATTATTACAAATACATGGTTTAGAAAAAATAGAAATAGAAGTTTCAGTAGAGGAGTGAGAGAATATAACTACATTTCTATCCTTCCATATAGAAAATAAGATTTCCATCCTAAAAGCATTCCATTTCTAAGAAAAAAAGGAAATTTGAGGGAATCACTTAGTAGGACCATATGCTAGGTAAAGAATTAGGGTCATAAAGGGCATAAAAAATTATGAATCCAAACCTAGTACTATTACATACCCTCGTACAAAACTAGAAAATATGTAGGAAAGATTTAGGATGACCACAAAATAGACAACGCGAATCTAACACCCCTAAATGTTGGAAACGGGAGCCTAAAGGTAAGCCCTGGAAAAGAATACACCAAGAAAAGTGAGCATTTTTTAGCTCTATAACATTTGACCAAATAGTAAGAAACCTCCTTCTCCAGGCAACCTGAGAAGACTGCAAATGCCAACAATGGTTCAAAATAGGGACCATAGGCAAGTGTGGAGAGAGCCAACGATAACCCAACTGAGGTTTACAGTTGGTGAATAACGTTATAGGGTACTAACACTAGTCTTTCCACCATGGTTTGACAAATGAAATACCAAATTTGTGCAACATATCAAGTGGCAAGGATGAAATCACTAGATCAAAAGTCTGACGATCTTGGCGATTAAGGCAGAATTGAACTTGTAGATCTTCCTAGGTGCATAGACTCATAGATGACCTGGAAAAAAGGTCTCAAGGGGTTTGAATGCCACACTTGTGAAAGTGAAGAGCATGGATACCCGAGAGATGGGCCAGAGGAAGGCCTTGAACCTAAATCAACAAAGACTACCAAATATTATGTTGGTTGAAGGAAAGTCCATTGCGAAATCCAACACCATCCCAGTGGAACCAAGGCTTATCCACTTCTGAAGCATGCCAAATGCTTTTAGAAAAACATGTGCCTAGGATTTGTACTGCATCTCTCATTAGCATATGGGTTTGAAAGCTAATCCCCTTCCATGTTGGTCTGTGTGCTAGAAAACTAGATGAAATACAATGCCAATGGATAATCTTCCAAGATTCATTTCCATAAATGACTCAAATCACCCATTTGACACATAAGGAAAGCCCTTGTTTTTAGGTGGAAATAAGTCACAAACCTTAGTATTCTTTGGGAATACAACAAGATTCGCACACAACCCTATGAAAACCATGATTTTTTTTTGTGTTTGTGGCCCAAAGGAAATCACACACCAAATTTTCAAGTTGTTGTAGGAAGATTTTGAAGGAGCCCAACAATAATAATAATAGACATGGGTAGCTACAAGTTCTTTAGAACAAATCTAAAATTTTCTTGTTAATGAAAGAGGTTTTGTAATCTAGTAGGAAAGCTTCTTATCAATTTTGGCTAGGAAGACATTCCAAAGGTCAACAATTGATCCCTAGAAGGAAAAGGGGTGCCTA
This sequence comes from Thuja plicata, assembly GCA_018584345.1. NCBI lineage: Eukaryota > Viridiplantae > Streptophyta > Pinopsida > Cupressales > Cupressaceae > Thuja > Thuja plicata. Next base: position 1,807,848 of record MU226014.1, read on the forward strand.
GAAAGTGGAAGACTTTACCATGTTGAATCCACTTCCATCCAATTTGGAAAATCCATTATGGGCCCGATAGAAATGATTGCCTGTAGCAGAGGGTTTTGTACCATTGGATTGCAGAACCTGAAGCCAACCAAAATATATGCATGCAATGAAGTGCATTCAGGATGTTTTCTTGGTCTTCGATAAAGGTGAGGAAGGAATCATCCACAACGTGGCCATTAACAAGTTGAGAAGATGATTCAGGAAGGTAAATTCCCCTAACTCAACCGACATATATGGTAGAAGAAATAAAATAACCAAATCCTTCAACTGCAAGAACATAAAGGGATGGAGCCAAATTACAACCTTGCCTATTATATCTAAACAAACCAAAGGTTTGTGATTGACAACATTAATGGTGATACAAGTAAAGACATTGAAAAAGAGCATTTGAATAGAATGAACAAAATGATGGCCAAAACCTAAGGCCTTGAGCATAGCGTATATGAAGGGTCAATCAATGCGGTCATATGCTTTAACAAACTCAATTTTGATGAAGATGAAATTATGTTGGGAGTGTTGATCCCATTCCATACCTTCCCAAACAACTATAATGTTATCAAAGTTGAATATGGATTGGATGAAACTTGTCTAATCTAGACACACAATCTTTGGTGGAAGGTGGAGAATTTTGAGAGAAAGAGCCTTGGTGATAATTTTGTAGGAGACATTAAGCAATGTGATAGGATGCCAGTTACAAATATCTTCAGAGTCTCCAACCTTAGGTATAAATTTGATATTTCCTTTTTTTATTGCTTGTCCTAAAGAACCAGAATGAAAGGCTTCTAAATAAACCTTATGGACATTAGAGCCCACACAAGGCCAAAGGCTTTAGAAAATTCATAGGTAAAGTCATCACATCGTAAGGATTCTTCATCAACCATGGGAAAATTTTCTTCCTTGATGTCTTTTAGGGTTAGAAATTGATCACAAAAATCCCTTTGTTAAATCAGAGAGCCAAGAGGGAATGGTCACAAGGTATTATTTCAAGGCTTGGTCACTAGCAGAAGAAGGCTCTTGCATAGTGAAAACCTTTTTGTAGTGACACACAAAGGCTTGCAAAATATCAGGTAGCTCTAAAAGTATTTATTTGCCTTCTTTTATTTCTTTAATGCCAAGGGAAGAGCGACAAGCTCAAAGAGCAGAGAAAAACTCTTTTGAATCTCAATCCCCAATCTTACACCAATATATACGTGCTTTAATTTGAGCACATCTGGCATCATATTTGTTAGCAATATGCTTTTGATGGTGAAAGGTTTCAACCTGGATCTGTAAGTCAGTGAAAAAAGGATTTGCAACCAATTCCTTTGTAGTTGCACGCAAATCCTTAGTGGTAGCTGCATAGGATTGCTGGCAGAAAATTACTAGTTGTATAGTCAGAAAATGGAAGCACTTCCATTGTAGACTGGTTTAGCCCTCTAATTAAGTGGTTTGGGGTCATTTCAAGTGCCTTGAATGGGTTTCTGACTTGGATCTAACTTTTCCCCCTGCTCTGCCCCATTTCCCAATTCTTTCTAGCCTATTTATGGCATCCTAAACTGCAAACCTGAGATTTTTGACCTCAGGGTCAAAATTGACCTTTTTGGGTCAAGGTTGACCTCAACCTTGACCTAGGTTAGAATCAACCTTGATTCTGACCCAGGGTCTAGATTTCAAGTTTCTGGGGTTTCTGGATGTCGGGCTTTGGAAAGGTTTAATTCCCACTTCCAGGTCGACTGTTTAAGTCTTTGAAGCAACGAACCTTAAATTATATTTAATATAGGTCCACTTCTAGGGATATAGGTCTAATTGGAATTTAATTCTCCTATGTAGGCCTCTCTAGAAGATTGTTCCCTAGATTCATATATAAGGAAGCCTTCTCCTCTCATTTTCTCTAAGACTTGAAACATAAGGATGAACCATCTAAGATAAATCTATGCATGATCTATTGAAGAAAGCATCTACTATCAAGAATTAAAGCACTCAAAGACATTCAAGCATTCAATTCATCAAGGAGATCCATTGGTAGCCATTTAAGGATTCAAATCTCTATGGAGCTCTCTTGTTGAAGATTTCTCCATCTGCATCCATGCAAGCCTCCTATTCAAAGATCCATTCAAGATTGGTGTTGAAGATCTAAAGGAAATTTGATTTGAGACATCCTACATCCTACATTCTACATTCAACATTCATTTGGAGCATACATACTTGTGGATCCACGGATTCAAATCTGCCACAAGGGTTTCTATACAAGCAAGGTGAATTTGTTCATTTACTTTGTTTATCTTTGCAATTTCAATTATATTTTAAGGTTAATTCCAAAACTGGGGTTTGACCAAGGAAAACCCCTCCCCCCCAACAAAAAATCCATTTTTCTTGTAGGGACAGGTTTGGAACAACGAATTGGAGTGCAGATCCGGATACCCTTTTTGACAAATTGTCAGGATTTGGAAACAGATTTTATGTCAGACTGTGTAGGTCAGAATCAGAGCTTTTGGGTCAAAGGTGACATTCATTTTTGGGTTAGAATCGACATTCTATTCTAGGTCAGAATCAAAAATTTTGGGTCAAAGGTGACAGTCATTTTTCGGTCAAAATTGACCTTTCTCAGAAAAGAAAAAGATTTATGGGTTTTGTAGATCTCACAATTTCGGTTCAGGAATGCGAAAATCAACAGTTTCTAAGACCCTTTGACAGGGTTTTCAACAGATTCTTTTTCATAGGTATGTAATTTTTATTTCTTCATTTCAATATTAGTCTTCTAGATTTACCTTTTAAATATTTTTAATTTCTCTTCCCTAAACTCTCTCTTTAAAGAGGTGAGAGAGAAGTTAACCCAAGCCATTTATCTCCTTTTTATAGATCACAAATTGACACCTACCTTTGTGTTAATCGGATCTCATTAGTGGATAAATCTTGGTATTCTTCCTCTCCTAAGTATAGGGTGTGGACACATTTTCCCTCTATACATTTTGGTGAACTCGACAAGCTTACCCTCTATCTTTTGTGGAATTAGATGCTCTATTGTGTTTGTGGTGTTCAATTTCCTTTTCATTCCTATAGATTTCATTTGAATGCATTTTGATATATCTAGATCTATTTTCTATGCATTTCTTTATTCAGTATTATGTTGCACAAGTTGTTTCAAATATTTTCCAAACATTTTACAATGTGCTTTATTGATAGGGATGCTAATACTCCTATTTGGGATGAACTTTTGAATTTGGATATTGATTACTCTCTTCCTCATGAAGCCATTGTGGATGATTCTACTTTTTTGGATGAACCCTTGGATAAATACATTGATTTATCCCCTCCTCGTGAAGATGCTTTGATAAAAGAGGGTGATTTATTAATGGATGACATATTCATACACGATGGTGACTCTTTTTCTAAAACACACTCCCCTTATGCAGACATTTTAGAGAAAGAAGAAAACATTATAGATTCTTTACCTCCATTTTAGACTCCTTCTAGTGATGAGGCATTAGCAGAGAATGATTTGAATTCCCTTAATGCTCTCCCTCTTAGTGATGATCTTATGGAGAATGAAGATCCTACCTCATCTCCTCCTAGGATGTATTCTTTGATTTCTTCTTGTGAACTTGTTTGTAGTGTTGAGACAACTAATATGGTTTATCCAAAACCCTTGTTGACTATTAAAGGTCGTCCTCACATTACTATCAAAGGTAAACCTATGGAGTCTTTAGAGTCTTTCAATGATAAATATTTGCTATCTCACACCCATCATACAAGGAATAACCCTCAACCTAATTCGATGGTTCCTACTTCTTTACCACTTTCTGAACCCATTCTTCCTCCTCCACTCCGTTTTCCTAGCCAGGAGTATGATTTTATAAACTAATTGCGCAATACCCCTACCAAGATTTCTTTATGGGGGCTTCTTTAAACTTCACCTACCTACCATGAAGACTTGCAAAAAGCTCTAGAAACTCTTCCCACTCTACCTCCTAATCAAGAGAAAATTAATGCCTTATTATAGTGCATGCATGCTACCCTGGGTCATCCTGAAATTGTATTTAATCAAAATGATTTACCTTCTAAAGAAGTACAAAATCAATATGATGCTCTTATGGGTGCTATTACTATCAATAAGAGTATCATTTTTAGGATCTTTATTGATAATGGATCTGGGCTTAATATTTGTAGCATGGACATGCTCAAAGCGATTAAAGTCAATCTTTCAACTATTCAACCTGACAATGCTCCTATACGTGACTTTGATAACATTGATAAGAACACTTTGGGCATCATTACCTTACCTATCAAAGTAGGTCTGGTCATCCTGAATACTCCTTTTCATGTTATTCTTGGATCTCTTAATTATAACCTCCTTTTGGGTAGACATTGGTTTCATAAGATGCATGTTGTTCCTTCCACCCTTCACCGTAAAGTCAAGTTTATTCACAACAACATGATGTATACACTTCATGCAGATGATGCGCCAAATCCTTGTTTGAATATTCAAACCCACAATATTCCTACTCCTAATAGTAATCCTTCTTCCTCTAATGCTCTTCCTGGAGATGATTGGGGAACCTTTGATTTTAATCCTACCTTTATTGGAGAGTATAAAGTTTCTAATCTTGATTTTATGAAGCAACAAAGAGAGTTTGAACAACGAGCTTTTCCTAATTCCCTTCGTAATAACTTTGTCACTGCTTCTACCCACTATGAATTTGTCAAACCTACTAATTATGACATAGTGACTACTGAAATTCCATTGACTCCTTCTGATATGGCTTCTCGTTATAGTCTTGGTTATCATTTAATAGTTAAACAAGGATTCCATGGTCAAGGATGTGGTAAGCATAAACCGGGAATTCAAATTCCCTTACAGAATGGGGGGCATGAGAATTCTTATAGATTGGGATTTAATCCTCAACAACATATCAATGTTACCAACATCTCAAATAACACTTCAAAACATAATGAACCTATGAAGGAATTTGACCAAGAAGTTCTTTTGCCTAAACTCCTTCGTGCTAAGATGATAACTAGACCTAAATGCAGAAAGAAACATAGTCCACACTTGAAGACTCTTCCTTTTTGTTTGTATCATAGATTTCATGATCACTCTACTAATGAATGTCAAGCTTTACATTATAAGATTATGTAGCTCATTGATAGTAAAGTTATTTATATATCATGTGGCAACAAGTTTTATTTCAATCATGTTTTATCTAAATAGCATTTATGTTCCTATTATGGAACTCCACATTATGTAAACAATTTTAGCCTAATCTTTGGGGGCTCGTTGTCTTACATAGTGTTGTGAGAGATATAATAGGTCCCCTTTCATCCTTTTTCCTACGCTTGAGGGGCAAGGATTCCATCTCCTTCTTTTCTGTCTTTCCGGGATCCAGTTTTCCCTTGGTTAAGCAACATCTATCTATTATGTGATCTCTAATCATACATGAAAATTTTGGTTTGCATTGAGGATCTATGTTCTTAATCATAACCTATTTCGTTGTTTAATATTGGGTTTCCATGGTTGATAAATCTCTCACCTTGGAAACCGAATAGTGTGCTATCCCTCACAAGGGTTACTTTTTAACTTCTTACATGATATCTCTTTGCATTCATCCCTTCCATGGCCTCATAGGAGCTATGACTTTCTTGGCTCGGACTGGGTGTTGTCTATGGATATTGTCTTGTTGTTGAAGAAGGCTTTATCCTTGTTCTTTTCTTTCCTTAACATGTCAAAATAGTATGTATTTTGCCATCTTAAGGAGGGGGCATATATATGGCCTCCCTCTATCTATATTATGAATTTTTTTCTAACCTTTAGTTTTACAGCATGCTAAATCCTCGGAAGGTAACACACATAAGTTGCTAAATCCTGAAGAGATATGCCATTTACAAATGTATTCCATGGTGATATAAGGATATGGATCCATGGGTACTTCATAAAATCCATCAAAAGATACACTACATACTTGCACAAATCCACCAAAAGGTGCACAACTTTATGGGGTGACTATCAAGTTCTTTCTTGGTGGGCCATCCTATCCTTTTTGTGGTTCACAGTGAGATACACACATCTTACTGGGCGAGCTAACCACTACTCTCTATAGTTTTCTTTGACTAGTGATGTCTCTCTTATCATAATCTTAGGATTGACAAAGACTTGATTCCCTAGAGGCTTGAGGATTCCTCTGTCCCTTTTGATTTCAATAAGATTATCTTTTCTTTATGATCTCCTTTACCAAGAGTTTGCATCGAGTCCATACTCTTGCTAAAGTAGGGACTAAATGTATAGTCAGAAAATGGAAGAACTTCCATTGTAGACTGGTTTAGCCCTATGAGTAAGTGGTTTGGGGTCATGTCAAGTGCCTTGAATGGGTCTCTGAATTGGATCTAACTTTTCCTTCTATTCTGCCCCATTTCCCACTTTTCTCTGGCCTGTTTCTGGCATCCTAAACTGCAAACCTGAGATTTTTGACCTCAGGGTCAAAATTGACCTTTCTAGGTCAAGTTCAACCTTGACCTTGACCTAGGTCAAGGTTGAACTCGACCCTGACCTAGGTCAGAATCAACCTCAATTCTGACCCAGGGTTCAGATTTCAATTTTCTGGGGTTTTCGGATGTCGGGCTTCGGAAAGGTTTAATTCCCGCTTTCGGGTCGACTGTTTCAGTATTTGAAGCAAAAAATCTTAAATTATATTTAATATAGGTCCACTTCTAGGGATATAGGTCTAATTGGAATTTAATTCTCCTATGTAGGCCTCTCTAGAAGATTGTGCCCTAGATTCATATATAAGGAAGCCTTCTCCTCTCATTTTCTCTAAGACTTGAAACATAAGGAAGAACCATCTAAGACAACTCTATGCATGATATAGTGAAGAAAGCATCTACTATCAAGCATTAAAGAACTTAAAGACATTCAAGCATTCAATTCATCAAGGAGATCCATTGGTCATTGAAGGATTCAAAGCTCTATGGAGCTCTCTTGTTGAAGATTTCTCCATCCACATCCTTGCAAGCCTCCTCCAATTCAAAGATCCATTAAAGATTGGTTTTGAATATCTAAAGACAATTTTATTTGAGACATCGTACATCGTACATTCTACATTATACATTCATTTGGAGCATACATACTTGTGGATCCATAGATTCAAATCCGCCACAAGGGTTTCTATACAAGCAAGGTAAATTTATTCATTTACTTTGTTTATCTCTGCAACTTCAATTATATTTTAAGGTTAATTCCAAAACTGGGGTTTGACCAAGGCAAACCCATCCCCCCCAACAAAAAAACCATTTTTATTGCAGGGACAGGTTTGGAACAACAAATTGGAGTGCAGATCTGGATACCCTTTTGGACAAACTGTCAGTATCTGGAAACATATTTTCCATCAGATTGTGCAGGTCAATCGGAAATTCTGGCTCTGAATTAGAAATTCTAGGTCAGAATTAGAACTTTTGGGTGAAAGGTGACATTCATTTTGGGTCAGAATCGACATTCTATTCTAGGTCAAAATCAGAGATTCTGGGTCAGAATCAGAAATTTTGGGTCAAAGGTGACATTCATTTTTGGGTCAAAATCAACCTTTCTTAGAAAATAAAAAGATTTCTAGGTTTTATAGATCTCACAGTTTCAGTTTGAAAATCAACAGTTTCTGAGACCGTTTGACAAGGTTTTCAGTAGATTCTTTTTCAGGGGTATGTACTTTTTATTTTTTCATTTCAATATTAGTCTTCTAGATTTACCTTTTAAATATTTTCAATTGCTCTTCCCTAAACTCTCTCTTTAAAGAGGTGAGGGAGAAGTTAACCCAAGCCATTTATCTCCTTTGTATAGATCATGAATTGACACTTACCTTTGTGTTAATTGGATCTCATTAGAGGATAAATCTTGGTATTCTTCCTCTCCTAAGTATAGGGTGTGGATACATTTTCCCTCTATACACTAGTTATCTACCATAAATGCAGAGAATCCTTGCAGTATGAAGAATGACATTATTCCACCATGAAATCCTACTAGTAGGTTGAGTGGGCCTAGGCTCCAAATTCTAAATATGCTAAATATGGGCCAACGTAGGAGGATGACTCAACAATGAGATGTTGAGAAAAAACTAAGTTCAAAAAGAGCGTGGAGAAGTTATTTTCTAGTCAATTCCAAATTTAATAGGAAAATGGTTTGACAAAGTGACCTCAGGAAGTGGTAGAACTGGAAAATGTTGATTTTCTCCAAACAAAAAAAGGTCGATCAGAGAGCATGGTATGATTAAGTCTTTTAAAAAAATTGTTAGACCCAGCTTAAAAAGTACACCAGGTATGTCAGACAACTTGTGGTTAACAATGGTTGATATTAGGATCCAAAAGGTGTAATTTATAACGCATGTAAAACCATGCCTCACATTCACCAGCTATCCACCAAAATGGTAAAAATCATTACTTATCAAAGGCCACCTCAATTATATTAAAATCCCCACACATAACCCAAGTGGCAGGTGGTAATTAATCAGTTGTCCATCGCCAGTGATGAGATTTCTCCACAACATCACTGGGAGCATAAATATTAATTATCCCAAAAGAATGATTATTGATTTGCATGAGGACCCAAACTAATCTTTGCATAGGATCCATTCCATGATCAATAACTGCAACTTTCCAACATGGCAATAGAAAGGTGACAACCCCTCCACAGCCAACCTCATGATCAAAAGAAAAAACTAGATTATTTGGCTAAATAACATGACATGTCGTAGATTACATGAAGGTGACTATATTTACTTCCTCAAGGCAAAAAAAATCAATAACATGGCATTTTTAATGAACATCTCATACAACATATTTGCAAGAGAGTTCTGTGAGACCTCAAACATTCCATGAAATGAAATCCATTCTGCACTATCATGCATATCATCCTCATCCCTAATAGGGGATAAACTATTCTGCAAATTTTTTGAATCTAGATGGAATTTTGGGTAGAAGTTCCTTGGGACCACCCGTCATTTTTCATGGCCTTCATCCTCAAACTCATCTTGCCTGGAAGGGCTGCGAGAATAATGCAAACAATAAGATGAATCAGAAATCAAAGAAGTGGGCTTACGAGTGCTAACCCCCATAGTGCAAGTTTTAGATTTGACCTAATTCTTCACCTACAAATCATGTGTAGTCCTATTAGTCCCCTACGATGGAGGGTTTGAAACTCCTTTTGTCGAAGGTTAATTTTTTGGCAACTTGGGTTGTGCAGACTCTTGAGCTAGAAAAGCAGAGGATGAATTCTACTTTGACTAGAAAGCCAAAGTGTTCTTTCCTTTATAGACCACTATAGTCCATCCTTCATCTGCCTTTGGGGTGTCTGGGGACCGAGAAAAAATGACCTCCTTTGAAGGAGACTTGGCCTTGGGAGTCACAAGGGGACAATCCTTAATTTTGTGCTCTAAGGACTGGTAACATAAATATGTATTGGGAAAATTTAAATATAACACTCACTACAAAAAGCATTGACCACCAACTTGAATATCAATTGACTCCTTGAGGTTTCGAGATAAATCAACTTCAAGGAAAACCCTCTTATGAGGATGAGCATGAAAAAAATGATTTTGTTTCATACGAATGACCCTACCAAGGGTCTGATCTATGATTTGTATAAAATTCCAAAAAGACAAAGGAAGGCTAGGGATTTCAACCAAAATAAGAACCTTAAGTTTTTTCTTGTCAAAGACTTAAAATTATCATGGCCAAGGCTGAAAAATAACGAGGAACGAACAAACCAGGGTCCATTCTTGAGAACACCCTCCACATGAGATGGGTTTCCAAAATGGAACAAAAAGAATCCCTTATTAAGATTTTAGATGTCATCTAGGTGGATCCCACGAGGATCCCAAGCCTTGGCTACCCAATAATGTAGCATAATTTCAGGAGGAACTCAACCCACAAAGTAACCTATTAAAATGGAATTTTCTATCCATTCACAAGCATTGTCAAATTCTTGTAATGGAAAAACAACATCAGGGGAAGAATAATTCTTACCTTGTAAAATACTTTCGGTACAAATTTGTCGGGTCATTTTCTCGGCGGAGCCATGTTCTCCCGTAGCTAGAAATCTAGTACTAATAGAAACTATTGTGCTAAATTTGGCTAGAACCATCAAAACTACCCTAAAATTCCTAAAATTAATGCAATATGAAATCAAAGTAAAGAGAAGATAGTACGACAACCCTAAATCTTAAACCCTAGAAAATCAGATGTGTATCCTCTATTTATTGTTAATAGATATCTGTTGAACATATCTACATAAAATAGTTATATTAAGTGTGTTTCTATCTCATGGAGTAAATGATGTAAAAATATATAATTACATATGTATGTAGATCTAACATTTAAATAAATTTCTATTTAAAAAAGGGGGCCCAAATTGTATGTAACTTTGTGTGTGCATAAAATTATAACAGAGAATTCTATTTTATTAAGGTTAAAAGATAAGATTCATGTAATGAAACAAGTAGAGAATTTGTTCTCTTAATGTTAAAAGATAAAAAAGCATGTAAGAGAATTTTGAAATTTCTAGCTTCAAACCTCTAAAATTTAAAAAGAAATAGAGAATTATATAATAAATAGAGATGGTTATTTTTCTCTCAGAAATTTGTAAATGGGTGTTGAAATTAGTCTAACATTATGGTGAGTCAAGTTAATCAATCAATAATCTCAAAAAATCTTTGATCATAAGAGACCTCTAGCCTCACCTATGTATCCATGTATCCATGAGCACTTATAGCCAATCAATCCATGCCAAACTCTAGATGCAAAATAATACCATCATGAAGTAATCAGGAAAATGATCATGTACTCAAAACATATGGAACCAAACAAGATCAAT
>MU226014.1:1818776-1829941 GCA_018584345.1 Thuja plicata
AATCTCAAGAACAATGTATCATTCCAAAAATCTAAGCTATAAATTAAGAGTGCATCGTGACATGATAGCCAACATACTCTAAACCAAACATCACATGACAATAAAATATAACATGTCAAATAAAAAATCATATTCAACACATCAACCAAAGACTCCATGAGTCCTAGCCATATCATACCAATATCCCAATCTTAAACCCTAAAGAGGTCAATATCCCATTATGGTGAGTCAAGTTAATCAATCAATAATCTCAAAAAATCTTTGATCATAAGAGACCTCTAGCCTCACCTATGTCTCCATGTATCCATGAGCACTTATAGCCAATCAATCCATGCCAAACTCTAGATGCAAAATAATACCATCATGAAGTAATCAGGAAAATGATCATGTACTCAAAACATATGGAACCAAACAAGATCAATATCAAATCTCCAAACAAAAAATAAAGAACATTTTCATAACATAATGATCTAACCACATCCTAAGAGGTCACATGCTCCAAGTGAACATAGCATAATCTCAAGAACAATGTATCATTCCAAAAATCTAAGCTATAAATTAAGAGTGCATCGTGACATGATAGCCAACATACTCTAAACCAAACATCACATGACAATAAAATATAACATGTCAAATAAAAAAGCATATTCAACACATCAACCAAAGACTCCATGAGTCCTAGCCATATCATACCAATATCCCAATCTTAAACCCTAAAGAGGTCAATATCCCAATCCCATGAAGATAGCCATATCCTACCAGTGAACTTGCAAATGTGAAAGACCTTTATTCAAAAACAAGATCAAGAACTCTTGCAAACATATGCAACAATAAAGAAGTTCATCCACCATCACATGGTGAATCCACATTACTGCCAACAACATCCATCGAACTATGATATCAAGTCACACATGGAATTATGATAACCATATCCTAAATGAAAATTATCCAAGTTTACATGCATGCAATTGAAATATCAATAATGTCAAGTGAAACCAAGATCTCCAATGAAGAAGGTACAACCATCAAAAAAATCATCAATCATAATCAATCCTATAACGCCAAAACATCATTGTCGAAATCTCTCATTAAAATGTGTAACCAATGAAATACAATAAATTTATTATGAAATTGATAAATCATATTAACCAAGTCCCAATGACCAAATATACAAGTACTTTAATCATTCATCCTCTCATCTCAAAGCAAACATACCGGTGCACTAATTACCATAGACAAGGCCAAGTAAACAAAGTCTAATTCAAAATTAAATTAAACATGGTAGATATAGATAATCCACATCTACTACAATAGAATAGGCTTTGGAACCTACAATCACATAGCTCATATAGATTCAAACATTGAAACATGAAAAATTGTCATCAAATTAGTGAATTGCAAACTAAGATATCAAAGAGAATAATCATTTAGACCAAATGACTCAAACACTAGATCAACATATGATCTATTTTTCCAAACATGTCCACAACCTATTACCATAGTCATGGAGCCAAATAAGAATGAATTAGATAAGAAAAAATCCCCTAACATCAAACCATATTGTGCCACTAAACCATCACAAACATGATCATGTCATGTAGATGCAAAAGTATACCTATTATAACCATGACACCATAACCAATACCAACATTGTACCTACACTCAACTACCATCAAAATGAGACTCCAAGTCTTAAATCATCTCCAACCATTTCCTCAAACCAAAGACAACCAATGTACCTATCGCCATCAAAGTCCAACTCTAAAAAGAACTTGTAAACTTGTACCAAGAAGCACCAAATCTGATAATGAGCTATAGAATCCTAAATATATCATAATAATGTGTAATCCATCATGGTTTTACCCCTTGAATCATCCAGATGCCCCATCTTGAACATGCTCTCCAAAGCCTATTGGTTACAAGAAAGAAGACGAGTCCATTTTTTGTAGAAGTTTCAAACACACTGAATGAAATGAGACTGTATTTTATTAAACAAAATCTTATTATGATTTGAGATTCCAAGGCATGATTTGTAATGGGATCCCATTATATGGATGGATCTCAAGCCAAAATTTACAAAAGGGGTCCTATTATTTTAGAAACATGTTCTCATTTCTTTTAGGAATGTGATCTCATTACTTTTTGTACTATTTATTTTTTTAATTGAAAGTGACTTATATACATAAAATATAACATTGAAGTATAATTCACATTTAAACATGTATTTTTAATTTATTATACTTTAAGGTATAATTCATGTATATATTGATATGTGTATAGTAATAAAATAGGGATCAATGAAATAGATGGGTATATCCACTTTCTCCTAATGCACAATTAGAAGGAAGTTGACCCAATAGGCTTAAGTAGGTCTTAAGCGCTAAGTGGTTGAAATGATCCTTTCTATAATGTATTAGGATGCTTTTATTTAGAGGAATGTGATAGTTTTGTGAAAGATAGAAAGCTAAGTATGTAGAAATGACAAATTTCAGCATACACAAACTAACAGAAAACAGACAGGAACCTGCAATGGTTTCAAACAGTAACTAAACTATAGTAATAACTTACGGTTTTAATTTGGGACTGATTTTTAGGGTATATATTTACATAGCCATTCTATACTAGGGTATAGATCACCCTTTCCATTGTATACCCAGTACTTTCATCTAAAACTTTTACAGGTAGTCCGTCGAAACTTGTACTTTCTAAATTAAGTCCTAATAAATTGCTGCATATTCGTGCACACAAAAAATGGGGAAGAAGGTTGTATAGAGGGGTTGCCTTGATAAAAAACCTATTTGGAGTCAAACTTAAAATGAAATAAAGTAAATGAAAATATGTTGTCATATATCAGAGGCTAGATCTAAAAGATGAAGTACATCAATACCTTGGAAATGCAAATACTTCTTAGAATGTGATCAAATGTGTTGATGCAATAGATTTTATTTAACACAAAAATCCAAAACAAAATCATGAAAGACAAAACCTTGTGTAATGGATGTTGTAGTCTTCCATAATGCTCTAGAGAGAGAGAGAGAGAGAGAGAGAGAGAGAGAGAGAGATTAATGGATGTGGATGATTTCTTTTATGGAGATCTTCTTTGATGGTGGACTCCTTTTCTTGGCCTTCAATGAGGGAAAGAAGATTGATCCATGGAGAATATTTCCTTGAAGACACCTTGAATGCTTGAAATATTGCTTGAGAATGTTAGAATGTGAAATTGTAGGAGAGCTCTTGACATATTGATCTTGGCTACCAAAATGGGGAGAGATATGCTACTTATATACTTCTCACAACATTTCAGGGGTCAAAATTTGGAGGAGATCGACATGGGATCTGTATTCCCTCTAAAACACCGCAATGGACCACTCATTTGAATTTGGGCCCAAATCTTAGGGTACAAATTGCCCAGGGCATTCTATACCCAGGTATACATCACCTAGGGCATTATGTACCTAGGTATACATTTCCCAAGGCGTTCTATACCCATAAATTAGGGCTCAAATTGAAATCATGGGTCCCATATAATAAGGGGATTCCAGATTACCAAGCACAACTGATTTCAAGGTTGGAAAGAAGAACAAAGGCCATAAAATGGTAAAATAGGGCCTATGTAGGGAAATACATGATTGGAGGAGATAAATGATAAAGGAGAAAACCTAGAAATAAGGGCTTACATCAATTTTTGGTATTTGAATTTAGGTGCAACATAAAGTCCCATTATGCATGTTGAAATGAAAATACACTACTTGGTGGGTGCTAAACAATAATGAAATTGTATATAACAATAATGCCCTTACAATTTATAATGGTATTTTTAGCCCCCACTTTAGTGGGAGGATGAGGCCACCTCATGCTCATTCTCATGAGAGAGAGAGAGAGAGAGAGAGAGAGAGAGAGAGAGAGAGAGAGAGAGAGAGAGAGAGAGAGAGAGAGAGAGAGAGAGCACATCACTAATTTTAAGGGAATTATCCCCTAAACAAAGGATCTTAGTGATGTTGTTTTAAGCCTATGAACTATGTGGTTTTATACATTTTTTCTAATTCATGATGTTGAACTATCCTACTATATCCAATTTCCTTTTTGACAAAAACTATAATATGTATGAATACAATATAAATATATTCTCATGAATAATTGTGGTAATTGTTGTATTTTAAATATTAATGAATGTGCAAGAATCTATGTGGGTACTAACCTTTTTAATGCAACTATTTGAATAAGTCTTCAGGTGTTGTGATGGAGTAAATTCTTCATCAAGATGTGGTAGGTATTTTAAAGAGGTTAATTGACATCAAGGTAGGAAGAAGTCAATGCAGTTATGAGCAACAATATAGTTGTTTCTTCTATAGAAGATATCTTCAAAAAAGTTGGAAGGATATTACTACTTACCATGCCTAATAATAGAGAAAAATTAGGGAAAGATATGGTGCAAAGTTATTGATGGGAGAGAGTCCACCCTGTTCCACTTCTGTTGTTCCTAGTTTCCTATTTTTAATAAAATTACTCTCCCTAGATGTAAGGGATGGAGGTGATAAATTAGCTAGTTAGTGTTAGTCTTTATTTTCTATAAAGTCTCCCATGTTATTTTGTGTTATTAGCATGGGTGGATAAAGATTTCTTGGATGTTAATTTTCTAAAGATATAGTTATTAGCTTGGAATAGTCATCCAAGGGGGCCCATTTGGTGAGGATTTAATTTTATTTTCTTTTTGTAGATTAGTTTTGGATGCTTTGTACTCTATTTCTATTATTCTAGTAATTTTATATCCTTACAGTCATAAAAACACAATTCTATTATTGTTATTTCAACCAATGAAGAAAAAAATAGTTAGCTTAGTTAGTTGAGGAATTATTGTTTTAGAGTAAGTATAGGTTGGATTCATTCATGGAAAGCTATGGTTAAGTTTATTGCAACATTTATTTTATGGTATCTAGTTCAACATTTCCCTTGTATGAAGTTAGAATAGTATGACTCTAAAAATAATATTAGTGCACATATTGTTATGTCCCATTTCAAGTTAAACATCCCTTGGTTGACAAGTAAATGAGTCTTGATAATGGAATTTGATAGATACCCAGTTAGGACATGTCTTTGAGTTGAGGTGTCATGCCCAGCTATCTACGGGCATTGTTTTGAACCAACACTTAGTTTGTACATCCATGTGCAAGGGAAAAAAATCAAAAGATAAAAGACTAGATCTTACTAAGATTCCAAGTCAACTAGTTGAAGAAACCTCAATGAACTAAATGTATCAACCGCTAGTATCATGCTCAGAAAACTATTGTAAAAACATAAATAATCACATGTAAATGGAAAGAGCATACTGGTGTAGAGAACCTCCTATTTTTATGTGTTTGGTGTGTTTTAGGGTTGTGTGTGGTTTGGAATAAGATCCAATAGGTTGGATCCAAAGGTGACCACCTCCATGTTTGTAAGAGCCAAAAAGTGCTCACTAGGTGCTTTATGGTCATTTTGACCTAGAAAGACAAAAGGTGCTATTTTTGTGTAATTTGGGTTTAGTGTGACTCTTATGACCCTAAATGTCCCAACTAGGGTCATAGAAGTCAACAACATCCATCGAGTTGAAAAAAAGAGTCAAATAACAAAAAATGCTAAAAAGTTGCTCGAGCAACTTTTGCAACTTTTTGCAAGAAGGTTCTAATGGAGGTTGGAGCTATTGTAACTACCCACGCTCGGGTATATGAGCATGGATCTTTGATTTTTAGAAGGTTAATGGAGTTTTACATTGCATAACATTTTTTTGTACCTTCTGTACAGATGTAAGACTGTAGCTCTTTGTAAACTGTATTATTTCTTGCTTTCTGTACAGTTGTGTACGGATTGAATTGGGTGATCATACGTCATGGTAGTGTATTGTTTTGCATCAGCTTTCTTATTTATTGATTATTTTTATTTCAAGTTATTGTAGTGCAAAGTTGTGATAAAGTTTAGGCCACTGGTCTGTAGTCTCCATTTACAGAGTGACAGTAGTAGATATGGCTCTAACCTAAACATCCACTAGTGGAAATGGATAAAACCATGGGGGATGAAGGGTTAGGGTCTGTAAATAGTGTTTTTGTTTTCCTTTTTGGTTTTGAAATGGATTTCCTAGTCCAAAAGTGAAGCCCTATGGCTGACTGTTAGGAATAGGTGAGCTTGGACAGGGTAAAGTTGGATTTGGATCGAGCACCCATGATCTTGGAGAAAAGACTTAGAGGCATGTGAAGAATCCCTAAAGAGTCTCCTTCAAGGATCAAAATGTGGGAGATGGTGAAACAAAGTTTGAAGACCAATTTGGTGTCAATTTGTCGAACTGGTCCAGAGGCCTATTTAATAGGCTAAAAACTAGGGCCTAGTGGTAACTAGGGTTGTGGGTGCATCCAGAAGCTAGGATTTTGGATTCTGATAGGGTTGATGGATACCTTGAAGATTTTAAAGGTCTTCTATGGATTTTTTTAGAATATTTGGGAGCTTTAGACCAAAAATAGTGAAATTTGACATACTAGGAAACAAGCCAATTAGGCCTCCTAATGAATTTGACAATAAATGGATTGGTAAAGTATCCAGAAGTGTGGGAAAGGTTTCTAAATAAATTTTAATAGGCCAAGAATATAGACAAGAGTCTATGGGTATGTATGGGAAGATCCTAAACAAGGGTTTGGGATTCTAGGGGAAAGATCTAGTGAAGAAGCCTAGGAAATTGAAGAACTAGTTAGACTAGTTGAACCTAGGAGTATTGGCATCTTCAAAAAATCAACTATAAATAGGAGGAGAAGTTGATAGAGGGGGTCTTCAAGATACAAATTGGAGAAGAACACAAGGAGAGGTAACCATTGGATGGTTAGAAGAGATTAGGAGCACTTTGGGAAATAAATCACTAGAACCCTAAACCCTCTGCATCAGAGTGGTATCAGAGCCATAAATTCTTGAAGTTTGTGTATGTATGAAGGGGAGGAGAGTCAAGAGGTTGAAAGAATTCCTCCTAAGGCAATGAGTAGAGATGCCATTGTGTAATTGGTTCAGGGCCTCTTGGAGAAGGTTAGTGTGTTAGAAACAAGGAGTAAGAAGAAAGTAATTGAATGGGGAGATGAGAGTGATGATGAGGAGACTGAGAATTAGTCAGGAGAATCTAAAGGAAAATAAGTGGAGATGGATAAAGAAAAAAAGGTATTCTTGGATGCCTTTAAGTCCATCAACAAAAATAGCATGGAAAACATACCCTACTATTGTGGCAGCTTGAATGGTGAAGAGTTGCTGGATTGGCTAGAGGCCATAAACAATCAGTTTGACTATAAAGAAGTGGCAAAGGAGAAAAGGGTCAGCTATGCCAAGGATAGACTCAAAAGATCTACATTGGTGTGGTGGAACATGATGTAGGATGATAGGATAACCAATGGAAAGAAGAATATAGTTTCTTGGGAGAGAATGAAGATCAGATTGAGGGCACAATTCTTGCCTACTGATTATGAAATTCAAATGTATCAAAAGTTGCAGAACTTGAGACAAAAGGAGTTGACAGTAAGTGCCTATACTGAGGAGTTTCAAAAACTGAGCCTAAGGGCTAGAAGACAAGAAGAAGAAATGGAGAAGGTAGCAAGGTATATCAATGGTTTGAGACAAGGGATACAAGATGAAATTAGTATGATGGCTCCTGACAGTATGCACAAGTGTTTTCAATTAGCCTTGAGAGTAGAGGATAAGGCTAGAAGGACGAATGACTTCCATCAAAGAGGAAGGGGTCGTAACAATAATAGAGGATTCATAGGTAGGAGTAAATTTGGTAGAGGACAAAGCCCAAATAGACTAGAGGAGAATCAGTCTATGGATAACAATGGGGGTAATCAGTTCAGGGGGTCATTTCAAAGAGGGGGATACAGAGGAAGAGGACCACCAAGAGGTAGATTTCAGTCCCAAGGAAGATCTAATTCAGTCTTCACTGGAAGATGTTATAACTGCAATCAAGTGGGTCATAGAATGGGCAGATGTCTTGAAAAGGCTACCTCATCTTCTACGGGAGATAGAAGAAATCAGTTGGTACAAGAGGATGATACACAAAGAGTCACTTCTCCCATTTCCAAGGCAGGACCAATAATGGATGGAGAGAATCTAATGTTGAGAAGGACTAAATGTTGAAATTACCTAATACCATAGAGCCACCTCAAAGAAAGAATTTGTTTAAGACTACTTGTAGGTCTCATGGAAAGATTTGAAAAGTGATAGTGGACTTTGGATCCACTGAGAATATAGTATCAACAGAGATGGTGGACAAACTGAAACTTAGAAGGATACCTCATACCACTCCCTATAAAGTTTCATGGTTAAACAAGGGACAAAAAATAGTGGTGGATGAACAAACCATGGCGGAGTTTGAAATAGGTGAGTATAAGGACAAGGTCCTATGTGACATATTTCCCATGGATGCATGTCATCTTCTTTTAGGATGTCCATGGCAATATGATGTGAAGGCTATTCATGACGGAGAAAAGAACAACTATGTAATCACCAAGATAGGGAAGAAGTTTCAAATGGATCCATTGCAGGAACTTAATGAAGAGAAGCATGTGGGAACCAGTGTGATGCTCTTGAGTGGAAAGGAGTTTCTAAAAGCCACGAAGAAGGATAGAGGGGTCTATTGTGAAGTGATAGTGAAGCCAAAGGAAGAGACCAAGGAGAAAGCCAACATGCCACCAGAGGTACAAGCATTGTTGGAAAGGTATCATAACATAGTGGATAATGGTTTACCAAGTGCATTACCACCCATGAGGGATGTGGGTCATCAGATAGACCTCATGCCTAGAGCAAATTTTCCAAACAAGGAATCATATAAGATGACACCAAGTCAAAATGCAGAGATAGCAAAATAGATTCAAGATTTGTTGGAGAAAGGACTAATAAGGAAGAGTTTGAGTCCTTGTGTTGTGCCAACTATCCTTGAACCTAAGAAGGATGAAAAATGGAGGATGTGTATGGACTCTAGGGCCATAAAAAAGATCACAATCAAATACAGATTCTCAATGCCCCAGATTGAGGATTTGATGGATAATTTGGGTGGTTCTTGTTATTTTTCCAAGGTGGATTTCAAGTCAGGGTATCACCAAATTAGAGTTAGGCCTGGTCCTGAATGGAAGACAACCTTCAAAACCAATGAAGGGCTGTATGAGTGGCTAGTAATGCCCTTTGGCCTAACTAATGCACCTAGCACATTCATGAGGCTCATGAATGAAGTGCTAGCAGATTTTATTGGTAAGTTTGTAATAGTATATCTTGATGACATTTTTATATTTAGCAGGTCCAAGGAGGAGCATATGAAGCATTTGGAGATGGTCTTGAGGAGGATACATCAAGAGAAGTTGATGATCAATAAAGAAAAGTGTGAGTTTCTGGAAACTAAATTAGTTTATCTTAGTTTTGTGGTTGCTAATGGATGTATGAAGATGAAACCTGATAAGGTTAAGTCAATTTTGGAATGGCCTACACCTAGGTCCATAGGGGATGTTAGGATTTTTCATGGATTGGCCTCCTACTATAGGAAATTTGTAAGAAATTTTAGTCATGTATGTGCCCCTATCCTCAACACTATCAAAGGGGGAGTCAAATGTCAGTTAAAGTGGACTATAGCAGTAGACCAAGGATTTGAAATGTTGATAAAGAGGATAAAAGAATTACCTACACTTAGGTTCCCCAATTTCAATCAATTATTTGTGGTGGAGTGTGATGCTAGCAAGCTAGCCATTGGGGCAGTGTTAAGCCAAGAGGGATACCTTGCGGAATTCTTCTCAGAGAAGTTAAATGAGGCCAAACAAAAGTACTCCACCTATGATTTGGAGTTGTATTCTATGGTACAAGCCCTTAAAAAATGGAGACACTATCTCCTATCAAGGGAATTTGTGGTCTACACTGATAACCATGCCCTAAGTTTCTTGAATGGGCAAGAAAAATTGAATCAAAGGCACCTAAAGTGGGTAAAATCTCTGCAAGCATACTCATTTGTAATCAAACACAAGAAAGGGGTTAGCAACAAGGTTGCAGATGCTCTTAGCCGAAGAGTATTAACTATACATGAGATACAATTGCAGAGTGTGGGGATGAATGATTTGAAAGACCTCCACAAAGAGGATAATGACTTCAAAGATGCCTATGAGGCATGTGTAAAGTTCCAACTGGGGTTCAAGGTGGAATTCACTGAATTTAGTTGCAGGAGGGACTATTGTTTAAAGGAAACCTCATGTGTATACCTCAGTGTTCCATGAGGGAGAACATTGTGAAAGGGAAATACCAAGGAAGCTTGGGAGGCCACTTTGGAGTGGATAAGACACTGGATCAAGTGAATAGGCATTACTATTGGCCTAAGTTATAGTCATATGTTAGGAAATTTGTAGAGCAATGTCAGATCTGTCAGAGGGATAAAGGCAAAGCAGTAACAGTGGACTGTATCAACCCCTATCCATACCCCAAAGGCCTTGGGAGTGCCTAAGCATGGAATTTGTTTTGGGGTTACTGAAGACAAGAAGGGGTCATGACAGTGTGTTTGTTGTGGTGGACCATTTTAGCAAAATGGCTCACTTCATTCCATGCAAGCAAACCAATGATGCTTCCCAAATTGCAGGTTTGTTCTTCAGAGACATTGTAAGGATCCATGGATTGCCACTGAATATAGTAAGTGACAGAGATAGTAAGTTTGTGGGTCACTTTTGGAGGACCATTTAGAAGATGCTAGGTACAAACTTGCCTTTCTCTTCATCCTACCATCCACAGTTAGATGGAAAAAATGGAGGCAGTAAATAGGTCACTTGGGAACTTACTAAGATGCTTGACTAAGCAACATGGACAGTCATGGGATCACATCATAGGGCAGGTAGAATTTTCCTATAATGAATCCGTTAATAAGAGTACTGCTAAAAACCCCTTTGAGATAGTATATGGGATCAATCCTAGGGGGATCTTAGAGTTGAGGGATCTCAGTTTGTAGGACAAAAGGAGTGCCCAAGGACAGTCATTTGCAGAATAGATGAAGGAGCTTCATGATCAAGTCAAAAAGACTCTACAAAAGCAAGTGGAGAAGTATAAGTCCAAGGCAGATCAGACAAGAAGGGATTTGCAGTTCAAGGTGGGGGATTTAGTACTTTCTTACCTTAGAAAGGAAAGACTACCCAAGGGACAAC
>MU226014.1:1833019-1853146 GCA_018584345.1 Thuja plicata
TCCCTAAATTGTCAGGTGAGCGTGCCCTATCACATTATCTCAATGGTAAGAGAGGGGAGATAACATATGTGTCTAAATCCTAACCTAAGCCATAATTTGTCCTAAAATAGTGGACAAGTATCTGATTGACTACCTTACTCGAATTATCAAGGTGACGTGAATTCGAGAACCCTTGTTTGAGCGTGCTCATATTTGTTACATCTTTTCTGCATTTTTATTTGGTTGATTTTCAGTATGCATGCATGTAGGTCAATGTGGTATTTTGTTATGATGTCAAGAAATAATTTGTTAAAGGTTAGTTATAAAGATAAATAATTAAACCTTCTAGAATAATGGAAAATTAAATATATAGATATTTAATTTATAAGGATTAATTAAATACCTATATTTATTAAAGGGACTTAATTAAAAAGTCTAAATATAAAGATTGAGGATTTAATTAAATATTAAATCTAAATGAAAAATTGAATGCATAATTAATATAAATAATTTTGAAATATCAGGTGGCATATTAATAATATGATATAAATGCTAATTCTAATTAAAATATTGATATACAATTTAATTGCACTTTAAATTAATAAATTGAGATTTGAATTCTAATTAAAAGGCCGAGTCAAGTGCTTTAAGTGGAGAATTATTTATTTAATTAAAAGCATAAGAAAAAAAGAAAAGAAAAAAAGAAAGAAAGGATATTTATTTATTTTATTATAAAAAATAATAATAATATTTATTTTGAGAAAAGTAAATAAATAAATAAACAATATTTATTTATTTAATATAAAAAGAAGAAGAAAAAAGGAAATTATGTATTTCTTTCTTTAAATAAATAAATAAATAAATTGATTTTATTTATTTTAAAAAAATAAAGAAAAATAAATCTTTTATTAATTTAAGTTAAGTTTTCTAATTTTAGATTTGTTTTTTTTTCTTTTTTTCTGGAAACCATAGTTTTATTGGTTTTTCTTTATTAGAGGTTATTTTGGTCATTTCAGAAAGACATGGGTTTTTCAGAGAAAACGGGTTTATCAGGAGACATGTTTTTTTATCAAAGAAAACATGTTTATCAGGCTCCAGGTTTTGTCTGGATTTTTGAAGTTAAAGAATCTATTGAAAGATTTGGATTTGGAGTTGGATGTTGGTCTTTGTTGTTGCATATTAGTTGTGGACTGAGGTAGGGTTTGAAACCCTTTTTGCAATTCTTCCTTTTTGAAAGTTTGTCTTCTTTGTGTTTGCTAGATTGTTTGATGAGTTTTGGAGTGTTTGTATTAAAGTTTTCTTTCTTGTTTTGATAATTGAACAATGATATAATATTAGAGTTTGCTTGTGTGGAAACTCATGTTGATATTGAGTCTAGAAAACCATAGAATTCTTTGTGAGAAATTGCAGGCAACAGGTTTATGAAAACATAGGGTTTTACTATAAATTTCTTTGTAGACGTCCCCTTAAAAATATAAGGACACTTTCAAATACCCATTTGGGTTTTATTTAACATATATATAAAAAACAAATAGGATTACTTTGAATGGAGAGGGTCAAATATTGACTGTTAGAGTGAGACTAGGCATGTTTGAGCTTGATTTTTCAAATATGAGACAAGCGAACAATCATCCATAACTTTTGAAAAATACATAATTAGGAAAATAGCTTCAGTGAGATTGTATATGAGACTATTATGGATGTTTTTACCAATGTTTATGAATATCCAATGGTGCCAAAAAAATTTATGGTCTTTTTACCAAACTGGTAACCTTCATTCCTAAACAAGGCTATTAGGGAGATTTGCTCTTTACGCCATTCAAATGACCTTTTCTTTAGGATTGTTAATAATTAAAAATACGCGGAATCAAATTATATTTCCATCAATATAAGTTTCAGATCTATATCATTCCATATGAGATTATACCATTCAAATTAAAGATCGATTTACATATAGGAAATACACGAAAAACTCACTGTTATTAAGCCCAATCTTCCCAAGACTAAAACCTTCCATTACAACGATGGATTCAGGATACCTATGCCTTTTACAACTTATTCCCCCCCCCCCCCATACTTATTGTTATGTTATTAATTAATTAATATAAATTAATTTGTATTTGTTAATATTAGTTAATATTATTAATTGTTAATTAATTAATATTTTATAGATTGATTTATATGAATATAAATTTATTTATATAAGATGTTTAACTAAGGGGTTTGATAAATTAATTTATATAAGTATAAATAATTTATTTAAAGGGAACCTTGTAAGTCAATTATGATTTAAGGTTATTTAAACTAATAATATAATTATGTTATCTAACTGAATTTAATGGGATATCAAATGTGTAATACATATGCATACTTTATGTCATGGTTGTCTCAACTTGGTTGATGGTCGGAATGGGTAGAGTGTTTCCCTAGGTGGATTTGTCTTTGAGGTTTGGATTATTTTATGGCTTTCCATCTTTTCCTCTTTGGGGTTATATTATGGGATGTTCATAACCATTTTGTTATCACAAATTGTTCATATGTTGTCTCGTGTACATCTGTGAGTTATGTTATGGATTTTTGTGAGTCTTGATCAAAATTTTATTTGACCGAATGAGGTGACGACCATTATTGTGTTGAGATTCTACTTGGTCACCTTAGTTCTCCTATATGATTATTCTATGATCTGAGAGATGATCATATTGATGCTTTTTTATGAGCATTTATTTTGTGACGAGACTATGAATATTTGGTATTTTCTTTATTGAGATGTCAATTATGGGGTGGACATTTTGGATCCTTGTATAGGATGATATGTTCTTTATTATTCTCCAACACCATCCTTTGGTATTTTCATGACTTTAATGATTTATGAGAAGTCATTTATTATTTTCGTTTTTCCTTCTCTTGGTTTCTTTCGGTTGGAGAATTAGGGTAGGCTATCTAGAAGATGAGAAGGGAAGTGGCTTGCAATGAGCCCCAAGGCCCTCAAGTGGCTACCAGGATCACTCACTGTAAGTAGCTTAATAGAGTGGTAACTTAATAGATTTATTGAGAGAAAACATTAATAAGATAATTGTGTTCCTCTCCCATGCCTTGATTGCTAGTATAGGCTAGGATGGGAGTGTGAGAAGATACTTTCCCATTCAGAAGAGACATTAAGGTTTTCCATAATTGGTTTCCTTGTCTATGCAAAAGGATTGCTAATGCCACATATGGTCACTTGGGCATCAGGATCCAGAGAGGCTGCCAGGATGAATCTCAAGGGTTAGACGTATGTGATGACACTTCCCTATTTGTGTTCTAGGTTCCTACATGAGCATTTGGTACACCTGATTTGTGTCTCGATCATTTATACCTTATACCTATTTATTACCATTTTATATGTGTACCTTTGTATTATCCTTTCTTCTTCGATTGTTTGTTTGAGTGAGGCCTGGTGTTATCTCCTTAGCACGGTGGGGTGGATCTCATGATCCACATGGTCGGGTGGTAGTGATTATTTTTACCATTGAGATCTGATGTCATGTTCTTGTGCTTGGATGATCTTGTTGTTTCTACTATATTCATTTCTTGGAGATTGTTTATTGTCATCATGAGAGGTTATCATGTATTCTATGTATTGACTTGAGACATTTGTTCAGGAGAGGTTATGTATTGTATTATGAGTTGTGATTTATTATTATATTCCCATGACATGTGAAGTGGAAGATGTTTTATTAGGTATGCAATGATATATCATTGTATCTTATTGATTGTACCTTTACTTATATTAATATGATGAGTGTATCTTGATTTCTTTTGTGTGATGCATGCATTAGTTTCCTTATTGATACATGTTCTTTTCATTATGGTTAATTAAAGAATTAGAAATATTTTATTTGGGTTTTAAAATGAAATTAAGATATATCATGTGATTATGTTATGGTCATTCTTAGTAGTTTAGTTAATGTAGTTGCAAGTAACTACGTCTTGGAACCCTTGGGATAGTTAACTAGTTTTATGAACATTGGTATAATGTCTTATCATAAATTAATAATGTTACTTGCACTTATGTTGTACTTTCTTCTGCATTTGTGTTGTTGAATATTTATCTATATTGTTTATGTATGTTTAACATTTAAGAAAAAAAATATTGCATCAACATAGTGTAAAGTTAGGTTAATTTCTCATGGATTCCCTAGTGGGGCATTACATCTGGTATCAAAGCCCAATTTTCCACACTGGGAACTCTAGAAGATTGTACGCCCATTAGGTTTCTTGTAGTAAACTTGAAACAAAAACATTGAAATTTGATTCTCTTACATTTGAGAACCTTTGTATTGCAACTAAACATCATCTCTTTATTTTCTCTTGGCTTGTTTAAGATATTGATTTGTTTTTTGGTTATTAGGAAAAACACATGTTGAGGCTCGATCCATTGCTAGAACCCGTATTACAACACTGGGATCTTTGATTACATTGTTTCTCATGAAGTTGGTAATCGTCTATGTGTGTGAGTAGTTAGCTTGCTTTGTGTATTCCTTGTGTTGTATGTGTGTGAGTGCTTGGCGATCATGGTTGGGTTGCCTCATTTGTCTTAGCATGATAGTTGATGAGTGTTGTTGTTTAGGGTTTATGTGACCATCCTTGGTGCTAAGTTTCCTAGTTTGAGGGGATCCTTGATAAATGATCCTTACCTCTTTGAGTATTCTATGTTCTTGGAGTGGCCGTATTGCTTTTGCCTTAGTGGTATGATATTATTGTTTATTTGATGACTATACTAGTATGTTATTGATTGGATGCTATTTGAGTTTTATTACTATAATTGTGTGAGTGTTGTAATCAAATTTGAAAGGATATGATTAATTATGAAATTAGGGAATGATTCATAGTATTTGTATTTCATTGAAATACATTGCACATCAATTTAAAATAATATATCATTTAATATGTGAGATATGCATTATAGATTAGGATGTGTCTTTCATCATAGTAGATCAATTGGTTCAAGGACCTAAGTCCCCAATTGAATTATACATTGTACTCATAAGAGAACCATTGTAGCTTATAGTTGTCTTGAAAAAATTTACAAAATTTATTAGTTTCATTACATTAGATGCATCATACCTTGGTGGAATAATCATGCTCATTCCTTGTTAATTTGTAACTATGCTATATCCAAGCCTCCTCTTGTGCCAAGCTCCTAAGATTTTTTCTTAACCCCTTAGTGTTAATGTGGAAAGTTCATCATGTTCTATTGTCCTGATGACCGCGAGAACCATACTAGTTCTTGTTTGAGATAGTGAATGTGTCATGAGCTTATGCATGGTATGATGAGGGTAATATAGTTGTGAATGATTATTGACCTTTAATATTTGTAAAAATGGACTAGGAACTTTTAGTTAGAACCATGCTATACCCTAGGGGGTATCCTTATGTATTTTACCCATGTAACCATATTTCCTTGATTTCCTTTATAAAAAGGGAGTGTTCTTGTGTATCATCAATATGTATCCTACCAATGTCAATCTTTAGGAATTTTGTAACCCTGGTGATCCTTGCCAAAACTAAGTGTGTAGGTAATCCTATTGAAGGATCATAAAAGAGTCTTGTATTACCCTTATAGATGTTTGAGCTCAGATGATAGTACTCCAACACCAATTGTGTTGACCTGTGAATGTGGTATGATTCCTCCATCGTGTACATTATTATGCATAAGGAAATTAAAACATTGCGATTGAATACGAAATGTTTGCAAGTAAGTAGGAATCATAATGGAACATGATTGCATAAAATATGATTTATAAAAAGCACATAAATGATTTATCTATCTATTGTGTTTGGGTACATTCTCTAATGCATCCAGTATATTGGATCCTTGGATGTCGTGAAGTGGATACTCCCTTGAGTGTGGTTGATACCAGTGACCTTGTTATGTATATTTTTTTTATGATTTAATGTTGAACTTGGTATTCCCCGGCTTGGGTTTTTCCTTTTTAAAATTTTGAGGAGACTATTCTGAATGTTTGTTATTGTTGTTCCTATTTTGTGATAAGTATTGTTTCTATCATTTTCATTTTGGACCTCTTATAATATGTGCGAGGGAGGAAATCACAGAGATTGTACTATATTTGTATGTAGAAACATAATGCATTGTATATCACATATGTTTGCATGAGTGTTGTATTAAGTAACATTGCATGAACTTTTCAATTTACTGTTTGATATAAATAAAAATGTATACTTTATACAATTAATTTTTAGATATCTTCTATGATGTTGAATGAATAAAAGATGTAGATCTATTTAAGAAATTGTTGAATGATGAAGGATTGATTAATGTGATTCTTGTTTCATGTTTTAACTAGAATTATATTGCTCTTAGTGACTGGATATGCATGTCCTTGTGAGAATGGAAATAGGGAATGTTGTATTAGTTCTTGTGTGCAGTGTGATTGAGTGTTTATAATGTCCATATATTTCTCTTGTATACTCTCCTCACAGTGATTATGAGATCGTATGCACCCTTCTTGTTTGATTCTATCTAGTAGTGCTTTAGCACCTAGTAATTATCTATATATACATATACTTAGTAAATTTGGTTGTATTGTTCTCTTTGTAAAATTTGTTTATGGAGTATGGTGGTTTTTGAGGGATTTTTTGTTATTATAATTTATTGTCCCTTAGATTGGCTTGTTTGCAAATGGATTGAGGTGACAGTTGTGAGGATTGTATGAAATTTGTAGATAGTATGTTTTGGCTTTCAGTTTATGATAGTCGTAGTTGATGGCTTCCAGGAGTAAGCCTAATCTAAGGGGTGAGGATGTAATACCTACCCCTTTACTACCATTTATGTTTATGATGCTAAACCTTTTTAGACCATTTTTTACGTGCATATTAGATCTTTGGTTGTATTTGAGGATTTAGTCCTATTATACTTTGATCATTTGATTTATATCATGTTAGTTAGATTATAATGATTATTTTCTTATGATGATTTTATGTATATTATGGTTGTTACTGACCCCCTACTTGCATGTGTATGGTTGGTGTGTATGTTTTATATTTTTATTTGATGTGCCTAATATGGTTGAGGGACGAAGTCATAGTCACTTGCTTGCGAGATCTACATGATGTACTGATCCCTACCATTGCTTGATACACACACACACACACACATGTATGTACATGCTCGACTTTGTGATGCAAGTTTGTAGGTATTGGGCATCGACTTCCCTGAATTGTCAGGATGAGTGTGCCTTATGCATTGTCTCAATGGTAAGAGAGGGGAGATAACATACACGTCTAAATCCTAATATAAGTCATAATTTGTCCTGAAATAGTGGACAAATATTTGATTGACTACCTTACTCTAATTGTCATGGTGATATGAATTCGAGAACCCTTGTTTGAGCATGCTTATGTTTGTTGCATCTTTTTTGCATTTTTATTTGGTCGATTTTCAGTATGCATGCATGTAGGTCAATATAGTATCTTGTTGTGATGTCAGGAAATGATTTATTAAAGGTTAGCTATAAAGATAAATAATTAAACCCTCTAAATATTGAAAAAATTAAATATATAGATATTCAATTTATAAGGATTAATCAAATACCTATATTTATTAAAGGGACTTAGTTAAAAAGTCTAAATATAAAGATTGAGGATTTAATTAAATATTAAATCTAAATGAAAAATTGAATGCATAATTAATATAACTAATTTTTAAATATTAGGTGGCATATTAATAATATGCTATAAATGTTAATTCTAATTAAAATATATTGATATGTAATTTAATTGCACTTTAAATTAATAAATTGAGATTTGAATTCTAATTAAAAGGTTGAGTAAGTGCTTTAAGTGGAGAATTATTTATTTAATTAAAAACAAAAGAAAAGAAAAATAAAAGAAAAAAGAAAGAAAGGACATTTATTTATTTTATTATAAAAAAAATTATAATATTTATTTTGGGAAAAGGAAATAAATAAATAATATTTATTTATTTAATATTAAAAGAAGAAAAAAAAGGAAATTATGTATTTCTTTCTTTAAAAAAAAAAAAAGTAAATTGATTTTATTTATTTATATTAAAAAAATAAAGAAAAACAATTCTTTTATAAATTTAAGTTAAGTTTTCTTATTTTGGAGTTGTTTTTTCCTTGAAACCCTAGTTTCCTTAGTTTTTATTTAGTAGAGGTTATTTTGGTCATTTTAGAAAGACACAGATTTTTTCAGAGAAAATAAGTTTATCAGGAGACATGTTTTTTTATCAGAGAAAACATGTTTACCAGGTTATCGGTTTTGCTTGGATTTTTAAAGTTAAAGAATCTATTGAAAGCTTTGGATTTGGAGTTGGATATTGGTCTTTGTTGTTGCATATTAGTTGTGGACTGAGGTAGGGTTTGAAACCCCTTTTGCAATTCTTCCTTTTTGAAAGAGTGTCTTCTTTGTGTTTGTTAGATTGTTTGATGAGATTTGGAGTGTTTGTATTAAAGTGTTCTTTCTTATTTTGATAATTGAAAAGGATAGAGCAATATGGTTTTATTGTGTGCAAATTCATGTTGATATTGAGTCTAGAAAAGCATAGAATTCTTTGTGAGAAATTGCACGTAATAGGTTTATGAAAACATAGGGTTTTACTATAACTTTCTTTGCAAATGTCCCCTTCAAAATATAAGGACACTTTTAGACACCCATATGAGTTTTATTTAACATATATCAAAATCATATAGGGTTCTTTGTACGGAAAATGTCAAATATTGACTATTATAGTGAGACTAGGCCTATTTGAGCTTGATTTTTCAAATCAAAGACAAGCAAACAATCATCCATAACTTTTGCAAAATACATAATTAGGAAACTCTCTTAGATGAGATTGTATATGAGACTATTATGGATGTTTTTCCCAAATTTTTATGAAGATTCAATGGTTCAAAAAAAAGCTATGGTATTTTTACCAAACTAGTAACCTTCATTCTTGAACAACGCTAATACGAAGATTTTTTTTACACCATTCAAAAATTCTTTGTGAGAAATTGAAGGCAATAGGTTTATGAAAACATAGGGTTTTACTATAAATTTCTTTGCCGATGTCCCCTTAAAAATATAAGGATACTTTCAGACACCCATTTGAGTTTTATTTAACATACATCAAAATCATATAGAGTTCTTGTTGGAATAATGGAATGGTGTGTACTGAGAGGGGAGGGATGATTCATTACCCTTAAAATTTTTATGACTTTAACCTTTAGTAATCTTTAATTGCATTACGAACCATATTTCTTTTCTACCTTATGCATGTAATATCAAAACATAAATGTAATTGCATGTGAACATTCATAGAAACATTAATGAAAAGTAGTTACACATGACACAAGAATTGGTAACATATAGAAAACCTCTGTTAGAAGGTAAAAAGTACAGTGGGGATGAAACCCACAAAGAGTCACTATCTGCAGAATGGAAGGTGTCAACTAAAGCTACAAGTGTGATCACTTCTGATGATCTTACCCTGTTAGGAGTAATATTTTAGACTGGTTAGGTCTAGTCAGTTAAGAGATTTTAACAACATTGTTAAGTGTGCACTCGGTTAAGAGATTTACAATAAGACTGTTAAGTCCACCTTCTTAAAGGATTTCTTCTATTTGCTACAATTGTTAGAGAGTAGTAAAAAATACTTATGACCTGATAGTATGCAATCCTGAATTGATGAATACAGATCATTTACGTTCACATAATGTATGTAACACCTATAGTGATGTATAATATCTATTCTGCTCGGTAGCCTTGAATCTTGTTCTTCACAACTAAATTCTTTCTTTTGTGTCCTTCTGCATGAAACTCTCTATTTGATCCATAGATGTTTGTTGCAGCTACAATCATCAAGTTCTGATTGATTACTACATCTATTTATACAAAGGTTTTGACTTAATTAGGTTTCACGCTTTACAAGAAAAAACTCTACGATCAAAGGTTTACAATTTGACCTTGATCTCCTAGTTTTCATGTTTACAATCAGTTAGACTGATTAAAAATATTATATATGCTTTACTTGATCATCAAGAAATGGTTTTACAACTAAGCATAAAGCTATTTATAAAAATGAAGTGCTTTAGTTGACGTGTATCTCAGATCCACTTTTCTTGGGAATAAAATTGTCTCTCGGTAGACTGGTGCTCGGTGTGCTCTATAGTCTATGCTCGGTGATGTCTATGAACTATCTATTGGGTTACTCTGTGAACTGTCTGTCGATGTTCACTGACCTCGGTAATCACTATGCTTCGGTGATCATTGCACTTGTCTATTTCATTGACCATTGCACTTGTCTGTTTTGGTGATCATTGCACTAGTCTGAATGCTGTCACTTGGTGATCATGTTACCAATGGTTCAAATTTTTTTTCCTTGCATACTAATGACAAACTTATGATCATCAATCTCCCCCTTTGGCATTAGTATCAAAAACTGATATGTGCAATTAACTTATGTGTTCAGTATATACACCAAGTGTTTACCTTGTCAATGACTCCCCCTATGTGCATGCCTCGATATAGTGTATGTACATGTGTTCCTTTGTAAGGTATATACATTTTCCCATTTTTTCATTTTCCCCCTTTGGATTTTCTCCCTTATACATTTATTTCCCCCCCTTTTTGAAAATAATGACAAAGGTGTAGTACTTATAGCTTGTCAAATATGTGAGCATGGGATTTTTGAATGTCTTCCATCTTTTTCTCCCATTTCTCCTTGAGGTGTTCCAGGGTCATGATCTCCAAAGTGATTTTGGCATGCATTTCATATATACTCTTGGTGACTGACATTTCTGGGGTGGAAATCAATGTTTTTTTTCCAAAGTCATGTGTTGTTGCAGCAATGTGAGATTCGGTAGTAATAGAGCTTGGAGCTCGGTTACTTCATCTTTGATTTTTCTTTCAGTATTTTGTATATCTAGTCTCAACCATTTTGATTCTACAATCTTCTCATAATGAAATTGGAATGCATTTTCCTCGATTGCAAGACTTTGTGCACTAGCCTTAAGATCTTCATCTATCTTTGCTATCTTTTCACTATGCTCTTTAGTGAAGTGCTCTAGTGTGCATAAATTTTGAACTAAGGTAACCACTTCTAAAATAAGAGGTTCCAATGAATTTACCAGTTCAAAAATTTCTACCTTGTTCTCTGCCACTTCTTGGCTGATTTTCTCGGTGAGATTAAATTGGTACTTCTCTTCTGCTCGTTCTTCTATGACCTTCTCGACATCCACATTTTGATTGGTGATTGCCTCAGTCAGAGATGAGAGTTGATCAAATATTGGTGCATTTTGATCAATTTCTATGTCAGATACTATTTACATTAGGATTTCTTTTGTTGTTTCCAGTACCTGTGTGTTCTTGTGCTCCTTTTTGAGCTCATCCTGTATTGCCTTTCTTTTGTATAATTCTCCATATTTGGTCAGGGACTCAGGATCTAGTGTCCTTGGATCATAGTCGGGTATATCTATAATTTCATCAAGTGTGACCGGAGCTTTATTCTTCTTCTTCTTTGATATGGTGCTGGAAGCAGAATTTTTGTAGAACTATAACAAGTTCCTTCTCTGTTTCTTTTTATTTGGGTGATTGTGTGGGAAGTGTGTTGCCTTGTGTATGCTACTCAGTATTGACCTGTTGTTTAGTAGTAGATGTCTCTACATCAACCTTTTCTTTATCTACAACTTTATTTTCCTCTTTGGTTTCCTTGGCATTACTCAGTTTCACCTCTCTACTTGCATCTTTTTTCTCCTCCTTTGTATCCTTTTTCTCCCCTTGGTCATCACCTTTATCCTTTGGTATGTTTGCATCAGGCTCAGGTGTCTTTTACTTTTCTTTAGTAATTATATTGATAGCTTGTATCAATAAGGGTATGTGACCTGGTATATTTACCTATGCAACATCTGATGTATCCTTTTCCTTTGCTTGTTCGGTGACATCAGTTACATCTTCATCTTTCTTGGGATCATTATCAGAATTAATATTAGTTATATCTTTTATGGTGATATCTGTTGTATCCCCTAATGATTGTAATATTTGAGGTACAACATCTATGGCCTTACTTTCCTGTGTTTTCAAATCAACTAGATTGATGTCCTTGGTGTCATTGATGAAAATATGTTCTGGGCTCAGTGTGGCCTCCTCTTCATATTGAGGTGTCTCGGTAAGAGCCAGTACCTTCTTGGGGTCATTGAAGATTTCATTCCAAATCTCATTTCTTTCTTTGTCAAGGTCTTCCAACCTGCCCTCTATTACTTTGTATGCTCTCATCTTTGCTGAGAATTTATTTGCATGCTCCTTCATTATTTCATCAATTTCTTCACCTGTTGACTCAGGTGACATGAGTGTAACTAGGGATCTTTCCCTTATCTATTTTTTTGTATGCAAGGCATATGTCCATCTTGTTGATATTTTATCATTAAGCTCTTGTGGCATTTTCTTGTTTAATTATATTGGTAAATACTTGTATGCAATCATTACCTTAATTATAGCTTCTTCTATCTTATTCAGATCTCTAAGAGACAAGGTTAGCCATTGTCTAATCTTTTGGTGTGATATGCTCCCAGTGTTGATGATTGATTCCACAACTTCATCAACTATTTTAGGAACTTTGAGATTTTCAGTTTGGAGTCCTTGTTCTTTCTCATCCTGTTCAGTATCTTCCTTATCCTCTTTTCCTCTTATATATCTTCTTCTTTTCCTTGGAGTCGATTGCCTAGTTTGAGGCTTTCTCTTTTGATAAGTCCTTACAGTACCTTTCTTTATCAGTGGCGAGTTTGCATCTTTTGTAGTTTTTCTTTTGGTCCCTGATGAAGCTGTTACATTTGTAACTTTTTCTTTCTTGGTTGGTGGTGCACTACTCGGTAGATTCATAATCACTCAATTTTCATCTTCACCAATGGTGTCCCTTGGTGATATCTTGTTCCGATTATTCATCATTTACCGACAGTTTCTTCTCAAGTGTTTTCACCATCTTTGTTTTCTTTTGGTCTATCTTTTTCACTACTAAGCCAGTTTTGATTCTAGACTTGGCTTCTTCATATGTTCCAAATTTTCTCAATGATTTTTCCACTGCTTCATTTAGCAAGGATTCAATATCCTCTATAGCTTGATCAATGTTGATCTCATAATCCAGTGGTGGTAACCATGCTATTCTTGGTACAACTGGTTTTATTAGAGTGGTGTCGGTATCCACTATGAAACATATGCCATCCTTGTATTGTTCCACCAGTTGTGCAGGGATCCTCATTCTCTTCTGCATTTTATCTTTGAAAGATGCGAAGTATGTGTCCATTAAAAATGTGAAATTATCCCCTAGTGACTTAATGAATTCACTAATTTGTGCAGTTATTGGTCAGGTTGCGTGCCAATGGACATTACCAATAGATGGGAAGAAATTATGAAAGTAGAAGAATGTTCACATGAGGAGTGAACCAAACTTACATGAATAAGATCTAGCTGATCTAATTGTCCTCATATACTCCTCCAGTTGATTCAGTAGTAGCTCAGATAAGTCCAGTTGTAGTCCCTTCTTCACAATCTTATAAGTAGTGTCAACCGCTCCACAAGCTATGTTCAATCAACTAGCTTGGCATACCTTGTATCCAAGTACACATGCACCAAACTTCATCTATGGGTTGGTGATTGAATTAACTTTTAAACCTCTATTATCCCATACTGCACCTATTAAATTTTCAATATCGGGGGGCGAGAAGGATGTTTTAGGGATTTAGCCTTGTCGATTATGAGATAACCTTTTACTATGTGAATCACATCCTTAGTGATTGGTTTTGGTTCATCCAACAACATTTTTCTGCCATGTACTCAACTGAGTACTATCTAAATCCACTCGGTCTTGAACTTTTTCAGGAGCATTAGGGAATTTTTTAACCATTTCACCTCAATGTGTTTGTGTTCATCTTTAAGGTTTCCATATGTGCAAAGCTTCTGGTAAGCTTCTTCAACCTGAAGATCTCTGATCTTTGCAATCTTGTAGTGGATGGATGTGCGGATATCTTCGACTAGTGAAACCCTAGGAGGGATGCATGAGAATTCTCCCTTTTTGTCAGATTGTGAAGCAACCCCAGGGAAAAAATTATACTTAGGCTCTTCATAGGTTGTGTTCTTGATCAGGTTGACCTTCTTGTCCTTTGTGTTCTTGATCTTTGTGACTCGTGAGGTAGTCTCCATTGTTCATGAAATTAGGGCTTTCTCCATAATGAACTGTGAGCTTGGTAAGTCTTGGTACTTACGTGATCTTTCCTGTAGATGCTAGGAATCTGTTGGAGTAGCCTTTGAATATGCTATGAATAAATCTACAAACTTGTCACTTTCAGTCACTCTTCTTTGCTCTATTGTATTCACTTTTTGCTTGGTGAATGAATGAGCTCTTTGATGCCCTGTTTATAGAAAATAACCTAAGTGGTGCATTTAATGATTTAGCTACCACTCGGTTGATGAAACAAAGATGCTCGAGTATCATACCAAAGTATTCATCCTTGGTGAGAATGAAACTCTTGAGGTAAGTGACAACTTAGTTGCACTTTTCACACGTTCACCGACGGTACTTGGTATGTAGTGAAGACTTGATTGTATTTTACATGATTACTGACGATGCTTGGTATGTATTGACAACTTGGTTGTTTTTCATATGTATATCAACAATGCTCGATGTGTACTGACCAACAATATTGGATTCACAAAATCATAACAAGTAATACCATAGTGCATCTCTATTCATGCTAATTTGGCATATTATCAATGAATATTGTAACTGATGTAAAATATAGATTTGTATAGTGCAATTCCATACTTACTTGTATACCATTAGAAAAATTTCTTGACTCTGTCACTTGGTCTCTGCAGTCCTTGCTTAGATGACTGACCTTATGACAGTGTAAGCATGCCATTTCGGAGTTAGTCTAGCTTCTAGACCTTCTTATCCATTTCCTCATGCAGTTTGCAGCTATGTGTCCATATCAACCACATGCTATTCAATTTACCCATGTGTTGTAATCCCAAACATATGAGTTACTGACTCTTCTTGGTTTATAAGAATTTTCTTATTCTTTTGGCTTCCATGCTTTCTTTTTCTTTTTTCTACATTCATGAGATGTGTGCCCATGCATTTTGCAAGTAGAAAAATATTTTTCCATGTAGGATTCCTTCTTTGGTTGGTTCACCTTAGATATGCATTAATGTGCTTTGTGTCCATGCTTGTTACAGTTATAACATTTACCTATGAATGTAGAAGTGGATTTAGGAATACCTTTAGCTTTTCTCCTGCAAACATTTGATGTGTGGCCTGGTTTTCCACAGTGACTGCATGACTTCTTCTTTGCTCTTGGATTTGTGTAGACATATTTTTGATTAGATTGGTTTGATGATTCTCCATGCTTGGTATACCCTAGATCGGTATTGTTGTTGAGTCTTCTTTGTCCATTTAGAAAATCATCCATTCTTTTTGTACTTTCTTCAACTTTCTTGATCATATCATTATGATGTTGCTGAATCCTTACTTCATGATTTAGTTTCTCATTTTCTTATCTTAGCTCACCAATAGCTTCCAATTTCCCATTGAGTTCTATGTTCACTTAGTTGTCCTCATGACTCATAAGAACTATTTTATTGGTGATCTCATGATGATGTTCAGTAAGTCTCTATATTTCAGTTTCTTTCTCTTGCAGCTTCTCAGTGATCTTTCTTCTATCATCAATAGCTAATGTTATTTCTTTTTCATCTTGTCTAGCATTATTCATAACATCAATCATTCTTACCATCTGTGTCTCTTGACCGACCTGCAGTACCTTTACTTGTTCTTGTAGATGTTGATTGATTTCATTAATACTTGTAATGCTTCCTTCAAATGTGTTAGATGTATTGCTAGATGTAGATCCCGATGACTCAAACAAATCAGGTATCTCTTCTTCATGATAGTTTGTTTCATTGTAGCGAGATGCCATGACTTTTATTTCATCCAATAGCTCTCTCATCTTGATTCTTTCTTCTTTGTATTTCTCATAAAAGATCTGTATCTGCAATTTCTGATTCTCAATATTCTTATCAAGCTTATACCTTTCCATTGTATGATCTTTTCTCTCAAGTGATTTAAACTTTTCCAAATAACAGATCTAGCTCTGATACCAAT
Organism: Thuja plicata; assembly: GCA_018584345.1. Classification (NCBI taxonomy): domain Eukaryota; kingdom Viridiplantae; phylum Streptophyta; class Pinopsida; order Cupressales; family Cupressaceae; genus Thuja; species Thuja plicata. Next base: position 1,849,152 of record MU226014.1, read on the forward strand.
TTTTGGAATAATGGAATGGTGTGTACTAAGAGGGGAGGGGTGAATTAGTACCCTTAAAACTTTTATCACTTTAACCTTTAGTAGTCTTTACTTGCATTACTGACCATATTGCTTTTCTACCTTATGCATGTAATATCAAAACATAAATGTAATTTCATGTAAACATTCATAGAAAAATTCATGAAAATTAGTTACACATGACACAAGAATTGGTAACACAAAAAACCCCTGTTAGAAGGTAAAAAATGTGGTGGGGATGAAACCTACAAAGCTTCACTATCTGTAGAATGGAAGGTGCCGGTTAAGGCTACAAGTGTGATCACTTCTGATGATCTTATCCTATTAGGAGCAATATTTTAGACTGGTTAGGTCTACTTGGTTAAGAAATTTTAACAACACTGTTAAGTGTGCACTCGGTTAAGAGATTTACAATAAGACTGTTAAGTCCACCTTCTTAAAGGATTTCTTCTATTTGCTAATATTGTTAGAGAGTAGTCAAAAATACTTATGACTTGATAGTATGCAATCATGAATTGCTGAATATAAATCCTTTAATTTCACATAATGTATGTATCACCTATAGTGATGGATAATACCTCTGTTCTGCTCGATAGCCTTGAATCTTTCTCTTCACAATTGAATTCTTTATTTTGTGCCTTTCTACATGAAACTCTCCGTCTGATCCATAAATGTCTGTTGTGGCTACAATCATCAAGTTCTGATTGATTACTACATCTATTTATACAAAGGTTTTGACCTAGTTAGGTTTCACGCTTTAAAAGAAAAAAATCTATGATCAAAGGTTTACAACTTGACCTTGATCTCCTAGTTTGCATGTTTACAATTAGTTAGACTGATTAAAACTATTACATATGCTTTACTTGATCCTCAATAAATGTTTTTACAGCTAAGCATAAAGCTATTTATAAAATTGAAGTGCTTTAGCTGACGTGTATCTCATATCTAATTTTCTCGGGAATAAAACTATCTCTTGGTAGACTAGTGCATGGTGTGCTTTGTACTCTATGCTCGGTGATGTCTATGAACTGTCTATCGAGTTAATCTATGAATTGTTTTTCGGTGTTCACTGATCTTGGTAATCACTGTGCTTCGGTGATCATTGCACTTGTTTGTTTCGTTGACCATTGCACTTGTCTATTTCGGTGACCATTGCACTAGTTTGAATGTTGTCACTCGGTGATCATGTTACCAATGGTTCAAAAACTGTTTCATTTTATACTAATGACAAAATTATGATCATCAATTCTTTTGTACGGACATGGTCAAATATTGACTGTTATAGTGAGACTAGGCCTATTTGAGCTTGATTTTTCAAATCTGAGATAAGCGAACAATCATCCATAACTTTTTAAAAATACATAATTAGGAAAATATCTTATATGAGATTGTATATGAGAATATTATGGATTTTTTCCCCATTTTTTATGAAGATTCAATGGTTAAAAAAAAAGCTATGGTCTTTTTATCAAACTAGTAACCTTCATTCCTGAACAACACTGTTAGGGAGATTTTTTTTACACCATTCAAATGACCTTTTATTTAGGACTGGTAATAATGAAAAATATGTGGAATCAACTTATCTTTCCATCAATATATGTTTCAGATCTGTATCATTCCAGATGAGATTATACCATTCAAATTATAGACTGATTTACATAGAGGAAATACTCAAAAACTCACTGTTATTAAGCGCAATATTTCCAAGAATAAAACCCTCCATTACAATGATGGATTCAAGATATCTATGTCTTTTACAACTTATTCCCCCCATATTTATTCTTGTGTTATTAATTAATTAATATAAATTAGTTTGTATTTGTTAATATTATGATTTGGATTTGGATTTGTATTTGTATTTTGTCTTTAAGATTTGAATTATTTTATGACTTTTTATCTTTTTCTCTTTGCGGTTGTATTATGAGATATTCATAACCATTTTTGTTATCACGATTGGTTCACATGTTCTCTCATGTACATCTGTGAGCTATGTTATCAATATGTTATTTTACCACATGAGGTGACAACCATTATTGTTTTGAGATTCTACTTGGTCACCTTGTTTCTCCTTTGTGAATGTTCTATGATCTTAGAGATGATTATATTCATTCCTTTTTATGAACATTAATTTTTTCATATGAGACTATGAAAATTTTGTATTTGATTTATTGAGATGTCCATTATAGGGTGGACAATTTGGATCCTTGTATAGGATGATATGTTCTTTATTATGCTCTAGCACTATCCTTTGGTTTTTATGACTTTAATAATTTATGAGAAGTCTTTTATGGTTTTAGGTCTGCCTTCTCTTGGTTTCTTTTGGTTGGAGCATTAGGGTAACTTAATAAATTTATTAAGAGAAAACATTAATAAGATAATTGTGTTCCTCATCCATGCCTTGAGTGCTAGTACAAGCTAGGATGGGAGTGGGAGAAGATGCTCGCCTGTCCAGAGGAGACATTGAGGTCTAGCATAATTGGTTTCCTTGATTGTACGAAAGGACTATTGATGCTGCATATAGTCTTTTGGGCATTGGGGTACAAAAAGGCTTCTAGGATGAAGCTCAAGGGTTAGACATATGTGATGACACTTCCCTATATGTGTTCTAGGTTCCTACATGAGCATTTGGTACACCTTATTTGTGTCTCGGTCATTTATACCTTATAACCATTTACTACCATTTTATATGTGTACCTTTGCATTAGCCTTTCTTGTTTGATTTTTTGTTTGAGTAAGTTCTCGTGTTATCTCCTCAGCATGGTGGGGTGGACCTCAAGGTCCACGTGGTTGGGTGGTAGCGATTCTTTTTACCATTGAGATACGACGTCATGTTCTTGTGCTTGGATGATCCTTGTTTCTACTACTATGTTCATTTCTTAGAGATTGTTTATTGTCATCATGACAGGTTATCTTGTATTCTATGTATTGACTTGAGACATTTATTGAGGAGATGTTATGTATTATATTATGACTTTTGATTCTTTATTATTACTTCAACGACATGTGTAGTGGAAGATGTTTTATTAGGTATGTCATGATGTATCATTATATCTTATTGATTTTACCTTTACTTATATTAATATGATGAGTGTATCTTGATTTCTTCTGTACGATGTATGTGTTAGTTTCCTTATTGATATGTGTTCTTTTCATTATGGCTAATTAAAGAATTAGAAATACTTCATTTGGGTTTTAAAATGAATGTAAGATATATCACACGATTATCTTATGGTCATTCTTATTAGTTTAGTTAATGTAGTTAAAAGTAACTACATATTGGAACCCTTGGGATAGTTAACTAGTTTTATGAACATTGGTATATGTTAGAGTAATTTAGCAATTGCTCTTTTGTGCTTAAGTTCACTTAGGCAGTTTTAGGAAAGTTTCTATTTCCTTGCAGTTGCCCGTTTAGGGTTTCGACATCCTTTATAAGGATTATCATCTTTGTATTTCATGAAGGAGTTTGTAATCATCTTTATTGTTGAATAGAGAACATATTTTTCTGTCAACATGTTCTTGCATTCTCTGGCCTATCGGCCGCCATAGCTTCTGATCCTTCTCTCTTCTGTCTTCTTCATTCTCGTAGCAGTTGTTTTGCATGCAGGTGTTTCTTGGGTAGATTGACATTCTTCAATCTCAACATGGTATCAGAGCCATCTTGCTGCCGGCTGTTCGAGTTCTTATGAAGCGTTCGAGGGTTTGGTTCTTTCTCTGGCTTTTCCGGCTTTTGTCTCTGGTTCTGGGGGGGTCTCTTTTATTCGGAGCTGTTTGAGCTGAAAAGGACTCCACCATTGCGTCCAGAAGGCCCGGGAGAGTCAAAATCACATAAAATTTCGACTATTTCGGTCACCGGGGCTCTGGGAGAATTTTTTGGCCTACGGAGGGCCGTACGGCACGCATTTCGAGAAAAATCATTAAAAAAATCTCATGTTTTTAAGGTTTTTTTTCGCTTAAAAAAGCGCACGTAGTTTAAATAA
>MU226014.1:1854453-1899455 GCA_018584345.1 Thuja plicata
TGATCAGCTCTTCAGACACATGTCTTCTCTACCTGATCATGCACTTCAGTGGGGGTTCCAGCAGTATCTTCTGACAGAGTTTTCAGACATGCTTCGGAGATGCATCTTGCTCTATTCTTTCTGCTTTTTGTTTTGGGTACCTGATCAGGCCTAGTTGCCGGGACCCTTCTTTCCTGCTTTCTGCAGTAGTTTAGCAATTTTGCTTCTCCCTAAGTTACACTTAAGGGGGGGTGTTAGAGTAATTTAGCAATTGCTCTTTAGTGCTTAAGTTTCACTTAGGCAGTTTTAGGAAAGTTTCCATTTCCTTGCAGTTGCCCGTTTAGGGTTTCGACATCCTTTATAAGGATTGTCATCTTTGTATTTCATGAAGGAGTTTGTAATCATCTTTATTGTTGAATAGAGAACATATTTTTCTGTCAACATGTGTTTGCACTCTCTGGCCTATCGGCCGCCATAGCTTCTGTCTCTTCTCTCTTCTGTCTTCTTCATTCTTTGTTGAATTTTCATTTGTCTTGTTTATGTATGTTTAATATTTAAAAAAATAAAATATTGCATCAACGTAGTGTAAAGTTAGGTTAATTTCTCATGGGTTCTCTAGCGAGGTGTTACAGACAATCTAAGGATTGATAAAAGAGATCATTCTAAGGACCAATAAAAGAGATCAATCTAAGGACCAATAAAAGCGGTCAATCTAAGGACCAATATAAGTGATTAGTCTAAGGATCAATAAGGTCGCATAATGTACAAGGAGGCTTCATGTATGACTCCCTCCTTATGATGATGACATAATACTATGGTGAAATCATAAGGAAAAGATAACAAGGATACCCAATTCCAACAATAAGGAGATACCGTTAAAACAACAATGTATACCATAACCTTAGAAAAGAGTGAAGATTATTTTTATCCAAGGAATATATAATCATGAAAGGATATCCACAAGTAGGAAGGGACCCTTGAAAGGAAGAGATATTGGATACAATATATCTACCTTCAAGAAGAGTTCTTGAACAAAGATAACATCTTCTAGACATAGAGGGGCAGGAGAACACGAATTCACCATTTTAGCCCCCTATTGCTATGTAAAAAAAGGGATTCTTGATGAAGGATGACACACTTTAAGACCCCAAGTATGGGTATTAATTTAGGTTATACATGTGATTTCAAGAAAGGAAAAGGTTGTAAAATAGGATGTAAATCTCCCAGAAAAAGAGAAGATCCCTAGGTAAACAAAGAAATCAATGCAAGAAAGGATATCATGTGACAAACAAATACCACATAATCAAGAGAAAATGGATGCTTATAAAGGAACAAAATATCGATAAAATGAAACATTTCTCCCCAAGGGTGAAGGAAAGGGAAAATATAACACATTGTATACCCTAAGTGATAGATGTTTTATAATAGACATGCATTTTCAAGAAAGGAAATGGTTTTGAAGAAGGATGTAAATATCCTGAAAAAGAGAACATCCTCACGTAAAATGAACAAATATATGAAATAAAGTATATTATGTTATAAAATAAAAAAGTCAACAAAGGGATAATGGATCTTTTGGAAAGGAAAAGAAAATGAAGAAGGAGGATCAAGTATAAACACCTTCCCTATTGCTAGGTAAGGGAATACTTGACAAAGGACAAAAAATTATGCACTCCAAGTGAAAAGGTCAATTATAATAGACATGTTCTTTCAAGAAAAGAAAAGGTGGTAAACAAGGATGTAAATCTCCTTAAAAGGAGAAACATCCTCATGTAGAGACAAAAACTTCCATGCAAGAAAGGATATCATGTTGTAAAATCCACAACTCAACAAAGGGAGAAAATAGGTCCTTGGGATAGATGGATATTGAAATAGTACCCTTTCCCCCCAAGCGTGGAGACAAGGAATAATAAAGACTATTATGTTGCTCACAAAGTATGATTGTACCTAAAATTACACTACCATGAATGACAATGAGCCCCCAAAGGAGAGGCTAGCAATGTTGGCATAGTGAGGAGAAACATAAGAGGAACTTAGATGTTATTTAGAATGATCAAGACAAAGGTACCATTTATTATTATGTTCCATTTTAATCATACCACGATCAATGAATTTTTGAATTTTACACTTCAAATCGTAACATGAATTAGTCTTATAGCCACAAATTTGATGTTACATACAAATAGAAGGATTGGCTTTCTTGTGTTTGTTATTTTTTTGTTTGTTTTTAAAGGAAGGGTAATTAAGTTGGCATCAAAAAGATCAAACAAAATAGTCTCTTATTTTTATGAGAATGTAGGAGAAGAATTTATAGATTGATAGGACAAATGAGAGGGTTGGAAACCTAGAGCTTGTTTGACAAGTGTGATGTATATTTCTCATGTGTTTCAATCCTTTTTTGCACACATCTTATACCATGTCCATCATCAAGGTTTGAAATATAAAAAAGAGAAGGGTCAATCTTAGGTGGAATCGGATTGAAATTTAAATAAGCCCAATCGATATCTATAAATGTATCAAAGTAATGGATTTGAGTCTCAAAATCAAGGATTTTATTTTTACTATGGAAGGTGGGTGTAAAATCTAATGTTACCTAATCATCATCTTGAAGATTTGATGGTGTGCTTGTTTGTATTGGAGAAAGAGTTGAAGGAGGAGATGGAGATTACACATGAATAATATTAACTTTATTAGTATCTTGATTTGTTAAGGTTTATTTTTATAAGAGAGGACAATGATATTATTCTCTTTTTCCCAAGTATGTTCATGAATAGGGGAAAATTTAGGAGAGGGAAAAACATCACTCATTAATGCCTTATCTCTAGAGGGAAGATTGTTGAAATGGATAGGAGGGGAGGTGTCATTAAGGGAATGATCAATCATATTGACTTATTCCACAATATCATCCTCTATCACCAAGGTACTCTCATGGGGAGGTTCATATCAAGAGAATAATCAACATCATTCTCTAATGGCTCATCCCAAAGAGGGATAGCATTGAGGGAAGTGTTAAAAGTATCTTCTTGCATCAATATGTTCTCACAAGGGAGAGTTTCTTTGGGAGAGGAATAATTGATAGGTTTATCATAAAGGGATTCATCCAATATATCAAATTCATCACTACAAAAGGGCTTATCAAAAGAAGTAAACTTTGTAAAAAGAAATTTGACATTTTGTAATGTAATAAGCTAATGTAATGGAACAAGGACTAATCTAAACACACATAAAATAAATTTTTTTGTATTATTTTTAACATGCAAATGCAATGCAAGAATGAACTACATAAAAGAAACAAATATACAATTTTTTTGTCTACCTTTTTCTATCAATGAATGCAAAAATAAGACTAAAAATGAAAATTAAATGCATAAATGTAACAATGCAATGCATACAAATAAGATCTAAACACCAAATCAAAAGTGGAAATGTTAATGAGCCAAGTTCATCAAAATGTACAGTAAGAAATGGGATGCAAGGGGGATTGATCCTATTTCCTATTGCACATTGGGAAGGATGATGAACCACAAGGCTTAAGAGGACTCAAGAGCTAAATGAGTTCAACGATCCTTCATTGTCGATGATAAGTTGAGTTGATTTAGAGGAATTTGATAGGGTGATGGAAGATAGAAGGCTAAGTAGGAATAAATGATAGATTGAATACACAATTTGAAACAAAATAGACAAGAACCTACAATGACTTGAAACAATAATTAGACTACAATATTGACCTGGGGTTTCAATTTGGAGTTGTTTTGCAGGGTATAGATCACCTTGTCCATTCTATACCAAGGTATAGACTACTCTGGCTATTCTATACCTAGGTATAGATTCCACTGACCGCTATATACATTGTACTTTTATCTAAAACTTTCACAGATAGTCCATCGGAACCTATACTTTCTAGATTAAGTCTTGATAGATTCACCACATGTTCCTGCACACAAAAAAATGGGGAAGAAAATTGTATAGAGGGATTTGCTTCAGTCAAATCCCTATTTGGAATCAACCTTGAAATGAGATAAAGAAAATGAAAGTGTGTTGTTATATAACATAGGTTAGATATGAAAGATGAAGTATATCAATACCTTGGCAATGCAAATGCATATTAGAATGTGATCAAATATGTTGATGAAATAGATTTGACTTAACACAAAAACCTAAAAGGAAATCATGAAAGACATTTAACCTTGTGTAATTATTGTTGTAGTTTTCCACAATGCTTGAGAGAGAGAGAAAAAGACTTGAAGACTTGAAGACTTGAATGGATGTGGATGATTGATTTTATGAAGATCTTCTTCCTTGATGGTGGACTCCTTTGCTTGGCCTTCAATGAGGGAAAGAAGCTTGATCCATGGAGAAGATAGCATTGAAGAAACCTTGAATGCTTGAAATCTTTCTTGTAAATGCTAGAATGAAAAATTGTAGAAGAGCTGTTGAAATCTCTATCTTGGTTACCATAATGAGGAGAGATAGGCCACTTATATACCTCTCATATTATTTTGAGGGTCAAAAATTGGAGAAGATCGACACACAATCTAATTTCCCACTAAAACACCACAACATGCCACCCATTTGATTTTGAGCCCAAATATTGACGTACAAAATGCCCAAGGCATTTTGTACCTAGGTATACATTTCCCAAGATGTTCTATACCCACCTATTAGGGCTCAAATCAAAATCATGGGTCATAGATAACAAGGGGATTCCAAATTACCAAGCACACTTGATTTTTCAGGTTGGGAAGAAACACAAAGATCGCAAAATGGTATCATAAGACCTATATAGGGAAATAAATGATTGAAGAAGAGAAATAATAAAGGAGAACACCTAGAAATAAGGCCTCACATCATTTTTTGGTGAAACTGAAATAACATAGGACCCATATTTGAATTTAGGTGCAACATGAAGTTCTATTATGCATTTTGAAATGAAAACATACTAAGGTGGGTGCTAAACAATCATGAAATTATATACACCAATAAGGTGCTTACAATTCATGATGGTACAATTGGGAGTTGTAGTGGTTTCAGATCTCTAGGAGTTATAATACAGATTCTAAGTTTTAGAAGATCTTATAAATTTTTGGATTTAGTTAATTTTAGTAATGAGTAGGTTCCTATCAACATTCTCTCTCTCCCTCTCTCTCTCTCTCTCTCACACACACACACACACACACAGACATCCTCAACTCTCTACTCTTTGTCTCCTCTCTTTCTCTACACACCTCCACTCACTCACTTGTAAGGAAGTTAAGGTAGTAGAACAACTTCCTACAATAACCTTGAGAGGGCGGGGGGGGGGGGAAGGGCGGTATGCAAAAAAAATTAGATCTTTNCTCACTTGTAAGGAAGTTAAGGTAGTAGAACAACTTCCTACAATAACCTTGAGAGGGCGGGGGGGGGGTGAAGGGCGGTATGCAAAAAAAATTAGATCTTTATAAAAATTATAGAAATTTGTAATGTCCCTAATTAATTGAAAGCGGATTAATTAAGTGGTCCTAACATTTAAATAAAATGGCTTCTTTGATTAATTATTTTAGTTATAAAATAAAAGGGGCTAAAATAATAAAATAAAATAATGTTAGTCTGGCCTATTGCAATTTTCTAAAAACTTCTTAGAGCCCTTTATAAAGAGTGGTTGGAAATTGTGTTTACCATCATTGATAAATTATATATTTCTTATATATTTGAAATTCCACTTGGGATTGGGTCTTTCTCATCTTCCATTTTAGAAGTGGGAGCAACTCCTCACCCTAGTTTGCCAACAACTCCATATTTTTGAAGTCTCTCAACTTTGTAAGGATTGGATGATAATTTTTGAAGTATTTCTTATTCAGCAATAATATTATCATATTTTGATTGTTACCATCTACATCTTGATATATCTCCCTGACATGAAGTTTATTGATCTTCTATGAACTATTCGAAGTGTGAAAAAATTATCAGGGGTTTTCTTATTGAGCACAACACATAAATATGTGTCTTTGACCTATCAATGGTATGAGTTTATGCAAGAGTTTATATCTCTTGTGAATATAATATTAAGCTATTCTAATTTACATTGATAGGAAATATTAATATATCAGTGTGTTAATTTTGTTGAGCAATTATATCTATCGATCTATCACAGTGGTATCGTAATTTATCTATGAGTGGGATGTTTTGTAATTGAAGGCAAGTAAATTTTGATACATATATACACAACACACAACTCCTAAGATCTCCATACATTATCATCGCATTACCATATTTGCTTTGTGATTCTTGGAGATGCGACTTTATCTGAGATTAATCCCTCCTGTCATCTGCAACATAGCGATTGATTCCATTGTTTGATATAACATTCAACACACAAAATATTTGACTGGCATTGAGATTTTTTTTGATGAATAGTTCCTTTTCTATTAATAAATATTAAAGTTACATATCCACAAAAAAGGGGCCGGGGGATATAGAAATCACCCCGCAGAGTTCACACAACTCTAGAAGATATCGCACCCTACATACACGATCTATGTTTGTTATTGAAGATCAACGATACCCTAAAAAGATCCATTACCATTTTCATCAGTGATAATCCCACATCAGATCTACAAACCTTAGACCAAGAAAATGTGAGATTGATATTCTGCGATGATACCACAACAACATTATTAGCAACTTTGACTCAAGGAAAACATCATATATGACCACCTATCTATCCTTTTCCTTTCATAAGAAAACACAGTGAATAAGTACCTTTCATAAGAAACCACAGTGAATAAGTAAAATTCACATAGTATTAGAGTAGATCTAGAGGCATCTTAATATCTGAGGGTCTACTTACACAGCCTCATCGGTATTCCTAGCATACAAATTTCATATATGTATATCAAGGAATCAACAATTCAAGATTGCAGGCATACTATAGCAACATAAGTTGAGTCTCACACCCGATATCAACTTCACCGCAATCAAGAAGTGGCTTTATACACTATATTGGCACCAATTCAAACTTGAGGTTAGTATAATCCTTGGATCATTTCAGTGTCCACACTTTCCAATGCAGATACATATTGTAAGAAGACTCATTATATTGTATTTGATTTCCATTTTCTACTCATAAGTTGTATATTAGTTCATTTCTATTTCGTACATTATAGTGGTATCAAAGCTAGTGATCTTTCTAGTCTATTAAGGAGTTTCAAATTTTAGATCCAAGCATGATATCTAGTGATGGACAGTGAGAGCTAGACGAGTTGCTCCAACATTCCACACATTAATTTTTTTTATATTAGAGTGGATCAACATAATCTAGATGGAGTTGTTATCAATTTTCCTACATCTTGGAGGGTTAAAGAGGTAGCACTTGTAGTAATGATGTGGCATAGAGATTTTAGCAGATATGGCTAATGGCATATGTGCTTAGTTTCAGATCCTGAAGCTTGTCAAATAACAAACATTTTGATGACAAATTGCATGAGGGAAATCAATCTTTGTGCCAAGAGGATTCTAATGTCCCCCAATTAATTGAAAAAGAATCAATTAAGTTAATTAATTAAGTGTTCCTAAATTATAAATAATAGGGCTTATTTAGGTAATTAATTTAAATATAAAATAAAGGGGCTAAAATAATAAAACAAACTAATGTTGGTCTAGCCTATTGTAATTTTTAAACACTTCTTGAAGCCCTTTATAAAGGGTGGTTGGGAATTGTGTTCGTCATCATCAATCAATTATCTATCTCTTGTGTAGTTTCAATTCTAGTTGGGATTGAGTCTCTCTTTTCTATCATTTCAAAGGTGCAAGATCCTCTCTAGTTTGACAATTGTAGTTTTGGTGGGAGTAACTCCTCACCCTAGTCTACCAATAGCTGCAAATTTGTGAAGTCTCTAGAAGAGACAAATTTGTAAGGATTGGAAGATAATTTCTAAAGTATTTCTTGTTCAACAATAATATTATCATATTTTGATTGTTACAATCTTCATCTCGATATATCTCCCTAGCGTGAAGTTTATCAATATTCTATGAAGTATTCAAAGTCTGCAAAATTATTATCAAGATTTTTCTTAATTGAGCGTAATACATAAATAGGTGGCTATGACTTATTGATGTATGATTTTATGCAAGAGTATATATATGTCGTAAATATAATATTAAGGTATTCTAATTTACATTGACATACAAAATTAATATATCAGTGTGTTATTTTTATTAAGTAATTATATCTATTGAGCTATCATAATGGTATTGTAATTGCTCTCTGAGTTGGTTGTTCTCTAATTGAAGGAAACTACATTTTGATACATATATACTTAATGTGTGACTCCTAACATATCCATACATTACTATTGTATTACTATATTTTATTTTTGATTCTTGGAGATACAAATTTATTTGAGATCAATCCATCCTTTCATTTGAAACATAATAATTGATTCCATTATTTGGTATAACATTCATTACACAATGATAGTTGCCATTGAAATTGGGTTGTGACTCCTAAAGACATCACATCCTACATACATGATCTATGCCATAAAAATAGCTCCTACATCAGATCTACAAATATGAGATCAAGCAAAGATGATATCGATATTTTGCAATCATACCACAATGACATTATTAGTATCTTTGACTCAGGGAAATCATCGTATATAGTCACATATCTATCATTTTCCTTTCATAAGAGACCACAATGAATAAGTATAGTTTAAAAGGTATCAACACAGATTTGGGGGCATCTTAATAGTAGAGGGTTAACTTACATAACCTCATTGATATTCCTAGCATATATATATATATATATATCATAGGCATAATATAGAAACATGTACGTCAAGTATCAATCATGGTATCAACTTTAATGCAAACAAGGAGCAACTTTATACACTATTCTAGCACCAATTTGAAATATAAGTCAGTAACAATCCTTGGCTCATTTCAGTGTATGTGCTTTCTAATGCAATACATATAGCAAGAACTATTGTATTGTATTTGATTTTCATTTCCTACTGATAAGATGTATATCACTGTATTTAAGTGTTTGCTAAATTAAAAAACTTAACAAAAATAAACATAAATATGTGATTTACATAGGCAAAACACTTTTGGGAGAAAAAACCTAGACTCCAAAAGTTGCCCAATATATCATTCAAAAATCAACAATAGATTACAATATACTTGCAGAACAAGTTTCTAACAGGTGTATCACCAACTAGAGGTCTAAGGGTAACTCAATAGGTACAAGAATCTAAAACACAACCTCCATCTCACACACCTAATATATATTAAATATAATAGATGAAACCGTCTAACAATATTACAAATTCATGAGCCAAAACCACCCAAAAAGTGGTGCACATCTTATCTCCAATCTAAGATGCCCTATGATGTGTCAAAAACTACATCAACACGCGTAACTCCCTTTTAAAACTCATTTATGTTTCCAAAATATTTTTGTATTTCCTATTTTAGGAGACCCAACTTCTAAATACCATAAATTTTGAGCTAGGTGTCTAACTAATAGACTTTTTGAAGCACAAAAATCTTGTGACACAATTTATCGTTCTAGAACTAGATATGTCTATTAGAGAAAATTTTGGACCATTTCAGAGCCTCTAAGGCCTTCAATTTTGACTTCAAATCTTTCATTCATGACATTTAAAACTAGATACTTTAATATTTTTAAATATCGATATGATCTTGCAACAAAAAATTACTGGCATTGTTATCTAGTCCATCCAAATATTAAAGAAATTTTTGGACAAATCTATGCTCAAATTTCAATGTACTAGAAATAGTAACCTTATGGAAATGCAAGTTTGAGATGCCATTTTCCTAGCATTCTCCTACTTGTTGAACACCTTTCAAGAGTAAAGGGAGTCTGTACATCATAATTTAATTGCTAGGGGCCACGATGCCCATAGACTTTGAACACTATTTGAACTTCTTTGTGATTACAACCTTAGTTAAATAATTTGCAACATTCATAAAAGTCTACCTTAACCAAGCCACCATCGACAATATTGTTGACGAAATGATACTAAACATCAATGTGCCTTGTCCTGACATGAAAATTTGAGTTCTTAGCTAGATCACACTATATACAATAAATTATCACTAATCCTTATTTCATTCTAATATCTAAACACAATGCCAAATTAATTCTTAACAAGCATGAGTATGTGTCATATATGTAGCTTTAATAGTGAACAAAGAAATATAATCTATCACTTATTCATCTAGTTGATTTCACCATGAGATAAATTAAACACATAAGAATTGATGGATCTTTTTCTATCAATATCACATACCTAGTATGAATCCACATAACCATAAATATCAAGGGAAATCTTTTCTCCTATCAAATTACCATGATAATAGAAAGAATACTCTAAGATACTCTTCACATATTTGAAGACTCTTTTAACTATATTTCAATAAACTCTACTAGGATTAGACATATATCTAGAAAGAAATCCCATTGATTGGACAATATCTATTCTAGTACATGTCATAACATGCATTAAACTTCCAACTACACTCTAGTAAGGTACTCTTCTCATGTCTTCCATCTCTAGTGGGGATTTAGGTCAATCTAAAATAGATAACTTTGTTCCAACTATAAAAGGAACACATAATGGTCTGGAATCCTTCATGTTGAACCTCTATAAATTTGAGTTCATATACTTACTTTGTCCTAGCCATACCTTTTTTTTATACTAGATTTATTCTATTTTTCATCCCAAAAATGTGTTTAGCTACACCAAGATTTTCATCTTAAAATTAGAAGCAAGTTGAAAGTTCTAAAATCATATATTTCTCTTTACCAATGGATAACATATTTGTACGTTCCTAACTATTAAGCACCTGATTATTGTAAAATTTAAGGATTATTCAGCACCTGCCTTAGTGCATTTTCAATAATAGGACCTCATATGACACTTAAAAGACAACTAAATTCAAATATAGGTCCTTTATCATTTTAAAATTTAGGTATGACCTTATTTCAAAGTGTGCTCCTCTATTTTTTCTCCAATCTAATTATTCATTTCATCACGTAGGCCCTATATTTGTTAGTCTTTAAAGGAACTGAGAGGGGGGTGTGAATCAGTGCAACCATATATCCAAAACTCTTCTTTAATAGATTCCACAATAACCAACATGCAAATAGAAATATTATGTAGGAACTTAACAAGCAAAACATTCACATAATGTAGACTCAAAGCACAATATTTTTCCCTTGGAAACCCTTGTTAGAGGGAGGAAACCACATGTGAGATGATACCCACAAATTTCACTAGTGCACCAAAGAAATATGCCGTGTTAGGAGAAATTACAAACACCCCGTTAGGGATATACCCAGTTAAGAGTACCTTAAGCCTAGGTAAGAGATAATACAAGTCTATTAAGAACTACCTTGTTAAATGATTTCAAACTCCTTCTGAGAGCTACCTTGTTAGAGTATTTACACTTTAGATCCTATTAAAGATCATTCTCACCCTATTAGGAGTGACCTTGTTAAAGGATTTAAGTTGTAAACTTGTTAGGGCTTGCCTTGAGAAATACCCAAGAATAACTGATCTGATAGTGACACTCTCTGTTTGAAAAATCCTCTTCAATTATACATACAGGGCCTCCTTCAATATTCATCATCTTCACACAATCACAATCACTCATTGCACCATCTAATACATCACCTCATTATCCCTAAATCTCAATTTCATCCTTCTTTTATAATAATTTTTTTCAAAGTCAACCTTCGGCCCTAAAAAATATTACCCTCTGACATAAAGATCAAATTTGATCGTGCCAAAATGTATTTTTCAACTCGATAAAGTCAACACAATATTAAACAAGTCATAAAAATCATTTGCTAACATAAAAATGACCAGTTAGCTAATCTAACCAAACAAACTCTGCCCGTCCTCTATTCTTATGCCAGTGTCACTTAAATCTTAAATAAATTTCTTAAATCTTCAAACTAATTGATGCAATCCTAGATATAACAATATATGCCTCTATAGATGTTAAGTGTATGATCACACACCTTAACTCGATCTCAAATGCCAAATCTGGTTGATTGTTCCTTGCATTCTTTCTTCTGCCCTGTTGACTGGACACTTAGTTATTTCATCAATTTAATCCTTCAGTACTACCAGTTAAAGTGATCTCATGCCTGCAATACATTATATTTCTAGCAATGACAACACCTCAATAAAAACCTATGATCAAAACTCAGATCATCTTCATCAAATACCAATAATCTCCCCCTTTGGCATTGATGACAACACTTAGAAAAAATTGATGCTAAGTGTCCTAGCTAACACATAAATGAAAAATACATTACATTACAATTATCAATAGCTCAAAAGCACCCCCAGGAATTATAAACATATGTACTATTACCCTTAACCATTACATAGCATTGATCATGGACTTAACAAATTTTCAGCCAAATTTTACACTACACTACTCCCCCTTTGACAACAATGATAAAGGGATTACAAAAGTGTCAAAATTGTATTAATGTAGTAGTAGTATAAACCTATTACATTTAGCTAAAAACATCATTCAAGTTACCCTTCTCCAAGTCATCAGTAGGCTCTCCATGATAGCAATCTTCCCTTTGAGCAAAAATGCAAGTTCTTCTAGTCCATCAATTGTACACACATCAGGGAATTCTAGGGCCTTCTCTGCCTTCTTTACACCACATTGAAAAATGTCTAACTTAGGAATCAAAAAATTATGAAACTCTAGTAAGTTAGCTATAATTTTCTCTTCCTCATTCCTATTATTGGATAATATCAGTTTTGGTTAATGATCATGCTATTGATATTCATGTTTTGTCGCTGATGTCAACATATATTTCTGTGGAGAGGAGAGACTGGTTACTTGACTGGAAGAAGTGTACGGACACTGTACGGATGATTCATAATGATCAAAGTTGGATTTATGCAGAAGGATTTGTGTTGACCTTATTCATAAGGTCACTTGGCTTTATGTTGCATATTGCAAATGTTACAGTTGATTTGGTGAAGACTGGTTTCTGGACTCTAACTGTGATTTTGGACAGAGCAGGTCTCTATGTTTTGGGTATATCTTTCTAGCAAAGATATTTTAGATGAAGAGATCTTACTGGTGGAAAACCAACATATATTGGGATAATCGGTTGAGTTCGATTGTTGTTTGATGACTGGTGACATGTGTATTCTGAAGAAGACCTATTTGGTGGCTAAGTTCAGACATGTAGCGTGTAAAATAAATTGTGAGCGTGGATTGCGGATCTGGAAGTTCAAGTGATGGATTATATTTTATGTTTACTTGTTGTAGGTACCATATGTATCTTAGCAAGGGGTTATTTAATTATTTATATATTGGAAAGCCTTAATTGGCCGACCTAATTAATTATTTGTGTATTAGGAAAGCTTAACTGGCCGACCTAATGAATTATTGTAAGAGGGTATATATGAATGATGTTTTCTTTTGAAAAGGTGTGATAGAGATTGAAAGGAAGATAAGTGAAAGTTGTAAAGATTTTTTGATTGCTGAATGTAGAGCAAAGTTCATGAGAATAGTACTTCATTGGAACTGACCAAGCGAAGACAGTTGCTATCAGACAGTTCATTGGATTGTGTATTTGATTTATACACTTGCTTGGATTGTGAATCCTTGAGGGTGGATTTAACCTTCTTTGGGAAGTTCGCCTTGGTAGTGAGCCTACTATTTCTCTTGAATCCTAATAGGGTCTATCTCCTAACAGGGACTATGTACTGTAATGTTGTAACAAGCTCCTAAGAGGGCTAAATCTTTTAACAGGGATACTATACTCGCAGTACATTATTTATGGGTGTTAATTTCCACTGGGGTTTTACCTTTAATAGGGTTTCCTCAACAACAAATATTGTGTTGGCATTTACTGTGTTATCATTTACATTTGCAGATTTGGTTTATAAAGTTTAAAGTTTAATAATCTAAATCACAATTGATTCACCCCCCTCTCAATTGTCTTGTAGAATGTTATTCCTAACACCTATATGACTTCATCTTGTGATGTACATTGCTAATCCTAGTACCAAAAGCAGTAAAAATATTATGTATAGGATCAAAATTTTCAACAATTAACCTAAGCTCCTGCTGAACTTCACATTTTTTCCTCTCTAAATCTTTCAAAAATAGAGACAAATCATAAATCGACTTGAGTTTTTACCTCCTTCTTTTAATGCATCATTTACCTGATTGACAGTCAAAGTGAGTGTATTCTTGTCTGAAATAATTGGCTGTGCCAAAATTTTTGACCTTTTCTTTTCATTGTCATTTTCTTCTTTCAAAATTGTTGCATCTTCAAGAATCTTCATCTCTTCATTAGTAGCAGTAACCAAATGTGCAAGTTGCTCTATTGTTAGAGAAGTCTCATCATACTTTACATTGCTCAGTAATTTAGAAAGTATGTCTCTTGTAATAAGAATTACTTGAGTTTTAGTATTTGCTTTTTGGCCTCTGACTTGAGTACCATATCAAAATCTATCACCTCCTTGGAGCTCATAGTACTCAAGTCCACCTATCCCTTAAGTAGTATATCATCTTCATTAATATTCTTCTTGGAATGGGATATGCAATCACCTAAAATTGGTCTAGCAAACCTATAGCCCCTATTTCTGATTATTTGGTTTTAAAAAATTCTAAAATTTAAGACATTATCGCTAGACTCTGATTACGAGAGCACTTAATCAAATTTGCTTACATAATCCCAATCCTAACTTGTTGAATCAAATAATCAATCATTCAAGCCTAAATCTTAAAATGCATAAAACATTGGGATAAATTGAAAAGGTCCCAAGTCCCTTTTAAATCAAAAAGTGAACCCATTCACACATGTGTGAGCATTCAAATATCAAATAAAATAAATAAAAAGGGAAAATACCAATTTTTTCTTATTCTCCACAAAGTTGATCAATCAAAAACACTTTATCATCTCACATGGTTTGAGGTAAGTTCCATCTCCACTATTAATCATTCCCTTTTTCCTCTTAATCTCAACCACTCATTTCTTGGAATCTCTCATAAAATGGATAGCTCCCTTGCTCAAAATAACAAGAACATTTGGAGTAGAGTTATAATGCTATTTTCAATCTAGAGTTTCATTGTGCACTTGTAGTTCTTACTTGCATAGTAGTTCATTTGCATTATTACATTATTAAGCTTCATTTTCTTATTTTAAATGACATCTTAGTTTCTTTTCATAGCTTAATAATAGATGCATTGTTCTTCTCATTGATAGCTTAATATTACATTTTAGTCTCATTCCTCATAATTGCAATGCATTTAGCTTGCTAATTCATGCATTTTCATTTTCAAATATTTTTGAGAGAAAAATATACAAGTCTATGCATCTTTCTCCCTCTTGCATTGAATCTTCCGATTTGGAGTAGTCAAGTCACAAATTTTATATGTCCAATCGAATGGGGAACTCATCATAATCACACTCGCTTCAACTAGGAAGCAATAAGCCAGTTTCAAGGGTTTTTATGCTATGTTTGATCTTCATTTTGATACTAACCCCTTTGATGTAATGGTTTACTGAAGAGTTTGGTTGCAGATTCTAATCACAAATTTTACCACACACAGATTTGGTGCCCACCGAGGGGCAAAAAATTGATTTTTGTCTCATTTTTCATATTTTCTTACATTTTGATGAAACTCTGCTCACTGTCGTATGAAGCTTGTTTATAACTCGTATGACAATTCATGGGATAGTAGTTTTCGTATGGTGATGTACCATTTGTCATACGAGGCTATTTTCTATTTCTTTTGTCATTAGGGCTTATTGCATTTGTCATACGGGTTTTGAGTGATGCGTGTTTTGTCGTTTGGTAACATATCATTTGTCGTACGAGTTTTGACTCTAGTCTGTTCTCTGTGATTTTTTGTCTCAGGAACAAAGATCATTTTTAAGGGTCTTATTGAGCTGATCTTGGTTTTCTAACTTTTGGCTTGTCTTGTGTGATCTATTTTCCCTCTGGTTTTGCAGCTTAACTAGTTTTTGTAGGACATTTTGGGGAAGATTCGCTTGTCAAAGTTTCACTAGCACACTTCTTTCTTGCAAAATTACTAATAGTTTGTGCTTGTAGGACGCTTTAAGAGAAGAAAAGTTGGGAAAATACTTTTTTTTTAGTAAATGAACATGTGCTTGATGTGTTTGGGATACACTATGAAGTAGAAGAGTATTCTCTTTTTCCTTGTGGAAAATCAGAAATCTTGACCTTCATTAGCTATCCATTTACTTATCTTGCATTTACCTTTAGAGGGCCTGCCAAGAGAGCAATCTTTTGGGAATGACCCAAGTGGGGAACAAGCGAACCTGACTACTCCATTCCACTATAATAAAAAGCTTCCTTCAATCCAAAGAGAGGGAAGACATGGCTATTTTATATTCCTAATGCTTCCTCATGTGTAGGGCCTTATTTCCTCAATCTTTCTAAGCAAGACTACATTTGACTAGGCGCTTATAGGGCCATTTTTGGTCTCAATCTTATTTACAAGACTACAAGGGGAAAACATTCAACTTGTGTAGGGCTGAGAGGTCTCAATATTTATTGCAAGAATATGCATTTTGGGTTCTTGTAGGTCTATATGCCTTAATTTTTCTTGCAAAACTACAAGGGATAGTCATGAAAGGATGTCCTTACTAGACACTTTTAGATAGAGGCTACCAACTCACCTCTGAAAGTATCATAATCTTTGTGCAAGGATCGATCCAAGTGGATTTACCTAGATCACCTAAAGATTTTTACACTCACCATAGGTATTCCCAAGGATGTTTTAAAGCATGAATGTGACATGAGGGAGCCTATGCGATTTTACCATTGAGTCTCTTTTCAAAACCCACAACATGCATAGTCCCGAAAAAAGCCAATATCACTTTGTGTGAGATGAAGGAATATCAAGAGCAGGCAAAGATTTTGATACTAAGACAATTTTACTTTAGGGGTAGAAAGTGCTTGATTATCTCATCTTTGATTTTTGTGTTCTTGAACTACTCAAAACTTGACATTATCAACAAAAACAACATTCTTGACAACATAACACATCGTCCAAACTTGACATTTGAATAAACAAAACAAGTGGCAAACTATCTTGGGTGTCCTTTGCAATCTTATCACAACAATTTCTAGTTCTTGACTATGTGACTTGGCTTACCCAACATCTCTCATCTTAGTTTCTCGTATGATATCGCTAGTCCTATGATTTTCCATCAACAACCTATTGCAAATCAACTTGGTCACAATGTTTTGTCCAACAGGTATTCAGACCTCACAATGTGATACCTTGTACCCTGTTCAACAAACCTTATCATCTTTTTCTTTTGAGCTATTGGACAAGCAATCATTCAGAAACCTTGGACATTGATATCATCAGCCTAGTTATTCTATAATTGTAACTGTGATTGTCTTTCATGGTCCAAACGAGAAGTCAAAAATCCAATCTTGATTCCAAGGGAAAAGATGTCAACAATTTTTCTCAAGGGCCACCTTCCTATCACAAACCCAAAAAAAATTACAAAATCTCAAAAAAGGAAACTTTAGTTCCACAGTAGAAAGTACTCTTGTTTGATTCATCAAACTTGGTTTCACACAACACATCAACAATGTCAGCTTACGATTGGGGGTCTCAACATGACCACCAGAGTCAACATACCAGTGCCTCTTCCTTCATAGAAGAGCCCACTGAGAAAGAGATTAGGAAGTGTTAAAAATAAAAACACTTTCAAAAGATGATGCACACTCTCATGCAATTGGAAAAGGACAAGTATTTTATGCATCTTGCATCAATAGGTGTCAAACTTCCACCTAACTTTGACATTGAGGGACTCATACAACAAGAGGAAGAGTATCCCATCAACATCCTCAACGAACAACTACAAGACATGAGATGCAAATTAAGGGAACTAAAGAAAGAAAAAGAACAACCTCCTATAAAATACTCATTGGAGTCTATATGTACCTTCCCATTTTATAAAAAATTGCACATGGTGCCGTTTCCCCCAAAGGTTGAAATTCCTAAATACGACAAATACAATGAGGAAGGTGACCCTCAGGATCATGTAAGAGAATTTTGTGCTCTTAGTATGGAATTCATGCATGAAAAGACATATTTGATGAGATTATTCAAGTGAAGCCTCAGTAGCCAAGACTTGGAATGGTTTATGAAGCTCACGCCTGGTATTCAAACATTTGACGAGCTTGTGCAGAAATTCATCCAACACTATGCTTATACATCCTACACATGGTCACAATTTTGAATCTATGAAAAACTAAGAAACACACTAGTGATCTGTTTGTTAAATTTATTCAGAGATGGAGAAAAATATTTGCAAGATATCCCAGACAAATACCTGAATCGAAAAAGATTGAAATCTTCATTAACAACCTAGTTCCCGAGATTAACTATGCAACACAGATGCAAAAGCACACCTCTTTCATCGACTTAGTTGAAAACACTATTAGGATCAAATATTTTCTTGTAAAGAAAGGAGAACTCACCTTAAACAAAGATGCTAAATCTTCTAGCAATGGAAACAACAAAGATAAGATAAAATGCTGAAATAAGAATTGCAATGTAGTAAATGATGGCATAGTTGACTCACCTGGATACAAACCTAAGGAGCCAATGTTCAATCTCACTAGTATCATTCAAGCTGCTAAGCTCAATGCAACTACTACCAGTTCTTCTAAGAACACCCAACACTCTCAAAAATATAAGGCACCCTAGATGCCACGACTTAAGTGAAATTTCACTCCTCTTGGAGAACCTCTGGAAGATGCATTAAAAATGTTGGTTGCCCATAAGATCATCACATCAACTGAATCAAAACCTTGGGAACCTGAAGAGAAGCCCAAGTGGTGGAATGATAAACACTACTATGAATTACACAATAATAAAGAGCATTTAACAAATGACTATATGAAGATAAAACACATGATACAAGACCTGATCAACAATAAGACCATTACAATCGGTACCCACGGATCAAACAATGACCATAAAGCTTTCAAGAAACCATTACCATCCTATAAGAAAGGAGATTCTTCAAAAACTCAAGGAGCTACAGTAAACCATACCTACACAAACAATGACAATGTGATTCACATGCTTGAACCCTCTGATCGATTAATCAATGTCATTGTTGTTAAAGACAAAGAAACCAATTCTGCCAATGTTGTCGCTCGTAATCTATCCAAGGTTTCTCTTAAGGGGGTAGCATGTGGACCCAATCAAACCATTGCACCAACAAGAAAACCATCATCATCAAAGCAAGATGCTATATCACTCCTTGCTATGAACTACAACCTTGTTGATTAGTTACAACGAACTCCTGCTCAAATCTCCATTTTGGAATTTCTCAAACTGTCACCATCACATAAGGAGATCCTTGAGACAACTCTTTTGGAAACTAATGTACCCAAAGATCTTGATGTCGGTCAGTTCCAAACCATCATCAATCACTTAACTTTCCCTCATTATCTATCCTTCTCGGAAGAGGATGATAAAGCACTCAACCACCCTCACAATTAACCTTTGCATATAAAGGTCTTAATTCATAAGCATAGAGTTAAAGACATTTTGATATATGGAAGTGCAAGTTTGAACATATGTAATCATAAGATCATCACAACATTAGGTTTCTTTGAACATGCTATTGATCCTCGAAGGAAAATCATTATAAAATCATATGATGAGGAGGAAATATTGTCAAAAGGACTTAGTGCTACCCATGAGAGTGGGGCCGGTTGAAGGAGATGTCATTTGTCAAGTGCTACAATTACCTTTGGCATACAACATCCTACTAGGGAGACCATGTATTCATGACATATAGATAGTTCCTTCTATGCACCACCAATGTGTGAAGTTCCCACACAATAGGGTGGAAATCTCTATCTTAGCTAAGAAAACCTACTCTTGTAATTCCTTGAAACAAGCATAAAGCATGGTTCCTCACAACAAAGAAGTATCACATGGACCAACATTTGAGAATTCTCAAATATCACTCATGAATATTTTTGGAGAGAAATAGCAAATTAAAAACACAAGTATGAGGGAGTATCAGTTGTCCATGACTAACCTCCCTATGTCCCCCAGATCTTACAGGACACCTTCATCATCATTTAAACCATAAAGTGGTAAAAAAATGGAAATAATTGAAGGGACTGGCATGGTCAAGGCTTGTGTCCCTCTCTCTAGAGAAAATGAGGAAAAAGTCATCCTGGCATGGCTTTATAAAGGTGAAGACCTAGATCAAGAGATTAAACATGTTGAAATTTGTCCAGATAAATATGGAAAAGGTTATCAGATTTCTAAACAAATGGTTTAAAAAGGGAAAGGATCTCTAGGAAAAGACAAAGGATAACTAGAACCTATACATATAGAGTTCTGGATTCCCATGGATAAAATAGGAGTAGGCTACCATGAATAAAGGTTCCATCCTTCGACTAGAAAAATCCCCACTAATGCTTGCATGGACATATCTGAGGATGAGAGTGAAGAGGAAATAGAACTCACCCCGCTGTCTTTCGAAAGGTTGCTTAATATTCAAAATCTGGGCTACCAACGGGAACCATACATCCCACAACCATTCATCAATCACTATAGAGCTCAGTTTGAACCAAATGAATCCTCATCTCCTATATTACAAGAAGATGATCAGATGACCAAAGTAGGGACAATGAATCCCGCTCAACAAGATGACTTATCTATAAGAGAGATTGATTCAGAGCAAGGGACAAAACCTGAAATCAGACATCCAAATTGGGGGAAACTTGTTCCTATCTCTCACATGCTAGATCTCACCCATTTCTCAAATGATTGAGTGCATGCTCTTGAGTAGGCTTCAACTCCAACACCAAATGGAAATATTAAACAAGATGAAAATGTCAATGAATCCAGTAAAAATACAACTATCACAACAACACTCTCCTGATATTTGGAAACACTTGATCAAGTTCACATTCAGTATGACTATGGGGGCAATGTAGGGAATTCTTTTGAAGAGAGAAATCCTCACTGGGCCAAACTGTGGCTCCTACCCATGTACTAGACCTACCCCATTATGATGAAACAGACTCTCATGAGTACAAGTGGGATTCAATCTTTGATGCTACCATTGATATTGAAATTGATTTCATGCACAAACACGCTCCTCAATTTGAACCAGGAGAAAGTTCTAATGCCGCTCAAGTTTCTGAAGAAAAGTCTGACTCAGATTTTGAAGATGATGACAAAACTCCCCTTCCTCCTAATATAAATTGGAACGTTGGAGACAATAGTAGAAATACTCTTCCTCCAACACTTCAGAAATCTGAGGAAGAAGATGGAACAATGTGGAGCCTTTCGGATATTGGCATGACCCCTTAATCACACCTCATGTCTTCAAGAATTAAAATTGTGTCGCTAAGTACTCTTCTGGAATGAGTGGCTTCTTGCGAAGAAAGTCAGAATGCTAATGCTAGGTCAATCATGTCAAACTCGTAAAATACCAACAATGATTCATGTAGTAATGTTAGGACAAATCACCATCTAGGTAGTCCTTCAGAGAGTTTTGTAACATATTTTCTCTTACCTATTGAAAACCTTGATCTTGATAACTTGGTGCTATCCTTGGAACCTGTTGAATCTTTGCGTCTTGTCCATACCGAGCTGATTGAATGGAACCCAAATGAGCCTTTGAACCTAATTTATGCACTAAATGACTACACCTTAGATTGCTACTTGAACGCCATCGAGCCCTTAACCTCTTCCACCAGTGCAAAGAGCATGAACATGATAGAGGGTGACATCAAGTTTCTCAACCTAAAAAGGAAAAATAAAAAGAAAAAGAGGTCTGATGGTGAAAACCACTTTGTGGCAGGATCAGAACCAAAAATGGTAAAATCAAATGGCGTATCCAATGTTGAAAACCTCTATGAGGCACTGAAGGATGGGAAAATTGATCTCCTTCCTAATCACTTTCAAGAACAATCCTTAGTGTTGATAGAACCAACACAATCAGTTAATTTGGGAACAACAAAACCACCTCAGTTGATCTACCTGGCACAATGTCTATCTGAAAAATAAAACAAATAATTCATCCAATTCTTCATGACAAAGAAAATCAACTTTTCCTAGTCCTATTCAAACATGCTAGGACTTGACACAGATTTGATTATGCATCACCTGTCGATTGCTCTAGGAGTCAAACCAGTCAAGAAAAAGCTTTGAAAGATGCATCCTCATGTGGCACAGCTAGTCAAAGAAGAATTATAAAAACTAATGAAATGTGAATTCATTCATGCCATAACATATGTTGATAGAGTTTCTAACATTGTTCCTGTAACTAAACATGATAAGTCAATTTGGGTTTGCACAGACTTCAGAGATTTGAACAAAGCTTGTCCCAAGGATGACTTTCCATTGTCGAATATCAACATGATTGTAGATCTCTCAGTTGGATATGAGATGTATTCCCTAATGGATGGATTTTATGGCTACAACTAGATAAGGATAGTTCCTGAGGACCAAGAAAAAACTACTTTCACATGTGCTTGGGGAACTTTCTGTTGGAATTCCATGCCTTTCAGTCTCAAGAATGCCAGGGAAACATACCAACGAGCTATGAATACTAAATATCATGAGGTGATGCACAAGAAAATGGAGGAATATGTAGATGACACCTTGGAAAAATCAGCAAGAAGATTTACCCACCTAACTGATCTAGAAAAGATTTTGGAGCAAATGGATCAATTCAAGCTTAGGATAAACCCTAAAAAGTGTGCTTTCAGTGTGACTTCTGGTAAACTTCTCAGATACATTTTTTCAGCTAAAGGAATTGAGGTTGACCCCAAAAAGGTAGCAGCAATAATGGAAATGCAACCACCTCACAACATCAGTCAAGTCAAAACTCTACAAGGAAAGCTCCAATCCATCAGACGGTTTATCTCTCAACTTGCAGACAAGGCACAACCTTTCACAAGGACACTACATAAATGAGTTATATTCAAATGGGATGAAGGGTGTGAGAAAATTTTTCAAAAAATCAAAGAATATCTAGCTAATCCACCCATGTTAATGGTACCGATACGAGGAAAACATCTCCTTCTCTACATTTCATCTACATAAACATCGCTGAGAGTTTTGCTAGCACAACATGATGAAATAGGAAGAGAAAGAGAAATATATTACATAAGCATAACTATGGTTTCATATGAGAATAACTACACTATTGTTGAAAAAGCTTATCTAGATGTGGTTTTTGCTTCTCAAAAACTCAGACACTACATTCTGGCACATTCTATCAAATTAATTGTTAAAATTGATCCTCTAAAGTACTTATTGAACAAAGCAACTCTCATTGTATGACTAAAAGAATGGGTCATGATCCTTAGTGAGTTTGACATAAAATATGTGGATAGGAAGGCCATCAAGGGACAAGTTATTTTTGACTACCTAGCAGATGCTCCTCTCAAAGATAACCAACCTCTGCTTATAAAATTTCCTGATGAAGCTATCTTGCATCTAACCGAGCACACATGGAAGATGTTCTTTGACAGGTCCTTCACACAACAAGGGTCTGGTGCTGGTGTACTTTTCATTACCCATAAAGGCTATAATATTCCTAAAGCATACAAAATGATGTTCCCTTGCACCAATAACATTTCTAAATATGAAGCTTTGGAAAATGGATTAAATATGTCCATTGAATGGAAGATTACAAAATTGCATATCTATGGTGATTATCAGATAGTAATTAACCAAGTTAATGATAAATATTAGACAAAATATGAGAATCTCATGTCGTACAAAAGGATGATTGATGACCTTAAGAAATATTTTATGTTCATTACCTTCCAACAAGTGCCAAGGGTGACAAAAAGAGATGTTGATGCTATGGCTACTTTAGCCTCGATCCTACAAGTGGAGGAACATCAGTTCTGCTATGAATTCCTAGTGGAAGAGCTCCATTTCCCTGCATACAACTCTCCCAATCCCCAGATTATCTATTCAATCATGGGCACTTAACCTTCCTGCTATAGCCAAATCTACTCCTATCTCCATGACCAGAATATCCCTGCTGACTTATCCAAAAATAAAAAGAGAAACCTTATAAGGAATACATCATGTTAATTGATAATGGATAAAAACTTGTATAGAAGAGGTTTGTTGGTACTCTCCTTAGGTGTCTAGAATGTGATGAGTTTGAGCATGCACTTAAGGAAGTCCATGAAGGTATCCATGAGTCTCACTTGAATGGCCTCTTGTTAGCTAAGAAAATCCTACGAGTAGGATACTACTAGCCTTCCTTGGAGAAGGATGCTATTCATTTTTCTAAAACTTGCAAAAAGTGCCAGAGCCATGGTAACCTCATTCATGCTCCCGCGTGAGAGCTGTTACCTTTTATCACCCACTAACCATTCCAACAATGGGCCTTCGACCTAATAGGGAAAATATATCCCTCTTTATCTAGAGGACACAAGTTTATTATCACTACAACTGAATACTTTACAAAGTGGGTTGAAGTAGTCCCTCTCATTAAAGCAATCGGAAAGCAAGTGTCCATGTTCATCTTAAACTATATCATCTACAGCTATGGGATACCCTCCTCTACCATCATAGATAATGGAGGATAGTTTTAAAAAAAGGATATGGATAACTTATGTAAAAATTTCAAAATTACTCAACACTATTCCTCTATTTACTATCCTTAAGGGAACAGACAAGCTGAGGCCTCTAATAAGAATATATGGATTCTTACACAGAATAGTCAGTAAGTCAGGAAAAGACTGGCATATTCAAATCAATCCAACCTTATGAGCTTATTGAACTAGTATCCACACACCTATAGGGGCAAGACCATTTTCCTTGGTGTATGGCACAAAAGTTTTATTGTCCATTGAAGTAGAAATACCATTACTCTAAGTTAATTTCCATGAACTTGTTACTGATGAAGACTATCAGATTTCCTAAATCAAGGAGATAGAATTACTTGATGAACATAGAATAGAAGCATCTGACCACCTAAGGGTCTATCAGAAAAGAATGTCTTGAGGCTACAACAAGAAGGTAAGACACATGGAACTTCAGGTTGGTGACCTTGTACTTAAAGAAAATCCCAAAAATCAGAAACATCGTGAACGAAAGGGGAAGTTTGAACCCAACTGGATAGGTCCCTTTGTGTTCACTGCAACATTTGGTTTTGGAGCCTATCAACTGTCAACTCCAGAAGGTGAAACTTTCACTGACCCCATCAATGCTCTTCACCTAAAGAAGTTCAACACTTGAGGCATGCTTGATGGTAAGGAACATGTACATACATATATGATCCTGAAAAAATATCAAAAACAACAAAAAGCAGAAAAGTAAAAAATATTGAGAAAAAGTCCTAAAAAATGATCATCCTAGTGAAAACCTAGAAAATAGGCACCTTGATGAATCAATAAAAATAAATCAAAAAAGAAGAAAAAGAAAAGATAAAAAACAACAAAAAAATTGAAATATCAAGAAAAGTGCCTTGGTGAAAACTTGGAAACAGGCACCTTGGTAGCAAAACTAGAAATTATGTCGAGTGGTGAAAACTTGTAAACAAGCATCACTTGTAATCAATGATCCATCTATCAATGTGTCACTTGACTATCTTGAACTTGCACCAATATTAAAGGTGACATCTTAAGTTTGGAACCAATCGACTTCTTGAGTCCTAGGGTGCATCTTGGTTCCTACACCTACGTACCCTGTCAGTTTCCCTGCTCCTCATTTTCTATCATGATCTTCTAGCCACCTAGATAGTTTTCCATTGACACACTGGTGTTTCTCAATACCTTAATCGAACAGTGTTTCTCAACACTCTCTTTTGGATAAACCCGTGTTTTTCAACACACATCAGAAAAAACACTTAAAACTAAGCACAATAACAACAAACTAACATAGCGGTGTTTCTCAATACACACATCGACAAATCACATAGATTGAATGCATGATGATATTTTTATTGAATGTTGTCTGTTATCAATGATTTTATACCATTTTCTTTGATTTATGCTTGTTGGTGTGGTCCCAATGATCCTTGCGTCGAGTAACTAGGGTGTATGTGGTAAGAGAATCCATATTTAGGTGGATAATCCTCACATCCCTTGATCCTACTTACTTGTGTGTAAGGTGAGGTTGGGACTATCTCCTTGTCTGTTATTTCTGCTTTTTTTATGTAAGGACACACTCAAGGTTATCCTAGATCTAAATGCCTCGATATCAGTGTCTCCTTGTGATATCAATTGGGGACAATGTTTAGGTCATCCTGGTTCTTATACCTCGATGCTTATGTTGTCCCTAATATTTTATCTAATATGAGTCATATTCATATTCTTATGGTCGTGCTGGCACCAGTAAGGATTGTATTGGCTTTGATGTCCCAACCGCCTTATGATGAAACTAAGGACTACCAAAATTAGTGACTTGACTACTCAGTTTCGTAGGGCGCATTTCATTCCCAGGATTGCATAATAGCATTATAAAAAAACACTCAAAAAAATAATTCTAGAAATGAGCTATTCCTTTAACCAATTGCTTCCCTAAATCCTTTGCTAAAGCGATCAACTGCATTTCATCTCTTTAAGGTTACCTGTTTCCGTATAAACAGTCAGTAACAAAAGAACAAGATATATATTCATCACAGTGCATAAAAAAACATGGTTTGAGTATATTATCTATGAAGAAAAGATACTATTTTCATACATGTTCCAAGATATTGAAAGAGCAACAAATTCATCCATAAGAAGATAAAAGAAATGAAAGAAAACATAGGGATCACAAAGATAGTTATGTGTGGTACCCCTCTGTGGTACTCTCTCCAGACCCCTCTATCCACATGCCGCTCTCTAAGGTACATCTCCCTCCTCAATCCGTGGTGCTCTCTCCATTGGATCTATGAATCTAGGAAAGGGATGGAGAGAAAAATGATCTCTATACTGGGGTGTGACCTCCGTATCTGTCATATCCTCTAGATAATCCCAAGTCAGCTTGTGTAAACCTATCAACTCCTATGTATAGAGATCCAAAGACAATCTCTTAGACCACCCTCGATGCTCCTCATTAAAAAATTGGGCTAGGATGTGGACTAATGCAGTATGCTCTGTGGATTTCCATACTATCGTTGTACTCTGCCTACTACAAAGTGCTCAAAAACACTGGATTTCCTTCTAAGAAAAGGATGCAAAATAAAGAAATCTCTCCGCTGGTCTCTCTATTCAGTCTAGGCCTCTGTCCCTATATATGGTCTCCAGACCACCAAGCTGAGATCATCCAACTGTCACCTCCAATACTCAGTCTTCCTTAGGTGGGGCTAGGTCAAGAAACTAGCATACCTATAAACGTAGGGTTGTCCACTCTGTCGTGGATCATCTATCACTGGTATGCTAATAGGAAGATGCTGCCAAGCCCATACCTGTAAAACTTGTACTCCTCCTGCCATCCCTTGGGGTCCCATGTAGGTCACCTCATGCATCTCATGATACATAT
This sequence comes from Thuja plicata, assembly GCA_018584345.1. NCBI lineage: Eukaryota > Viridiplantae > Streptophyta > Pinopsida > Cupressales > Cupressaceae > Thuja > Thuja plicata. The sequence goes on from MU226014.1 coordinate 1,881,955, forward strand.
GTGCAAGTAGGAAATGGCCCCAACCCATTCACTCTAGATGGGTCACCAATCTCTCTAGCACCCTACCCCATCCATAACATAACTCCTACTAGTTCCTGTCTTCCATCAAGAACCAACCTATGAACCCTACTATGACACACTCAAGTGGGTAATTGGTACCATACTGACTCAATAGGTCATCCCAGGATATGACCTTGTCCAAGATGGTGTGATCTTGGAACATTGGATCAGTACCTATGTCCCTAGTTGTGACAATGCATCGTACTCTATCCACTCTCCTAAAAACAAAATCTAATGAATCCTGTATATATCCTCGGGAGTGATGGTCATCTCCCCAGTTGCAAAGTGAAAAGTATTATCCTCGCTATGGAATCTCTCCACCAATGTTGCAACAGTCCATGGTTCACCTAGATGTCAGGCATCTAAGTCAACCATCCAAAGCCACAGTCTCTCAGATGACCTCTCCAATCATCGATTAGGTTCCTCATCAAGCGAATGGTAGGAGGATAAGTGGATCAAAAATAAATATCTAGTAACTCCACATGCAAGAAGACAAACAGTGAAAATGCATCAGTAACGACATCAAAATAAGCTACATTCAACACACAACGATTAGACAAGCTATCAAACAAGCTACAAAAGTAGAATAACACACAACTGACAAGAAACATCTTCAAAATAGTGCCACTGTCTCCCAAATGACAAAGTACAGACAAGGGGCACTGACACCAAGACTCGTATGAGTCAGGATTGCATATGATACGACAAATCAAGCTGAAACAAAAATTCTAATAAAGTCATATGACAAAGTGGTCTTGTATGAAGGTGATTGTATGCTAGGTGGCTGGTCCTTGTGCGAAAAAACTAATGGCCTCAGAAGATAAAAGATAGTTTTCTAGTTTGTTGTATGAGCCCTCTCACCGATTCGTATGATGAACTGAGACCCTATGACCTAAACCACTAAAAAAGGTGCAAAAATCTATGAAAAACTTGCAAAATTGAATGCGAAGGCAAAGTTTATCAGTTTCTCACTAGAGGCAGGTAGTCCAGCAGCCATCCATACCTCTGCATGCGCTCGAATCGATGATTTTCTACAGGGACCACCATTTTTGCTAAGAGAAGCTTCTCAAAACTCAAATGTGGACAATGAAAATGATTTGAAAATGACCCCTCTAGGCCTTATATAAGGATTTTGACCAAAATTTCAAAGTATCGCGATGGACGTGAAAATTGCACCCTTAGCTAATCAGACCACTCTGAATCCATTTTCGGGACTGAAATCAAAATCCGAAGAAATTTTGATACTCAAAATCACAAATTAACCTATTTTTTCATAAATGTAGTTGACCGCTGATGCTTTCTCACATAATTCTGAGTTGAGATCCCTCTTGATCAATTTCCTCACACACTTCCCACTTTTATCCAAAAGTTAACCTAGGAAAATTCTGGTCAAACTTGGTCAACCAGACCTCAAGTAGGCTCACATCTCAAAATTTCTCAATGCTTTTTTGATCTATCAGGCTTGTGCCTCCACTCCTTTTGATTTGAATCCTAAGGGGGTAGTACCATTATACCAACAATTTGATTCACATTAAAAAGTTCAATCTCTAGGGACATCAGGCCCTGACTTAAATAAAAAATCAATCATGTGATTCTTATCATTGCACATCAAAATCTTAATCTCTAGGGCCATATCAGGTAAATCGCATCATATCAATATGATAACTCCTCGGAATTTGGTAATTAGTTTCATCAAGACAAATATTAAGTCAATTATCCCAATTAATCAATCAAATGGAAATGATTGTCATCAAACCACATCATGTTGATTTGTCATTCAAACCTAATCCAAAATTAGGAAATCTGCTTGGAGGACAAACATTCAGTTTCATCACTTCACATCAAGCTGGATGCTCAAACTCTTTTATCAATCTCTGCTCAATCAATCCCAAAGATGATATACTCAGATCTCTTTTATCAGTCTTCGCTTGATCAAGTCCAGAGCTGATACCTATAAATCTCTATCGATCTTTGTTCAGTCAAGCTCAGAATCGGCACTATTAGTCTTCGCTCAATCAAGTCTGGAGCTAATATCTTCAAATCTTTAATCGATCTTCATTCGATCAAGTTCAGAATTGGTTTTGATCTATGAGATAGTTTCATCACTTCACATTGATCTATTTCCTAATCTAATCAAGCTTCACATGTTCTTTTACCCAATTTGTTCCCAGATCGATCACACATTAGTCAAAGAGGGAAAAATGTAATCACCTAAAATTGGTCTAGCAAACCTATAGCCCCTATTTCTAATTATTTGGTCTTAATAAATTCTAAAATCTAAGACATTATCGCTAGACTCTGACTATGAGAGCACTTAATCAAATTTGCTTACATAATCCCAGTCCTAACTTGTTGAATCAAATAATCAATCATCCAAGCCTAAATCTTAAAATGCATAAAACATTGGGATAAATCGAAAAGGTCCTAAGTCCCTTTTAAATAAAAAATTGAACCCATTCACACATGGGTGAGCACTCAAAAATCAAATAAAACAAATAAAAAGGGAAAATACCAATTTTGTCTTATTCTCCACAAATTTGACCAATCAAAATCACTTTATCATCTCACATGGATTGAGGGAAGTTGCATCTCCACTATTGATCATTCCCTTTTGCCTCTTAATCTCAACCACTCATTTATTGGAATCTCTTATAAATGGGATAGCTACCTCGCTCAAAATAACAAGAAGATTTGGAGTAGAGTTATAATGCTATTTTCATTCTAGAGTTTCATTGTGCACTTGTAGTTCTTACTTGCATAGTAGCTCATTTGCATTGTTACATTGTTAATCTTCATTTTATTAGTTTAAATGACATCTTAGTTTCCCTTCATAGCTTAATAATTGATGCATTATTCTTCTCATTGATAGCTTAATCTTGCATTTTAGTCTCATTCCTTATAATTTCTATGCATTTAGCTTGCTAATTCATGCATTTTCATTTTCAAATCTTTTTGAGAGAGAAACATGCAAGTCTATGCATCTTGCTCCCTATTGCATTGAATCTTCCATTTTGGAGTAGTCAATTCACTAATTTTCTATGTCCAATCTGATGGGCAACTCAGGAGAATCACACTCACTTCAACTAGGAAGCAATAAGCTAGTTTCAAGGGTTTTTATTCTATGTTTGATCTTCATTTTGATACTAACCCCTTTGATGTAATGGTTTATTGAAGTGTTTGGTTGCAGATTCTAATCACACATTTTAACACAAACAAAGGATAAAGGTGCTACCTTTGCTTGTTCTTGTTCCTTCTCTCCAGCTTCCTTCTTTGTAACTTCCTTCTCTGTAACTTTCTCTTGATTTTGATCATCTTTAGAACCTTTATCTTGTGTAGCATCATTCATAGTCTGACTGGTACCTAAGTTCATTTGTTCCTCATGTGCATCGTATTACTCATGTGATTCCTACTGATCTTGCGTATCTATGGGCTCATCTTGTATCTCCATGGAAGGAATATCGCCAGTAGTGTAATCTCTAAATTTATCAAGTATGATCTTCACACCCATCAATAGTAAATCCTTTTGTAGTCTAAGTTACAATTGGATCATCCTCTATGTCTTTTATTGATTCCTCTTGAACTTCTTCAACTTTATCTACATTGTCTTTCACCAGCCCCAAATGTTTTCTCAGAATTTTATTTGTGTCTTCCTTCACTGATTGAGTCTCCCTAATCGACAGTTGTGTAGATCTTTCTCTTGTTCTAAATAAATGTCTTACTTCTTTGATATTTTCATCCATATCTTCCTCTAAAGAGTTAGATAAAGCCCACTAAAACATAATTTATCAACTCGTTATCCCTCACAAGTGCTCCCTTCCATCTCACATCAATTTTACCATATAATGTTGTAGGAATTTGACCTTGCAATTCATTAGGTGTTTTTCTCAACTTGTTCATGCTAAAAACAACAACATCCTCAATCATCTTCTGATCTTGTTCATTGACCTTGTCATATAACTTCCTTACACCAACTAACACACCCCACTTCTTTACTCTAAACACTATGTTTTTAACAGAGACAAAACTTACAAAATCAACTTTAACAAATTCAAATTCAATAGATTTAGTGGTGGGAGAACCTACCACTTTGGATCTCTTACCTCTAGCCTTTAGTTCCTTTTTCTCTTTCTCTGATTGTGTTCTCTCACTATCTTCATCATCTGCAACTTTATTAGCTCTTTGTTCCTTTTCTTTCTTTCTTTTTCCTATCATGTTTTCAGTGCTTGGTGTCTCGTTAAATGTTGTAGCCTTAGGCTTAGATCTATTTAAAGGTTCCTTGTCTTGTGTTTTGATGGGAGGAGAAGGTTTCTCCTTCTTGACTCTTGTATAACTCCTTGTTTATTGACTGGTTGGGGTACTACCGGTTGCACCAAAAACTTCAACATCTTCAACATCCTTGGCTGCACCAGATGTGCTATCTTGTCATGTATCATTCTTAGCTCTAATTTTCTCTATTTGATCCTTGGTGAAACTCTTCTGAAACATGAATGTTTCAACATCTTTCCTCACCTTTTTCTCAATAACTAGTTTCATCAACTCACAATGTACTTTAAGTTACTTCTCTTCATATATCCCAAACCTTGGTGTCTTGGGATCTACCAGTTGAGCTAACAGATTCTATGCATACATAAAAAGTATGTCTCCTTCCACTTCATAACCCATAGGCATCACCTATGAGGTTCTTGGCTCAACTACTTCCATCATACAGGTATTTGTGTCTACCATGAAACAAATGGTATCCTTATATTTTTTTAACAATCCCAGATGGAATTCTTTCTCTTTCATGCATCTTTTTTCTGAAAATACTTTAGATAACCCCAAACCTTGCTTGTAAAGTCATTTCCTAATATCCTGATATAGTTGTTTATCTGAATGAAGGCTAGAGCATCATTTTACCATTTGATATTTCCTATACCAGGGAACATATTCTGAAAATAGAAAAAAAACACATAATCACCTGGCCATATTTGAACTTATGTCTCTTATCCTTTTTTTATATCTTATCCAAGTTCAACATTAATTGTTCTCTCATGACTTCAGCCAAGTCATAGTCTTCATTTTCCTTTATCATCATATGAGCAATATGAATAGCACCACCGAGTATACTATTCAACCTCCTGGAATGATACACTTCATAACTAATAATCATAGATGCATACTTTACTTCAACATCTACAATGTTGTTTACAGTAATCACACGTCTATCCCACTTGGATCTAGTCAATATAATCACTTCTTCTTTGGAACGGTGCAAAGAATGGGTACATTACCGGTTGAGCATAGGTCAGTTACAACATGGATGGGTTTCTTTGTGATTTTATGTGGTCGGTCCAGCCACATGAACTGGTCATGAATTCTGCTAAGAACGTATCTAACCCGATCATCCTAAAATTCATCAAGGTAGCTATCTGCATGATGAAAAACTTTTTATGCTATACGTTTCTGCTCATCTTTCAACACTAGGTTATCATTACAAAATGTCTCATATTGTTCATGTATTTCCCCTGATCTTAGGTCTTCCAATTTACAATGAATACATTCTCTAACATCCTCTACATGTAGAACACCATAGGGCACCTAATGGGTCATTTGATATAGATTTGAATGGATGTCTCTTAAATTTTGATCACAGTCTCTTAGTTATATCTATCAATTTGGGAATACCCACCATAAATTTGTCACCACAAGTGAAAATTCAAGATAAATACCTTAAATAGTTTGTAACTAGGGTTCTTTTCCAAAGAACACGACAACAATCGGTTTATTTTCTCTTCCAGATCAACACAAACAATCTCTCTTTATCACTTGGATCTAAAAAAATGGCTCAAACATTGATTCTTTATCTCCACAACATATTTCACAATGCGCTAGGTGAAAATGAAAACCAAAAATAACCTTTTATCAACCTTCACATGCATGCATTAAATGCACTTACTAATTGAGATAAAATTTTCACAGATTGAACCAGAATTTAATACCGATGATCAAAACATCATATAATTTGACAGATCTTTGTAGTATACTCCAAAAGTATTTATTTCATCATAATATGTTGATAGATCTTACCACACACCTATAGAGGGGTCTGAATATGGAATAAAAAATACTTGCTCCCCCTAAGCCACATGAAGGTTTAGTTTGACAACAAATTATCAACACCCAATGGAGATGTGGATTCCTTCAATGTCTTGTTGTCTTCCTTCTTCTTCTAAGTATTTTTCATCTCTTTCCTAACCTCTTCTACTTTCACAATCTATTTGTCTTTCCAATTCCTTGATAGGTTTACCAATTGGTTCCTTGACCAACAATTCCTTGCTAGATGTCCAATCTTGTGACAATGAAAGCATGTCATACCAATAGATCTCCATGGTACTGCATTACCTTGTTAAAGTCCCCATTCTACAATTCACAACCATGTGTCCATAGTTACCATATATTGAGCATGTGACATCAAATTCTCTCTCCCTTTAGTAAGGGCTTTCCCAGTTCATAAGTGACCTTTGATTGATAACCCTTGACTTGCACTCATCAGCTTTGTGACCATATTTTTTATAGTTGTAACAATAATCATAAAATATACTAGATCTAGTGCTAGATCTAGATCTACAATCATAAGCAGTATGTCCATGCTTATTGCAATTGTAGCAATATCCATCAAAATTGCTATCATTATTTGTAGACCTGAACCTACATACATGTTGGGATAACAGAAAGGTGTGTACTAAGAGGGGAGGGGTGAATCAATACTCTTAAAAAATTTCAATCAAATCTTTGTAACCAAATGTTCTGATATAACCGACTGAGTAGATAACTTCTACCAAGCATGTAATGTCACTGCTGAAATGTAAATGCATGTAAATTAAACATTACACATACATGAAAATAAATACACATGACACTAGTATTTTGGTATCACAGAAAACCCCAATTAGAAGGTAAAAATTGTGGTGGGGATGAGACCCACAAAACTTCACTACTACAGTAAATAAAGTAGTTTGTCAAGCTTCACAAAGATTGATCACTTCTGATGATCTTACCCTGTTAGGAGTAACAATGAGATCAATTAGATCTATCTTGTGTGATGATTTAGCAACACAAAGTATGTGTGGCCTCTATTAAGATAATTTTACAAAGACGGTTAAGTCTACTCTGTTAGGAGATTTTTGGGGTCTATTACAATTGTTAGAGAGTAACATAATTATGATCTGAACAAACACAATCTCTATATTGTGGATACAGATCCTTTAAGTACATATAAAATGTATCACCTTAATATGAATGATAATACCTTCTACTTTGTTCTGCTCAGTAGCCTTGCCTCTATTCTAAAAAATAATTACTGTTATGTAGTCCTTGTCTGATCTTTGATGTCCATAGTATGACAGCTACTTGATCATTACTTGATCAACGTACATTACAAATGACATATTTACATTATATATATCAAACCTTATGACCTAATTAGGGTTTTACAATGTCTTACATAACCTAAGATCAACGGTGTACAAAATTTACCTTGATCATCTAAACATAGGAGATATAAACAATTAATGTTTTGAATTTGTACTTAATGTTCTCCTAGATCATTGTAAACCATTATCCAAGTTAGCAAAAAGTTGTTACCAAGAATGATGTGCCATAACAAACTTTTATGTTACCGCCAATTTTCTCAATAAATACTGTCTTTCAGTGCTTGGTGCTATCTGTGACTCTCGGTGTAGATTATGTACTCAGTGTATATTGCTTCTTGATAAAGTCTATCTGCTCGATGATCATTGCATTTGATTAACTCTGTACTTTGGTGATCATACCAATTTTTTTGTTATTGACTCTGTTACCAACTATCCATTTGTGTGCATGGATACTAATGACAACCTTAAAATATTATTTGGAGTAACAATACATTTGTAGTATGACCTACCTTATGATAATTGAAATACACAGGTCTGTAGGATTTCTTACCATAATTTATTTGTGTTACCTTCGATGTAGACTTTCCATCAAACTTGATCTCCTTTATTTTAGAATATTTAACAACTTCAAAAGTGATCTTACCAGTGTATCCAAGGCTCACGGTCTCTTTGCTTCTTCTTTGATTCCTAATCTTCTCATCAAGTTTTGCAGTGCTCTCATTGAATTTCTTCAGCAAAAAATTAGAATTCTTCAATTCTTCTTTCAATTTCTCATTCTCATTTATCAGATTCTCATTCTTCCTTAGGGATTCTTGATTCCCTTCAATATTATCTTGTAGACTTTCATTTGTCTCATGTAAATGTGCAAGCAATGTACCAACCTCTTGTTCACAATTGAATAGCTCATCTACTTTAGATTTTAGGGATTTCTCTTTTTCTTTTAGGGATCCTTCTGCTATAGTCTTTTCTTCCTCCGTTGCCTTCCTTTCTTCCATTTCTTCACCCAATCTGATTGAGAAAGCTTCTAGTTCTCTCTTGATGTTCTTCTTGTCCTTATACAAATTCTCATTCTCTTGTGACAGTTCTTCCAAGGCTACTTCAGATTCATCAGATCCACTTTATTCAGACAATTTCTCAATAGCATCAGAAGCAATGTCAATGTCTAACTCATAATCCATCAGAGGTAGCCATACTGACCTTGGTTGTACTACTTTGATAAGTGTAGTATCTATGTCAACTACAAAACATATTTCATCCTTTTATTTTTATACCAACTGCACTGGGATACGTTTTCTCTTTTCAATTCTAGTGTTGAACTTAGAAAATTAATCATTCATAACTGGTTCAAAATTTGTACCTAAACTTGTAATAAAATCACCAATTTACAGTGTAATCAGTTGGTTTGTCTTCCATTTCATAGTACCGATGGAGGGAAAGAAATTCTTTAGATAGAAGAATGTGCATAGAAGTAGTGAACCAAACTTACATGTGTTCGACCGTGTTGATCTGATAGTTTTCATATTCTCTTCAAGTTGTCTCTGCAACAACTCGGCTAGGTCAAGTTGTAAACCTTTCTTTACAATTTTGTAGGAAATATCAATAGCTCAACATGCTACACTATTCGGTCTTCTTGACTGGAAGATCTTTTAGCCAATAACATAAGCACCAAACCTGAGTTCAGGATCACCGATTGAGCTGATCTTTAGACCTCTTCCATCCCATTTGGCTCCTGTAAGATTTTCTATCTTAGTTCTAGGTGGGTTCCTTAGGGATTTTGATTTATCTGATGTGGGGTACCCGGTTACTGCATGAATCACATATTTACTTATCCTTTTTGGTTTTTCTAGACAAAGCTTCCCATCATGTGATCCATTCGGTTTGAAATACCTTCAAAAAATTTAGGGCATTGGTTAATCCTTGACCTCCATATGTTTGTGATCATCCTTTAATTTCTCATCTGTACAAAGTGACTGGTAAGTCGACATGATCTCAAAATCCCCAATTTCACTTATCTTACAGTGAATGTATGTGCGCACATCTTGAACCAAGAGAACCCTAGGTAGAATCGATGAAAATGTGCCTTTGTCATTGGGTTGGGGTTCAACCTGCAGTTGTATCTTGTAGTTTGACTCTGTGCAAGTGGAGTTCTTAACAAGAACTACATTTTTCTCCTTCTCCATCTTTGCCTTCATAGTTTGAGATGAGGATGCCATTGATTTCTGATTTAGGGTTTCCATGAAAGTGTTTGAATGACTCAATAAGTGAAAAAGCATAACGACTAACCTCTTAGTTGCTCAGAATATCCTCAAAATCTCTGCAAAATGCACAAAATACTTTGCTGCAAGTTTTCTCTTTGTTTCTCTGCTCTTCTCTGTGATCGATGTGTGAACAAATGAGTTCACATCGATCTAATTTATACCATATAACTTTAGGTGGCACAATAAATGCTCATCACCAACCACTCAGTGGACAAACATTATGCTCGGTTAACACTAACAATACTTCAGCTCAGTGAGTGTTACAAATGCTTGGTTGCCTTAGCAACTTAGTTGTCTCTCACATATTCACCGACTGGCATTACTAACTTGGTACATATTGAACCGACTCAACTAGATCAAAGTAATCAAACATGTAATACCATAGTGCATCTTAATTTATCTAATTTGGCATATGTACAATGATTATAGGAACTAATGTAAGATATATATTTGTAAAACATAGTTCCATACTTGCTTGTATTTCTCAGGTGGAGACGGTGGAACCACCTAATCCATCAGATGAGGTGTCATTGATTGTCATGCTAGTTCTTGCAGTATCATTTGATGCTTTTCTCCACATTTGATTTCTTATCCTCGCAACTTCTTCAATTGTATTTCCATTTCCATATGTATTTATTCGGTCTGCATAATCTCTGCTTAAGTGACCGACTTTGTGATAGTTTAAGCATGCCATTCCAGAGTTTGACCAGTTCCTAGACTTAGTTCTCCATTGTCTCATACAATTTTCTACTATATTACCATATTTACCACATGATATACAACTACCCCAAGTGTTGTAATCACATGCATAAGAATTACCTTGTCTTCTCGGTTGATTTACCTTTTCTTGTCCTTTAGGCTTCCAGATTTGCTTTGTGTTATTTTTGCATGCTTGTGATGTATGACCATGCATGTTGCAAGTTCAACAATATTTGTCCATGTATAGTTTCTTCTGTGGTTTTTTCAACTTGGATCTGCACTCATGTGCTTGATTTCCATGCTTATTACAGCTATAGCAAATACCATTAAATTTAGGAGGGTTTCTAGGAATACATTTTTCTTTGCTCCTACAGACGTTTGATGTGTGGCCTGGTTTTCCATAGTGATGGCAAGAGGGCTTCTTAGGCTTTAGAATTCAGTATACATTCCTCTATTTAGCTTGGTTTGATGATTATCCTTTCTCGGTATACCCTATATCGGTGTTGTTGTTTAGTCTTCTTTGACGGTTTATAAATTCATCCATTATCTTAATCCTTTCTTCAGATCTCTTAATCACTTCATTACGTTTTTGTAGAATTTTCAATTCATTTCTCAGTTTTTCATTCTCTTCTTTCAATATACCAATGTCTTCTATTTTCTTAGCAAGCTCAGTATTCACTCAGTTTGCCTCATGACTCATAGAAACCACTTGATTGGTGATCTCAAAGTAATGTTTAGTAAGTCTCAATATCTCAGATTCTTTTTCCTGTAAATTTTTAGTCATCTGTCTCCTGTCATCAAAAACCATGTTTCTATCTTGTTCATCTTTCTTTGCATCATTCAAGACTTCAACCATTCTAACCATCTGTGTATCTTGACTGATCTGCAGTGCTTTCACTTGTTCAGTAAGTTGTTTATTTCTTTCAGATATCTTTGATATGATTCCTTCAAATGCATCAGATATGCTACCAGATTTAGATCTAGATGTGTCAAATGGGTCATGAATCTCTTCTTCCTGATATTCAGTCACATGACAATGAAGTGCCATGTCCTTTCTCTTAATCAACATCTCCCTGAGTTTCTCTTTGGCTTCTTTGTATTGTTTGACATAGATCTACAAGTGTACCTTCTGATTTTTAATGGTTTTATCAAGTGTATACCTTTCCATTGTAAGATACCAATTTTTGGGATAATAGAAAGGTGTGTGCTGAGAGGGGAGGGGTGAATCAGTATCCATAAAAAAATTCAATCAAATCTTTGTAACCAGATGTTATGATATAACCAACTAAGTAGTTAACTTCTACCAAACATGTAATGTCATTACTGAAATGTAAATTCATGTAAAGTAAACAATACACATACATTAAAATAAATACACATGACACTAGTATTTTGGTATCGTAGAAAACCCCTGTTAGAAGGTAAAAACTGCGGTGGGGATGAGACCCACAAAACTTCACTACTGCATTAAATAAAGTAGCCTAATAAAGTTTTACAAAGATTGATCACTTCTGATGATCTTACCCTGTTACAAGTAATAATGAGATCGATTAGATCTACCTCGTGTGAGGATTTAGCAAGACAAAGTATGTGTTCACTCTATTAAGAGATTTTTACAAAGACGGTTAAGTCTACTCTATTAGGATATTTTTGGGGTCTTTTACAATTGTTAGAGAGTAACAGAATTGTGATCTGAACAAATACAATCTCTATTGTGGATACAGATCCTTTAAGTGCATATAAAATGTATTACCTTACTGTGAATGATAATACTTGCTGCTCTATTATGCTCGGTAGCCTTGCCTATGTTCTAAAAAATGTTTACTGATATGTAGTCCTTGTCCTAAAACCCTTTTCTGATCTCTGATGTCTGTAGTATGGTGACTAATTGATCATTACTTGATCAACATACATTAAAAATGACATCTATATATTATATATATCAAATCTTATGACCTAATTAGGGTTTTACAATGTCTTACATAACCTAAGATCAATGATGTACAAAATTTACCTTGATCATCTAAACATAGGAGATATAAATAATTAATAATATGAATCCATAATTAATGTTCTCCTTGATCATTGTAAACCATTGTCCAAGTCAGAAAAAATTTGTTACCTAGAATGATGTGCCATAACAAACTTTTATGTGACCACTGGTTTTCTCAGTAAATATTGTCTTTGGGTTCTCGGTGTTGTCTGTGACTCTTGGTGTAGACTATGTGCTCATGAGTGTATATTACTACTTGGTAAATTCTATCTGCTCGGTGATCATTACACTTGGTTAACTCTATACTTTGGCGGTCATATTGATTTGTCTGTTTTTGACTCTGTTACCGACTATCCATTTGTGTGCGTAGATACTAATGACAACCTTCAAATATTATTTGGAGTAACAATACATTTTCAGTATGACCTAACTTATGATAATTGCAACACACATATCTGTAGGCTTTCTTACCATAATTTATTTGTGTCACCTTCGATGCATACTTTCCATCAAACTTGATCTCCTTTATTTTAGAAGGTTCAACGACTTCAAAAGTGGTCTTACCGGTGTATCCAAGGCTTGTGGTCTCTTTGCTCCTTCTTTGATTCCTTATCTTCTCATCAATTTTTGCAGTGCTCTCATTGAATTTGTTCAGTAGATCATTAGCATTCTTTGATTCTTCTTTCAATTTACCATTCTCATTTATCAGATTCTCATTCCGCCTTAGGGATTCTTGATTCGCTTCAATATTATCTTGTAGACTTTCATTTGTCTCATGTAAATGTGCATGCAATGTACCAACCTCTTGTCCACAATTGAATAGCTCCTCTACTTTAGCTTTTAGGTATTTTTCTTTTTGTTTTAGGGCTCCTTCTTCTATAGTCTTTGCTTCCTCCGCTGCCTTCCTTGCTTCCATTTCTTCACCCAATTTGATTGAGAAAGCTTCTAGTTCTCTCTTGATGTTCTTCTTGTCCTTATACAGCTACTCATTCTCTTGTGACAATTATTCCAAGGCTACTTCAGATTCATTAGATCCACTTTGTTCAAACAATTGATCAATTTAGTCTTTGTTAGTATTATGTGATCCAAGATTACTAGGGGGGGGGTGAACGAGTAATTTAACAATTCCAAATTTTCATTAACTATTCAACTATTTTCATTAATAAGAATTCATTGCATGAAATACTAAACAATAAGAATAAACATCCCAAACCATGAAACAACAAAACACCAAAATTTTTCTTATGGAAACCCAACTAGGAAAAACCATGTGTGGGGATGACTCCCACTAAATTATGCACTCTTCTGAAATATGCCCGGTTAAGAGCTTAGCCCTGCCAAAAGCTTCACAAAAGGCCCAGTTAAGAGCAAGACCCTGTTAGGAGTCACCTGGTCAATGGATTGACCTCTAACCCTATTAGGAGTAACCTAACTAAAGGATTTCAAACCATAATTAAATAGTCACATGGCTAAAGGATTTAAAATTCAAACCTATTATGATCTACTCGGTTAATGGATTTAGCTTCAGAAAACTCTAAGGAATGAACAAGTAAATTATCTGAGAAAGTAGCACTTCTCCTCTACTAATGCAGATCCAATTTAAGGTCAATCTTTGTTACACATGCATACAATATTCTCTCTTTTATCTTCTCTCAATCGCACCTTTGCATCCGCGATCTACACTTGTTTGAGGTTTGTGAGCTCCGTTTGCATCTGATTGAGCTATTTAGTAAGGATAGATGTGGGGTTTGGTACTTCCTTTTCTTTTAGATCATCCACATTGTAATCCTTGGGTAATTTGACACCCGCAGATGCTAAATGGAGGAAGTATTTTTCCTTGTCATCTCCAATTATTCGTTCCAATATCTTGTGGCCTCTTTTACTTTGTTTAAGCTTCTCGTATTCATCTTCAGGGATCTCTTCTTCACTATCTGACCCAAATAGATTACGTTCAAACCTAGGTCTTTCTTCCTCCTCTGTGCCTATGGATTGTGCTTGTTTTCCATCATCATAACCCTCAAAGGCCTTACTCCATTTGTTAGTGTTGCTATCCATTTGAGGTGAATCAAGATCAAAAAGGGAACTGTGAGAAGTTTCTCCTTGGAAGTGTGGTGTTTTAGGAGGCACTTTTGATCCTTTAGTTGTGTACTGGTTGCGTCTTGTGTTAACCATGAAGTTTGTTTCTCCACTTCGTTAACGTTTCCCAATAGTGCAAGTATGGTTTTCAGATCGTTCAAGTGAGCGTGTCTAGGTAGAAGTAACTATTTGTTTGTTGGTGGATGTAAATGATTCCAGCGTAAGAGGGTTAGAATGCCCTGATAGTGAGTTGGGAACCAAGTTGTTGATAGAGAATGGGTAGACCACACGTATTGAACCGATCGTGAAAGACTGACTGAGTATGCAAGGTAGATGTTTTGAAAGTTTTTGAAAATAACAGTAGGGAGACCAAAAGAGACAATAGGGACCAACTAAAGAAAAAAAGGGTACCTAAATCAACTGAGACCTCCTAAGAAAAACTGCTAGAAATGCCCACTGCCCTGAATGCGAGCTCCTAGATACGAGCCTCTAATGGCACCAGATGCGATCCTAAAACCTGGATGCGAATATATTGTTGAGTAAATGCGATCCAATGCACCAGATACGATCCTAAATACAGTATGCGACTCAGGAAAAATGGGATGCGATCTTATGATGGTCTTGTCAGTTTTGGGCAATTTTGAAAAATTTGTTTTTGAGGAGCATGAAGTTGTTCGTTTCCAGATTGCTTAAAGAGGTATTGTAGAGCGTGAAAAACACTTGTACTTTAGGGTGTGAAATTTATTGATTGTTTTGAGGAGATTATCTTTTTAGTGGTCTTTTTGACACGTCAAACAATTTTTCATTGTTAAGAGGATGAATCAAACACACATCTTTTCCTATTCACTAAGTGGAGGATGAAAATATTTGCTCATTGACTTAGGTACACACTCAAATGCTAATCATAATATAGCCATCACCAAGCATGCAATGGCTCTAGTCATGATGCTGTATTAGTTGACTCCAAACACAAGTGAGGGCACGATATGATGAGTGTCTTGGGGCAATTACTTTTTGCCTTGCACAAAGATTATCACCCTTTTAGGGATGAATCAGGAATTCTTTCAGTTGAATGTGTTGTAGATTATTGGGCAATCCATTTGAAACTGTCCCCCATAGAATTGCACAAGGAAAAATTGAGGCGTATAGCCCTATGAGTACCTGAATATATATAGTCTTGCAAGCAAGATTCAAGCGGCTCCGCTCTATATATACCCCGATATGTTCAAGGAATGATGTCAAAATTCCAAGAACAAAACCAGTTCCATCTTCCGAGGCTTTTGCCTACAAGGAAGCAACTATTTATAGTGAGTTGGAAGGGTCGGCGTAAGACCTATCCTCACTTGGGTCATTCCTGGGAGATTTTTTCCTCAATCGGCAGGCCCTCTACTGTTAAAATATCGGTAACTAGGATTGGTGAGCTTAGGATTTCTAGATTTTTGATTCTTCAAAAGAAGAAGAGCATACTCTCTTAGTCCATGCCGTTTTCTCCTCAAACACTTAAAACAATGTTCTTTCCCTCAAGCTATGTTGAGCTTGATTTAATGATTCCTATTTTAAAGAAAATAGAAAGGGAAAGTTTGTTTTGTCCAATTAACCACAAAATTTAGTGAGTTTTAGTTATTCAATTACTGAATCCAAAAGCAATTAAATGATTTTATTCATTGATCCCACGTGATTTAGTGATTTGTGTTTGTTCAATTTCTATCCCAAAATGAATTAAACAATTTTTTTGTTGTTCATGTACTCCCTATTTCATCCTAAATGATAAGACAACGTCCGACTTTCTAATTCTCCTCAAGAGGAAAAGAGCATAATATCTAGTTCATCTTAGCAAGTAGAGAAATGGTTTTATGTTTTTAGAAAGGAGGGAAATAGAAGTCAAGATGGGGTTGGCAACCTGTGAAAACCACGTTAGTATTTATCTAATCTAACTCCATGAAAAACCTCCAAATATGCCCTGCAAACACTTATCCAACTGCAAAATACCACAAACACCGCTTTGTCAAAATGTTAGGATTAGTCAAATGAAATGCACAAACTTTCAAACCAGATGCGATCTTAAAATCCTACTAAATACGATATAGTATCTGGGATGTGAGCCTATTTACCGAATGTGAGCCTTTGCTGACCGAATATGAGCCAAAACCAGATACGATCTGGGAAATCCCGGATGCGAGCTGGAATTTACGTGATGCGAGGGCGTATCCGGGATGCGATCCTGCAAGATTAAATGGAATTTTGTGACTGATTCATGAGCCTACAAATTGTCAAAAACATGTTAGAAATGAGGCTAAATTGAAATTTGAGCCCCATGGTGGGCGCTAGAAATGTGTGTGTGTATTTGGGTACCTAATGAAAACAAAAAAAACACTCAATAAGTCATTGCATTAGTCCAAAAGGGTTACAAAAACATGTAAAACCCACTAAAAATGACTTATTGCCTTCTAACTAGAAAGAGTGTGATTAGTTGCATATCAGCCCTCAGAATATGCTAAAAATCAGTGACATACTATCCTAGCATGAAGGATTTAATTCAAAATTAAGCTAAAAAAATGAAAAAGCATGTATTCTAGCTCTGAAAGATGAAATTAAAACAATGCAAAAGCATGGAATAATGAGTGGAATGTGAAACTACGATGAATCCAACAGCATAACAATGTATTTTAGATCTAATGTGAAGGCTTCTTTGTTCTCAAAATAGGCTTCTATTTATAAAATAATAGGAGAGAGAGAGGGGGGACAAGGTTCATTTATGAATTAGAAGACTCATAAATGAAGATGTAAGAGCCATTAATCCCCAAGGCATTAATAAGGCATGGGAGATACATAAGCTTAAGGCATCTTCATTAATAAGACATTAATGGAAGCCTTAGAGAGGCAAGGGAGGATGTAAGAGGATGGCTTGAGAAAGAGGACCTTAAGGAAGTCAAGCTTGAGAAAGTGGACTTTCTCAAGTGGGTTGAGTTGTTAAGTATTCCTTAATGGAATGTGACAACATTA
>MU226014.1:1899581-1911610 GCA_018584345.1 Thuja plicata
GAAATTGCTTTTTAATAATTAGGGGACTATAGCCATTTTAATTAAATTAAATAGGCTAGGGGAGTGGGTTAATTGCAAGTGGGTATTTGATTTAAGGATTTATTTAATTCCTTTATAATTAAATACTATAGCCATATTTGATTTTGGTTATATTTGATTGGTAGAAATTGATTTAAATTGTATGGCTATAATAGTTAATATAAATCAGTGATAAAAATCATCTAGGACATTAAATTGATTTAAAGAATTATGTCAAGCAGTAACAGGGTCGTTTGGACATAATCAAGGGTATGATCACACTTAGGGCAAATAGGGTCCATACTTGGAATAGACCAAATTCAGGTGGTTACATTTTCCCCTCTTTGAATTGATGTGCGAGTAGTGCATTGATGCAAAGAAAGTTTTTGATTTTGACTTCAGAAAGATTGAGAATCCCATTGTTGGTTGTCGAACGAAATGTTGATGAGATCAGTCTCGCACTCGATTGAACCAAACTGATAGAATTGATTTTGAACTTGGTTGTCGTCCAAAGATCAATAAAAGATTTAAAAAATACCAATTCTGAACTTGGTTGTCATCCGAAAATTGATAATACTGATTCTGAATTTGGTTGTCTTCCAAAAGCCAGTATGAAGCTGCTAGGAGATTTAAAAATCTTCTAAAATAAGGAAACATAAGATATCCAGCTCATGAGAACCAAAGCTTTCAATCCAACAGATCTGACTTTAGTCGAGGAAACTGTTATGCCCCTAGTTTGTTTGATAATGAAGTTGTTTTGATGCAGTTTCAAGAAAAAATTTAATTGATGATAGTGTGATCATGACCCCTCGGGAATGAAATCAAAGGAAAAGAAATAAAATTCTACAGTTGAATAGAACATAACACTTGCAGGAAGTGATAGGGCCAGAAAGAGTGGAGTAGAAGACGGTGTGTTTAAAAATAAACACATGATTACCAAGTTAATTACATGAAAATATGAGTGATAAGGCTGATAAAATGATGTTTAGACCAAAATGTATGATGAAATGTGTAGTATCTACCAATGTGGTGAATAAATGAAGCAAAATCACAATTTTTGAAATTGTCGCAAAAATGACACTGTGCTGCTGAAAATGGTGTAGGCACCTTCGATTTGGTTCCCAATTGAGGAAAAAGAGAACACAAATGATTTTGTAGTTATCCGGGAGGAGTTTTAGAACCCCTAAATGTCTCAAAAGACCCATATAAGCCTCCAAAATGACCATTTTACTATTCATTTTCACTTTCAGCTATAACAAATCAAAGAGCTCTGTAGAGAAAATGGTGGTCCCCATGAGGAAACATCGATTCGAGATGAGCTGATGACACCAGCAACCAGCTGACTACCCACCGCCGGTAAGTGCTCAATAAACTACCCTATGAATTTTTTATTTTTGAATTTTATGCATTTTTGTGTGTTTTAGAGTCATTTGAAGTTAGGATAGCATCCGGGATTCTAGATCGCATCCTGCTAAATGTGCATCGCATCCAGTTTTTCTTGGATCGTATCCAGTTTTTCCTAGATTCTGCATCACATCCAGGTTTTCCTGGATCGCATCCAGTTTGTTAGATTTTGCTTTGTTTTTAGCTAGAATCCATCAGGGAATCGTATCCTATATTTCAGGGATCAGACCCTGAATTTAGGATCACATCCCATTTTTCAGGAATCATATCCTGTATACTCAATCACATCTTGTATATCCGGGATCGCATCTGGTAGAAGATGTAGGTTTTTAAGTTTCTTTGATCTGTTTGCATCTTGTGAACTTGGAATAACTTAGCAAAGTAGGAATTTGCCCCTTGTAGATAGAATCTTGATATTTTACTGTGTTGTCAAAAATCAGGCCCAGTTTGAGGTAGTCGCCTTTCGAGGCACTTATCTTATGTGAGTGCTTGCATTGTCTAGCTGACTGTCAGATGATGAGCAGACCACTGTGATTCGATGTGGATTGCGGTCACTGATAGGTTTACCCGAGATCGGGGTGAACCGAGGGTTGTTGACTGCGCTGGCCAAGAGGTGTCATTCTGAACACAACACCTTCCACCTACCTACAGACGAGATTATAGTGACTCTAGAGGATGTCTGGAGGATACTCTGTGTACCCATGGTTGGACATGAGGTATTCTTTGAGTCGAGATCTGGCATTACGATTGGTACGACGCAAAGATTATTTTAGGATGATACCATCGACCGCAGATATCTATCATGGGATTATATGGTCGATCACTATGATCGATTAGCTGTGTACTTGGCTAGATTGGTAGGCAGCATCCTTATGCTAGATAGAGGTCAGCACAGTTTCTTGGTGGGCTGGGTGAGTATGGTGGAGCAGATGATCATCCACCATCGATGTTTTTCCTGGGGGAGCTGTATACTAGCTCACATATACAAAGAGCTCCACGAGATTGTATATCACCACACTCGCAGTATGACTTTGGGGATCCTTATTCTGCAGATTTGGGCCTGGGAGCACATCCCTGTTACATGGCTGATTATTGATAGGAAGAGGGAACCTGAGAAACCTTATGTGTATATGTATGCAGGTCTCTTACAACAGCCCCATCTGGGAAAGGTTGAGTATTCGCGTCGATTATTCGACGATATGATAGAGGTCGTGTGGCGACCATACCTAGACTGTGAGGTATGGACTTTTGATGTACAACATGTTCCTTTCTTGTGTCAGAGTAGATATCTGATCGGCCACACTAGATATATCATTGAGTGCTTCTTGATCACCATAGTTTTGAGGCAGTATGGTTGACGATAGGGCCGCACAAAGGATGTGGTAGTTTATGCTCATATTAGGGATGGGGCAGCTGATTGGAGTGCACAGCTGACATATGAGACTACCTCACAGGATATCCAAGACATGGTGGTGATAGACTGGGACCCTCATCTAGATGTTGAGGATGCTGGAGTGTCAGATGGGTACGCTGCAGAGATGATTCAGTATCCTTTTCCATGTTTTATAGTTCCTGAGGAGATTATTCCTTGTATAGAGGAGCCACTGGATTATGATCCTGAGGACCGACCTGGCAGGGGGAGAGGAGGTAGAGACAAGGCTCCTGGGAGACATGGGGGCCATGAAGGTGGTAGAGATGGTGGTAGAGATGACAGGAATCCTCCCCCAGATGATATACATGATGGTGATGACAGGTGTGGCGGTGGAGAGACAATTGATCCAGGTGTTGCCAGTGATAGTGGGTAGAGACGACCAAGATATAGATTTGTGGCTCCACAGAGAGATACTAGCCCTCTACTTACTCTAGAGCAGCAAAGACAGTGGAGACAGAGAGTTCAGGAGCAGGATCCCGGTAGAGATGGGGACCCATTATCTCGATGTGAGCAGGAGAGGGAGCAGCTCTGAGCTCAGATTACAACATTAGAGGCTAGAGCCACAGCAGCGGAGTCGAGGCTAGCCATATCAGATGCATTACTGTTGGACTAAGACAGGAAGATGGAGAGGCTTAGGGCAGAGAGGGATGCATAGGCCTGCACTGTAGTCCATCAGGGACAGAGGATGACATATTATTATGCCCTATATCATGCAGTAGTGCCAGAGGGACAGAGAGCTCCCACATTTTTGTGAGTAGCCCAGCAGTCAGAGGGGGCCATCCTTCCTCCAGAAGCTCCATTCATGCCACCTCCTCCTCCTCCTCCTAATCAGGGAGAGGGGGCGGGCTAGAGTTGATGTTGTTGTATCATTTTGTTCATTTTGAGATCATACATGTATATCTAGATCCTTCTAAGATCCCCTCTTTTGTACATTACATTCATTCATACATATATCTAATTTCTCTTTTTGGCGTACTAATATTCTTTATGCTCACTGATACATTGTATACTTTCTGATACACTTTATGCTTTGATACTCTTTATGCTTTGATACTCTTTATGCTTACTAAGACACAGATGTTCTTTAGTTTTGATGATATACTGACATTTGTTTATGCTTACTGACATACCGATACTCTTCTGATACACTTTATGCCTTGATTTGTACCATGTGTATGATGATGTATGTTTGATGCAATTTCTGGATTCTGACATGTTTCATGTGGTAAATGTATCAATTTTGCTTTTCATAGATGTGGTAAATGTATCTTTTGCACATGTGATGATATCTTGATCTCGTGATGAGTTATTTCATAGATGATAACATCATTTCATAATGTGGATGTGATGAGTATATTACTGATATTAATATGTTATAAATGATATCTATGTGAAAATGCAAATGTATGTTTCTTTATTTTTCCAGTTATGCAAAATAGATGTATGGATGCACTTTAGGATGTAGAAGTAAAATGCAATACATGGATGTTTTTATTTTTGTATTTTCTATTTTTGTGTTTCCAAATGAATGCAAAATGTATGCTATGGATGTGCAACAATATTTAATATCAGTAATATAAATGGTGTAATTAACTTGATAGTTTAGAGGAAGATAGAAACCATGTTTTGAGCTTAAATTTCCTTATGCTATTTTTTTTACTGTTGACAAAATGCATCAGGCAATCTCTAAATGCAGCTATATGAAGACTCTTAGGACTTGTCACTGATTTAGCAAATATTGCAATATTTTTATCATCATTGGGCGCTTTTGAAATGAATACCATAGAATAGTACAACTATCACTAATACCCACTGATATTATGATAATATGAATACTATATTTTATTGAAATGTCAGAAAGAGACTTAGGCATCAAGGCATAGAAGCCAGGATAACAAGATAGTCACCTTCCTTTTAATATACCAGATTTTGATTAAGGCAAGATATTGGACCCGCAATGACCTTGAAAATTCATATCCTTGGGGACATTATGATTCGTATACCTTAGTGAGAATCTGGATTAGAAAATAGACAAGGAAATTGCGTCAAACTCACCGTAGTTTACACATAACAAAGATCGAGATATATGCGGCTATCCACCCATAGTGGAAGCTCTTACCATAAACATCCAAGTTAGGTGAAATTTATAGGATCATATGAAATAATCACCATACACAAAGATTCAAGAAAACATTATGCCCCCAATCCTTGTGACTCTTTGTCTTTGCACATACGTCATTGAGTAACTAAGAAGACATAACAAATCATCAATTGAGAATCAATCAGATAAAATTCATAATTACTTAGATGGCCCTAGTTGAAAACATCATCAGGACATTTAAAGAATCATAATCAAACCATTATCAAACTGTGTGCTTATTAGTACTTTGTTCATCCATATGTCAAACACAGTAAAGATTCATCAATCAAAAAATTATAATACAAGAAATATGGTGTTCCATTTCTGTGCATTGATAGGATCATTCGTTCATATCTGCGATTCAATACGGCTTTGTAGGAATGTTGGTGAATGTTAATGTCATGTCCCATGTTTTGAAAAGATATTTTGGTTTTTGGGAAAGTGACTTTTTTTGCGTGTATCAAGAAACTTTGTGTTCATGAGGTAAACCATCCTAGAGCAACCTAGCAATCATAACGGACTATGTCAACAAAGATGCCCCTAGTGTAGAATGACTTATTCCTAAGACGTAAAGATAAACAAATCCCAAGCGAGGATAAGACAGTCATGCAGGAATATGAAGTTAGTGTATGAGCACAGGCAAAATTATGAAGGCCTAGTATCAGTAGTACATTGATAGATGGAGCGCAGAACACAAGTGATGCCTGATTGCCAGGTTTTCAC
Organism: Thuja plicata; assembly: GCA_018584345.1. Lineage (NCBI taxonomy): Eukaryota > Viridiplantae > Streptophyta > Pinopsida > Cupressales > Cupressaceae > Thuja > Thuja plicata. The sequence goes on from MU226014.1 coordinate 1,905,299, forward strand.
CACTTGGCAAGACTTTGTTTCTTTCTTTTTGTTACCAAGATGCCTGTTTTACCAAGTGCTCATCAAGACACTTTTTTCTTTTTCAATTTTGTTTCTATTTTTGCTTTTTGAATGTTTTTATAGTATCAAGGCGCCTATTTACCAAATTTTCACCAAGGATACCCCTTTTGTAGAACCTTTTCCACTATTTTTGGATTTCTTCAGGATCAATTTTTTGAATGTTTTTGGTATTTTGCAAGAACTTTTTGCTGTATAGGCTCTGCTAGCTGAACATTAAGCGTAGAACCACTTCAAATGTAGGGTGTTGATAGGATCTGGAAGAACATCTCCCTTAGGTGTAGCTAATTGATAAGCTCCAGTCCCAAAAGTAGCAGTGATAACATAAGGTCCCAACCAGTTAGGTTCAAATTTTCCTTTCTGCTCTCTGTTAGGCTGGTTCTTAGGATTCTCTTTTAGGACAAGATCTCCCACCTCAAACTTGCGTGGTTTGACCTTCTTGTTGTAACCTTTGGACATTCTTGCTTGGTATACTTTGAGGTGATCGAACGCTTGTTGTCTACGCTCATCTAGTAGGTCTAGAGAATTTATCCTATCTATGCGGTGCTGCTCATCACTAACTAGTCCTTGTAAAGAGATCCACAAAGATGGAATTTCAACCTCAATAGGTAGTACTGCTTCAGTGCCATAGACTAGAGAAAATGGTGTGGCTCCAGTTGGTGTTCTGATGCTTGTTCTGTAGGCCCATAGTGCCAAATTCAGTTGTAAATGCCAGTCTCTGCCAGACTTGCTCATGGTTCTATGTAGGATTTTGAGAATATTTTTGTTCGATGCCTCAGCCTGTCCATCACCTTGAGGATAATAGACCGAAGAGCAATGTTGAGTAATGTGAAACTATTCACAGAGGTCATCAATGTCTTGGTTTTTAAATTGCCCCCCATTGTTTGTCACAATTAAAGAGGGTATCCCATATCTACAAATAATGTAGTTCAGAATGAACATAGCCACCTGTTTGCCATTGGCTTTGATTAGAAGCACAACTTTGACCCACTTTGTGAAATACTCAGTGGCCGTAATGATAAAATTGTGTCCATTTGAAGAGTTGGGATATATCTATCCAACCAAGTCAAAGGCCCATTGCTGAAATGGCCAATGTGTTATGAAAGGTATCAGTTCTCTGGCAGGAGCATGGATGAGGTTTCCATGTGTCTAGCATTTAAGATATTCTTTTGAAAATTGAATAGCATCTTTCTCCATGGTAGGCCAATAATAGCCTACTCTGAGCAGTTTTTTAGCTAATGAAAAGCCATTTGTGTGTGATCCACATACACCTTCATGGACATCTTTTAAAGCTAGATCAGACTCTTCAAGTTCTAAATACCGACGAAGTGTATCGTCAAGACTATGTTGATATAGGTTGTTAGTTATGAGGACGTAATGCGATGCTGTCCTAATCAGGGATCTTTTCTCATTTCTAGATAGAGTGGCAGGAATGGTTTGGTCAGAAAGGTAGGCAATGATATTGGTATATCAAGATTGATCTCGGGTATTTAAGGCACAGATTACCTAGTATTCTGGATTGGCAAAGGCGGGATAGGATATTTCTTCCATGAAGAAGTCATAGTGGAATTGTTTCTCCTCTAGTTGTAACATGGATGCCAAGGTAGCCATAACATCTGTAGCTTTGTTCTCTGATCTGGGTATCTGCTGGAAGGTGACGAAGACAAAGTATTTCTTCAAATCATCAACTAGTTTCTTGCAGGGCATCAAATTTTCATCTCTATTTTGATATTCCCCATTGATTTGATTAATAATTAGTTGGGAGTCACCATATATGTGTAACTCAATGATCTTCCATTCCATGGTGAGCTTGAGGCCATTGACCAACGCTTCATATTCTGAGATATTATTGGTGCATGGAAACATTAATTTGTAAGATTTCGGAATCTTATATCCTTGTGGAGTTATGAAGAGAACCCCTGCTCCAGATCCTTGTTGAGTAAATGAACCATTAAAGTACATCTTCCATGGATGTTCGGTGAGATGCATGATTGTTTCATCAGGAAATTCAATTAGTAATGGTGCATCATCCTGGAGTGGTGAATCAGCCAATTGATCCGCAAGTACCTATCCTTTGATAGCTCTTCGTTCAACATACTCAATGTCAAACTCACTTAGAATGAGGACCCATTTTTCCAAATGGCCTATTAATGTTGTTCTGCTTAATAGATATTTGAGAGGATCAATTTTAGAAATGAGCTTGACTGTATGAGAGAGCATGTAGTGTCTCAATTTTTGTGATGCGAAAATGACTGCTAAGCATGCTTTCTCAATGATGCTATAATTGAGCTCATAAGTGACTAGAGTTCTAATAATGTAGTAGATAGCTCGCTCTTTCTTTGTTTCATCCTCTTGTGCTAGCAATACTCCTAGGGATGTAGTTGTAGCTGAAATGTATAGGAGTAAGGGATTTCCATGAATAGGAGCCATAAGAATAGGTGGAGCAACCAGGTACCCCTTTAATTCTCTGAAGTTGGCTTCACAGTGTTCATCCCAGTTGAACACAACCCCTTTATGTAGTAGCTTAGTAAAGGGTTGTGCCTTATCTACAAGTTGGGACATAAATCTCCTGATAGATTGAAGTCTCCCTTGTAGTGTCCTCATTTGGCTAATTTTACGTGGAGGAGTCATCTCTAGAATAACTTTTACCTTTGCTGGATCTACCTCGATTCCCTTTGCTGATACTATGAATCCTAGGAGCTTGCCTGATTGAACCCCAAAGGCACATTTCTTTGGATTGAGCCTGAGTTGGAACTGTTCCATTCGATCCAATATCTTTCCTAAATTAGCAATATTAGTACCTCTTTCTTTGTATTTAGCCAGTGTGTCATCAACATAGTCCTCCATGTTTTTGTGCATCATGTCATGGAATATTGTTGTCATATCTCTTTGATACGTTGCTCCAGAATTCTTTAGCCCAAATGGCATGACGTTCCAGAAAAATGTGCCCCATGCACATGTGAATGCAGTTTTCTCTTGATCCTCAGGGGCGATCTTTATTTGATTATAACCCAAGAATCCATCCATTAATGAATACATTTGGTAGCTAGCTGTAAGGTCTATGATCATGTCAATATTTGGTAGAGGGAAATCATCTTTCAGACATGCTTTGTTGAGGTCTCTGAAGTCCGTGTAGATCCTAATAGATTTATTCGATTTAGAAATAGGGACCACATTGGATATCCATGCTGCATAGGTGATGACTCGAATAAATCCAGCTTTTAACAACTTTTCCAATTCTGCTTTCACCAATAATGCAACATGAGGATGCATTTTTTGAGTTTTTGTTTCACGGGATTGCTACCAGGAGCTATAGATAAGTGGTGCATAATGAGATTGGGATCTAGCCTTGGCATATCAGTGTAGGACCAGGCGAAGTTGATCTTTTTCTCCTTCAGGAATTCTATGAATTGTACCTTCTCTTCTTCTAATCGGGATTGTGCTAGATGAACTATCTAAGGATCTTCAACAGTGCCCAAGTTCACTGGCTGTGTTGGTTCAATCAATACCAAAGATCTTTCCTGAAAGTGCTCTGGAAGAATATCAAGAATCTCATCCTTTGGTGCCTCTGAGAGGTTTTCACCATTGGATACATCTTTTTTCTTTACTATTTTGGGATTTGATACTGCCACAGAGTGGTTTTCACCATCAGTCTGCTTTTTCTTTTTATTTTTTAGTTTGTGACTAAGAAACTTGATATCCTCCTGTGACATGTTCTTGCTCCTTGCATTGGTGGAAGGAAGATGAGGTTCACAAGCATTAAGGTAACAAGCTAGGGAGTGGTCATTGGGAAAGTTGAGGATAGGGGTAGGATATATTTTGGTCCAATCATTGAGGTCTGGAAGTACTAATGTTAGGGAGTCAGATTCTGGGAAGGACAACATCGTGTTAGCATCAAAACCGTTAACCGACATGACATAGTTTGTTAAGTTAATATCTTTGATGTTCAGATCAATAAGAGTAAGATCGTTGTTAAAAGGATCATTGTCAGTTATATATGGATCAAACTCTAGTGACTTGTCAGTAGATATCTCATCATCATCCCTTTCTAAAAGGAGGCTTCTTGCTTGTAGCCTATGAAATTATTCTAGAGTTATGTATTCACTAGTGTCTCCGTCAATGATTGGAGGAAGGAACTCTTCTTCTGCTTCAGGAGGATTAGTGTCATTGAAAGGAATGTCTGGTCATTTACTAGGAGCTGAGGAAGCTACAAACATGTGAATTATTTCTATCCCAATTTCCTCGAAGGCAATAGATAGTTGATCCCACTCATAGTCATGAGAGTTTGTGATATCATCATCAGATCTATCCAAATATTCAGCAATGTTTATTTGATGGACTCAATTAGCGGCTTGTAGATCAAAGTGAGGTAGATCAAGAAAATGTGTAATGGTGACCAATTGCCCCCAATTAGGATGTAAATTCTGTGGCCGGGGTTCCTCTTGAGTGATTGTAGCTATGGTGTCTCCTACCTCTTGAATGGGAGGTTGTTCTAGCAAAGGAGTATGAAGATCCTGTGGTACCTCAAAACTAGGTATGTAGCGTTCTCCTTGATATTCAGGATTCTTTGTACCAATATGTAGCAATCTCTCATAAGGCCATGGTTCTAATACTATTTCATCTATTTTATCACTCTCTGCTTCAGAAGGTGGACTCTGCTTTGAAGTAGGTTTGTTGGATTGAGTATTAAAGCCCAGTCCTATTTTATCTTTGTTGAGGCGGAACTCCATGGGTATGGGTTCAATGATCCCTCGTCCTGTGTCATTTAGAGGTCCTTTTCCTTTGTATCCCATTTTTTTAAGGAAATCATATCCCTTTCCATACTGTTCTGGGGATATCTTTACATGTTTGACCTCAGAGTTTAGTGGTTCTTCTTTGTAAAGCCAGTTCAAGACCGCCTGCTCTTCTGTGTTATCTGAAGAAGATGTGGATGCCTTTATCATGCCAGTAGCCTTGTGTACTTCTGGCTCTTCGACTGTGAGAGGTATGAATGTTGATGACAATTTTCCATAGGATCTTGGTGATACTAGAAGCTCTGTCAGTGAGGGAGTCAGGTCCAACTTGTATTCTTCCATACCTATTTCTTGAAGTTTCAATGTTTTGCTAAAGCCCTTCATGACCATGTCCTTGGTAGTTTCAGGAGTAACTATGTCCATAGCCTCCTTTTTGTGGGGGATCATGCTACCTACTTTGATATTGTTGCAAGTGTAGTTGGCATCTGCAGGAAGTGTCACCTCTATCCCATTATGTGGGAACTTGATGCATTGATGATAAGTGGATGGTACAACTTGCATCTCATGGATCCATGGTCTCCCTAGTAGAATGTTCTAGGCTAGTGGTAGATCCATAACTTGACATATAACATTCCTTTCAATTGGCCCAACTCTGATGGGTAGAAAAATAATACCTCTGGAGGATCTTTCTTCCTCATCATATGCTTTGATGGTTATCTTATTTCTAGAGTCAATTGTTTGCTCTGAGAGGCCTAGCCTCCTGACAAGATCCAGTGTACAATCCTATGCCTCCATCTATCAATATGCATCTAACATGAGATTTATGAATAAGAACTTCGATATGGAGGGGTTGATTGTGTGGATGGGTTAATGACTTTTCATCCTCCTCAAAAAAGGAGAGGTGATGTGGCACTGAGATGTAATTGACCATCGCTTGGAATTTGTCTATATCTATATCCTTTGGAACATTAGCAACATGTAGAGCTTATTCTAGGATTTCTCTATGCACCGTGGATATTTTGAGCAATTCAAAGATGGAAATTTTGGCAGCGGTTCTTTGCAATTGGTCTACCAAGTCATATTTTGCTCCAGGGATAGTGACCACATGTTTTGATGCTAGTTTAGGAATAGTTACAATGGGAACCTTGGGTGTGGATGTCAGTTTTGGAGGTCCCTTGATCGTAACCTGTGCTTGGCTTCAGGTTATAGCATTTGTGGAGGATGAGGCTCTTTTGATTGTGATCATGTTGATGGATTCATTCTTAATGCTGAGCATATTGATTAGATTGTCACTCTTGGAATAGGTGTAGTTTATCTCATTACCTTTCCCTTTAGATGTTTCCCCTTGATTATAATTAGGGAATGATTTATTAAATGTTGTGTGATCTTCATTCATAGTGTGTCCGTCCACCTTGATCTTACCTCCTTTGATGAGGTCTTGGATAACGTGCTTGAGCTTGAGACAATTATTTGTCTTGTGTCCCTTGTTTTTGTGGAAGACACAATAGGAGTTATCATCCCA
>MU226014.1:1926177-1944770 GCA_018584345.1 Thuja plicata
GGGCATAACATGCCGTGCACCCAGTGCATCCATAGTGGAGTAGAAGGTAGAAGTGAAAATCTGATAAGGACCACGAAGCTTGGAGAGTATCAGGAAGATACACTCATCATCTGACTTCGTCTTTCCATTAACCTGTAGAATAGATCGAAGAGACTTGAACTTCATCAGGAAGTCCTCAATGCTGGTGAATGAGTCAGGTGTGAAGGAGGTGAACTCTACATCTATCTGGAGAATCCTGAACTGATCCATGGTGCCAAACAAGGTGGAGAACTTGTCCCACATATCCCTAGGTGTAGTCAGACCATCCAGGTGGAACAACAACCCATCTGAAATGTTCATGGCAATGAGGCCCATTGCCTCATCCATCCTGTTTCTATGCATAAGTGCCTCATAAGGCCTCTGAAGAACTGGCTGAGCCACATCCATGCAAGACCATAAACCTCATGACATGAGGAGTCTGGTCATGTGTGGCTTCCATGTATGATAGTTATGTGGTGTCAGCCGGGCCACAGAGGGGTCCGACATTGAGAGAAGAATAAGACGGAAGTAGAAGGGTTGATTTTTGAAAGTAAATGACAGAAAGAAACAACACCCCCCACAATGTATGATTCTAACCCCTGTACAACAAAGAACCAATAACTGAAAGCTCAAAGAAAACTAGAGAAAAACCTGAACACCAGATGCAGAGTAGAAGGGAAAATGAAGCCTCTACTTCAACACTAAAAATAGGAAATCAAATGGCCAAATCAGCAAACAAAATTAGCATCATTGCGTTCATCTTAGAAACACCTTTATGATGATATTTCATTTCTTGAAAATGGACACCGTATGCTCAAGTTACGGCCAAAAAACCACAAGCACCTCCAAAAACACCCTCTCTGGAAAAACACAGTCTTGCGATAAAATTTGACAGCCGTATGGCCGTCGCAGGATGTCAGGCGGTGCTCCGGTGGTTCATGGGCGGCATCCCCGGTGGAGGTGGCGGCCGGGCGGGGTGGCGGCGGCAGGCGGGCCGGGCACGGGCGCGGGCGGCGGCCGGGCGGGGAGGAGGCGACGGTTGGCCCCGGCGGTGGAGCGGTGGCGCGCGGGTGTCGCGCTGCCCAGGAGCTGCGCGCAGGTGGCGCACGCTAGCAATGCCCACCTGTGGTTAAAAAAGCCCTTTTTAAAATTTTTTTTTGAGTTTTTTTCTCGATTTTCAAGCCGTACGGCCCTAGTCGGCCAGAAATTTTTGCCTGTGGTCACAGAGGCCAAAATAGTCAAACTTTATATGTTTTTCAACTCTCCCTGGCCTTCTGAACGCAATGGCAGAGTCTATTTTTTCTCAAATGACTCCAGAAAATGGTGCCTCCTTCAAAGTGACAGAAAAAACCCCAGAGAAGCTGTGGCTGTCGTCTTCGAATCGTGGCTTCAAAAAACTTCAATCAGGTAGCGACAGGGTGGCTCTGATACCATGTAGGATTTGAGAAACATGCAAATCCATAGAACCTAAATACACCTGCATGAAAATAACCTGATACAAAGTAGAAGCGCAAGAATGAAAAAGCAGAACTCAGAGGTGCTCAAAAGAAGAGTCACAATATTATTCTCTAAGTTATGAAAAAAATATTACAAAGTTCAGCCTAAAAAGGAGAACAAACCCTAAAATAGAAATACTAGGTTGCGCAATATAATTAATATAAAGTATTAATTATATGCACCTAAGAGATAGCTTAAGTGAAAAAGAGTAAGTAAACTAACTAATTACTCTAACAATAAACAATCATTTTCTAACATAAAAGTGATTGGTTAGTTGATCTAACCAAACAAACTTTATGTGTCCTCTATTCTTCTGCCACTGTCACTTAATTATTCAATAACTTTCTTAAATCCTCAAACTAATTGATGTGATCCTAGATATAGCATTATGTGCCTCTATAGATGTTAAGCATCCGATCACACACCTTAACTCGATTTCAAACACCATATCCTGTTGACTATTCCTTGTATTTTGTCTTTTGCCAAATTGACTAAACACTTAGTCATTTCATCAATTTAGTCCTTCAATACTACAAGTTAAACTGATCTCATGACTCCAATAGATTATGTTTCCAACAATGAAAACACCTCAATACAAACCTATGATCAAAAGTAAGATCATATTCATCAAATTCCAATAATAACACTATTTGTGGCCTTTTGTGTTCTATCCCAACCTTTGGAATAGGTTGTACCTAATAATCCCACATCTTGCCTATCATCTTAACACCCAATCCAATTTTTGGCCATTTTCCTAGGTACATAATGTTTTAAAAATTATGTACCAAGGAATATAATGTTTCAAACATTTTGTTCTTGCCTAAAGTGACCCAAAATTAAATTGGAGCTTTGTATCAGGGTTTTGGTGGGAAATTAGGTCATGTGGTTTGTCTGCTTGAGTTTTAAGCCCTGAGATGTTGTGAGGTATAAAAAAACCCTATCTCTCCTTATTTTGGCACGATTAAAAAATTTAAGTATCCATTATCCACCATGTTCAATATCAAACATTCATAACCAAGAAATCGAGTCCAAGCAATCAAGTCTTCTTCTCATGCATTCAAGGTTCTCTTTTCTATGGATCTATCTTCTTTCCCTCATTGAAGGCCTAAGAAAAGGAGTGTTCTATCAAGGGAGGAGATACCTCTCTCTCTCTCTCTCAAACATTGTGGAAAATTAAGACATCCATTCCATGAGGTTTTGTATTTCATGATTTCATTTTGGGTTTTTTTGTTAAGTCAAATCTATTACATCAACATATTTGATCACATTCAAAGAAGCATTTTCATTACCAAAGGTATGATATACTTCATTTCTTAGATCTATCCTTTGCTACATGACAACATAATTTCAATAAATTTCAAGGTTGATTCCTAAAAAAGGGTTTGACTAAGGAAAACCCCTTTATCCAACCTTCTTCTCCATTTTTATTTATGCAGGAATAGTTTATGGAGCTACTAGAACTTTTACGGGCAAATCAGGAACTATCAGAGCATTTCTGCAAGTTTTAGTAAAAAACCTAGGGAAAATAACATTTCAAACATTATGTTCTTGGTTATAGAACATTTTAAACATTTTTTTCCTCCCAAACCTAGATAAAATTTGAGTTGTAGACAAGTGTCATCTTTAGGGTATCAAATCAATAGTTACAGGTATTATCAGGATTCTGTCTGTCAAAAATTCATATCTGAATCAACAAACCTTCTATTTTGATTCCAGGTGCATGTAAATCTTCCCTAATATGTTTTTCTTACCTCATTATCTCTCCCCATTTCAAAATTTACATATTTAGCGAAGGATCATTGACCCATTCAGTGCTTGGGACCTTTCTTATCCTATTGGGACATCTTCCTTCCGAATGTGCAAATTTGAAAAGGAGCATTAATCTACCCCTTTATATTGCTTCCCTTTTCCTATTGTACATTTTGGTGAATCCGAATCATAAAATTTATATTCTGATTTTGGTGTTAGATCTCCTTTGTGTGCTTAAATTTTATTAGCAATCATGGAGTTTACTAAGTTAGATTGGTGACTGATAACCTATGTTATTACATTTCTCTTTACTTCTCTTTATCAATCACATGGAGTGGATCATGCTTTATGGAATTTCATGATGTTTTCATTCCTTCATGGCGTTCTTGCATATGGTATTATGAGGATTTAAAATATTTTTCTATCATATAAAGCATGTTTCATGTCCTTTACCAATATTTCATGTGGTTTTCTCATCTAATTTTCAACAAAATGCATAGAATATATCGATTACATAAGGGTCTTTGTTGATGAACCTAAAGATAACATTAGTATAAACCTTGCTAATCCCACTCCTATGGTGCTTATTGATCATTATGATAGACATCTAGCTCCTAATGATCCCATCCTAGTGAGACCTAGATCCTCTCTTCCTCAACCCACCTTAATGGATAGTCTTAGGGAAGCTAGTTTATGCAATTCCTTGTATGACCTTAAACAATCTTCTTTTTATCAAAGCATTATTCATAATATCGATTTTAATAATTTTCTTGATGATTTATCTCCAAGAATAACATTAAGTATGCATGAAGGTCTTGATAAACCTTCATATTCTTCTCCACCTAAAGAATATAGGCATAGTGATAGGAATATTAATCTCCCTAAAGCTAATGTTTCCCTTCCCATTCCTCTTTATACCATACACTTTCATAAACCTCACGATGAATCTCCTTCACCATCTACATTAAAATCCAATTATAACATGGGTTATGACATTACTGCCCAACAGGGTTATAATGAACAAGGTCTTGGTATTAATGAATAGGGTATTAACATCCCTATAGACCCTCCTACATAAGTTACTAGATGTGATCTAGGATTTATACCCCAAGCCATCACTTTTCCTCCTTCCAATCCTTCTTCATTATAACACAAAGCTCCTCTAGATATTCTTTTACCAACACCATTTGTTGTCATACCTACTTTTGATGACCGATTGGCTTTAGCTAAGAGAATATTTTGGAGAATTAAATATTAACCTAAGATTCATTTTCCTTTTTCACATTTTAAAAAGAATCAAAAACCTATTAATGGTGAATTTCTATGTCTTTTTCATCATAACAATAAACATTCTCTTGTTGATTGTATTGAATTTGAACAATTTTTTCAAGATTTAGTGGATGTGTATTTAATTTGTTTAACAACATTTTTTTTTTTTGTGATATCAAAAATATACCTTAGCATTTCTCTCTTCTATTATGTTGTTCACCATCATGTAATCTTAATATCCTACATCATTTGGGGGCTTTTTGTTTTGCATGGTGCTAATTTGGAGAAACATAATAGGTCCTTTCCCTTGTCTTTCCACTGGGGGGGGTCTCTCTATCTTTTTCATTTCTCCTTCTAAAGGATCCATTATCTCTTTATTGCTTAAATCTTTCCATACACAAAATTGTTTGTTAAGGAATTGATGTCCTTCTCTTCCTTGCTTGGAAGTGTATATCTTGTATAATTGATTTTTTTGATAAGTTTGTAAAATGTGACATCCTTCCATTTTCTTACATTTCCTCTTTATGGTTTTGTATTTCTTTATGGTGGTACATCCTTTTTGTCATGAGATTCTTTGTTTCACGCTAGGCATTTTCATCTTTCCTCAACAATTTTTTTTATGCCTCAAAGGGCATCTCTATCATAAAATATCTTCCATTTAGGGAAATATGCATTAGTTATATTCCTTTGTTTACTGGTCTCTTCTATAATTATGATGTCATCTTTTCCATAAATTTATTGGTTTTACATTAGGATCTTCTCTTTTTTAGGAGATTTACATCCTTATTTATAACTTATTTTTTCTTGAAAACGTATGTCTATTATAAAATATATATTGCTTAGGGTTTACAATGTGTTATATTCTCCCTTTCCTTCACCCTTGGGGGGAAAGGTCCCGTTTGGAACTCTTTATTTTATTTCTAAAAATACACTTTCCTTTGTATAGTGGCATTTTCTTATCACGTGATGTTGTTATAAGGAGTTGTTTTGTTTTGATTCAAAATTATCTCTTATGCAAGAGGTGTGTATCCTTGATCACAACCTCTTCCTTTTTTGTAAAAGTATGTTCATCCTTAAAAAAAAATCTTACTTAGGGGCTTACAGTGTGTCATCCTTCATCAAGAATCTCTTTTTCACCTAGAAATAAGGGGCTAAAAGGGTGCATTATTTTCCTCTCCCCTTATTTTTCTTGAAGATGTTGTCTTTGTTGAAGAACACCTCTTGAAGGTAGATTTCTTGTAACCAATATCTCTTCCTTTAAGGGTCTCTTTCCACTTGCGGATATCCTTTCACAATTATCTATTCCCTTGGATAACAAGAGTATTCACTCTTTGTTAAGGGTACAAGCATACATTGTTGTTTTAAGTATATCTCCTTGTTATTGGAAGTAGGTATCATTGTTCTATTTTCCTTATGATGCCACCATACTATTATGTCACCATCATAAGGAGGAAGGAAAACACGTGGCCTCCTTGTACATTATACAACCTTATTGATACATAAGGAGACAATTATTTCCTTAGGATTGATTGTGTTTATTGATCTCTTTGGAGAAAATGATTTCCATAGGAATGATCATTTTTGTGGATCCAAATAGAGACAATGTTTTCCATAAGACTGATCCTGTAAGAAGCCCTTAAGCGCAAAACTTTTTAAGCTTCCCCCAAGTGCAAAACTTTACAAGCCACTCTTATGTGCAAAGTTTGCAAGGTAGAATTGACTAGCATAATACAATTTTATAGACCATCAATTCTCCTTCTCTTTTTATTTGGGATGAGTGGAACTATCATAAAACATCTTGCTATCATTTCCTTCTTCTTATCTTCTCCTTCTATGAGTCACCTAGAATAAAACAAATTTTTAGCCTGTTGGATTCATGGTCTCTCTCTCTTCTTTCCATGCTCTCATAGCTTTTCTATTTGGTTATATGATTGATTGTTTTCATAGGTGGATGCTCTTGCCATTTATATGTGATCATTTATTGATGCAAGATCATCTTGGGATCTTGGAAATCTTGCATCAACCAAAAATATTTCCTTTCAGTTTGTTCTTGCTTTCTAGTTTCAATGCTTTGTTGTGTGTTCCTCCCAATTGGCTCCTTGGATCGTACAAACCTTATGACATATTCTAGACATCATATGGATTTTATGCCTAGTTTCTCATCTTGATATGTTATGTATTGGTGGAGATCTCTTGAGTTTTGAGTCAGACCTACCTATTCTTCATGTTAATGACTTAATCTAAGTTGTTGGATCTTGTGAAGCATTCATGTGACTTGAGAATCTGATTGCCATATTGTTTGATGATATTATACTCATGACTGACCTCCTTGTGTGATCACACTTCATTCCATATCTATCTAGAGGTGTTCTTCTAGGATTTGGGTCATATCCTATTTTTCAAGTTATATTTTCTTGCCTTGGAGAATGTGATCTTTTATGTCTGACTTGTGGCTTGGGATCTAGTATATATGTGTTGTATTGGTTTCTTAGTGAGGTAGCAAGGTGGTAACAAGGTAGTAGCTCTCAGTAGTGATTCTTTTAGAGGTTAGCATCTAGGATGGATTTGGATTTCTATATGTAATCAGGCATGTATGCCTAAAATGTAAGATGACATGGTGTTGGGCCAATATGATGCAAATTATTATTTCTGAGATAATGCGAAGGCCTAGATGGACATGTTTATCATTCATTAGCGAGTTATTGATTATCTAGAGTTGATTGTCTCTACTAGGTGACTCAAGTTGCATGGCCTGGACCATCTCTATTGGGGAAAATCTTTCCATGATTACGTCAGATGGTATCAGAGTGAGATTCATTCCTGCAATGGTAGTTAATTATTCCTAAGCTTGCAAAATTGTAGATGGCTTGTTTTTGGATGACAGAATGTGGATATGACCTGCGACTGTAGAGGATTTGTGTGAGGATGGATCACAGATGAACTATTGAAAGTTGTGAAGTTTGGAATGAGTTGCATTCCTTGAGGCATATCGTTGTTGAACAAAGTGTTGAATCGAGGCAGGTTGTAAGCATATTCAATAGATCACCGAGTGGGAGGAAATTGAGATCTTGCAGCCAATCATCGAGCTGAGGCAATTGCACCTTGTGAAGGGAGAGACGTAACTAAGTAGGATGAACCTTAGAAGTATAAATTAGATGTTTGAAGACCTGAGAATTGAGGTGAGGACTGAGATCCAAAATACATTAGTTAGTTTGCGATGGAATCCTAGACTTGAGAGTGAGTATGAGCAGGCCACTAAAGAGATGAAGATGTTAAGATGACACTTAATGATCAAGACATGGATCATTTAGTCTTTAAGAAAGATAATTAAAGAAAGGAAGAAGTGAGCTAGGGTTGAAGTAGTAAAAGAGGTAAAGCCTGATAAGGTTGGCACAATTATGAGTATTTTGACTTGTGAGATTTTTGGAAGATGAAGGGGAAGTAGTTATGGATGAGTGTCATAATTAGTTGATTGGATCTGATGAGAAAACTAAGGAATATATTTTTATTGAGGATGATAATGAGATTGTTGATGTTGAAGATGTTGATATAGTTGAGGTTAGGAATGAATTTCCTTTGGTTGAATATGATGACCTAGTTGGGTTCGTTGAAGGGTTTACTGTTGCTGAGGATGGTGGTAAGAGTATTGATGCTAATGGAATTGTTGATCAATATGAGAATGTTTTGGATAAAGTATTAACTTGTGATTATGTTCAAGTTACTAATGGAGACTTGAAAAATGAGATGTTTCAGTTGGGTGCTGATTTGTTGCAAAGATTGCCTAGAGGGTGTGATAGAGAAGACATGTTTTTCTTGGTTAATGTTTGTACTAATCAAGCTGATTGTGTGAAAGAGGTTAATATTGCATGTGTTTCAGTGCACAAGGATAAATATTTGTTTGATGGGAATGCGTATTTTCACATACCGAGAGTGAAGATGAAGACAAAGTTGATGGTGATGAAGGAAGAAGTATGGCTAAAGGATAAAGGTTGTGGAATGAGTAAAGTTTTTGATTTCTTTGTTATTGATAGATTGATAGTAGAGAGTGATTAGATGTGTGATGAGGATGAAGATAAATGGTTGAAGATAACAAGAGGGCTTGTGAAGAGGAGTGTAGACCTTGTATTTGGTTCTTTTTCTGATCAATTTGGTTTTGTTAGTGAGTTTTTTATCTGGTCTGTTTCAGTGCAGAAGATGTGGAGATCAGATCAAAGAGAGAAGAAAGTCTTTGTGAGAAGGCTCATATTCCTGACCCCAAGGATAGGGAAGCTGAAGGTAAAAATGAAGACTTGTGATCAATTGTAATTGGATTTATTTTAGCATCAAAGTGAGAGACTCACTTTTCAATAAACCTGGGTGTCTGATGCAGGAGCATCTTGAGATCTTGGCAATCTTGCATCAACCAAAAATATTTCCTTTCATTTTGTTCTTGCTTTCTAGTTTCAGTGCTTTGTTGTGTGTTCCTCCCAGTTGGCTCCTTGGATTGTGCAAACCTTATGGCATATTCTGGACATCATGTGGATTTTATGTATGTTTTCACATCTTGATCCTTTCTTCCTTGGTGGAGCTCTCTTGAGTTTTGGGTCGGACCTACCTATTCTTCATGTTAACGAATTAATCTGAGTTGTTGGATCTTGTGAAGATTTCCTGTGGCTTGCAGATCTGATTGGGGCATTGTTTGATGATCTTATGCTCATGGCAAACCTCTCTGTCTGATCGCCCTTCATTCTATATATATCTAGAGGTGTTATTCTAGGATTTGGGTCCTATCCTATTTTGCACGTTATATTTTATTTCCTTGGAGAATGCGATCTTTTCTAGAAAACTTGTGGCTTGCGATCTTGTATATGTGTGTGTGTGTGTGTCTTGTGTTGGTTTCTTAGTGAGGTAGCAAGGTGGTAGTGAGGTAGTAGCCCTCATTAGTGAGTCTTTTAGAGGTAAGCGTCTAGGATGGATTTGGATTTTTGTATGTAATCAGGCATGTATGCCTTAAATCTAAGTTGACATGTTGTTGTTCCAAATATGATGTAAATACTTATTTCTGAGATAGTGTGAAGGTATGGATGGGCATGTTTATTGTTCATTGTTGAGTTATTGATGATATGGAATTGATTGTTTCCGTTGGTTGACTCGTGTTGCATGTCTTGGACCATCTCTTTTGGGGAAAATCCTACCATGAATGTATCATTTATGCTCTTATAAATTTTTTTTGAACATGATATTAGTGGTTGAGATGTTTTCTCAATCGAGGTATCTTTAACCAGTTGATTTGGAGTTCTGTTTCTAGTAGTAACCCCTTTTGTTTATGGTTTTATCTTTTGTTGTTTGTTTTTTTGTTTTGTTTTATTTTTCATGCCCTTGTGTATGTATGTATGAGTTGAGATCCTTCATTTGGTGGTTTTCATCCTTGAATTTAGTGATGTATTATCTCTTTACAGTTCGCCCATGATCATCCCTCTCTCATTCTTCTCTCTTTATTTTCTCTCTCATTTCCTTTGCTGTGAGCATGAGATTGTCTCATACTCCCACTAAAGTGGGGGCTAAATGTAACATCCTAAATTATAAGCACCTAATTAGTGTACAATTTAAGGACTATTTAGCACCAACCTTAGTGTATTTTCTATAATAGGACCTCATATGACACTTAATGGACACCTAAATTCAAATATAGGTCTTTTATCATTTCAATATTGTTTAAAATCAAGGTAAGCCCTTATTTCTAAGTGTGCTCCTATATTTTTCCTCCAATCCAATAATTAATTTCATCACCTAGGCTCTATAACACTATTTGTGACCTTTTGTGTTTTGTCCCAAGCTCAGAACTAGTTGTACCTGAAAATCTGACATCTAATTTGTCATCTCGATATCCAATCCAATTTTTGGTCCTTTTTACTAGATAAATAAAATTTGAAGTGGTATGTACCTAGGAACATAACATTTAATTTTTTTTTCTTTCCTAAAGTAGCCCAAAATTGAACTAGAGCTTCATGTTAGGGTTTTGGTGGTAAATTAGGTCTCGTGGTTAGCTTGCTTGAGTTTTAACCACTGAAACATTGTGAGAGTTATATAAACACCCTATCTCTCTTTATTTTGGCTTCTATAAAGACTTCAAGTATCCATTGTCAACCCCATTCAAGATCAAGCATTCATAATTAAGCAATTGAGTCTAAGCATTCAAGTTCAAGCAATCAAGTATTCTTCTCATGCATTCAAGGTGATCTTTCCATGGATCTGTTGGAATTTATGAAAGTAGTACTAAGAGGGGAGGGGTGAATCAGTACCTTTAAAACTTTTGACACCTTTCTTGATTCATTATTAGTAATCATACATTATTGCATTACTAACCATTATTGTTGTTCTTTCTTATGTATGTATTGTTTATTCATAATCTTTAATGGTTTGTAATAGTCATAGAAACATTCATGAAAATGATAAACACATAACACAAGATATGGTATCGCAAAAAAATCCTGTTAGGAAGTAAAAACTACGATGGGGATGGCACCCACAAATCTTCACTATCTGCAGAATGGAAGGGAGCCGGTTAAGGCTTACAATTTGATCACTTCTGATCATCTACCCTGTTAAGAGTATTAAGGTGGAGACCTATTAAGATCTACTCTGTCAAGAGCTTTATTAACACTAATTTAAGTGTGCACTTAGTTATGAGATTTTACAATAGGACAGTTAAGCTCACCTTTCTTGAAAGGATTTCATTAGTGTAGTACACTTGTTAGAATGAGTATAAATGTTGACCTAACTACATACAATCTATAATTGCTGATTACAGATCCATTAAAGCTCTTACAATTATAATATCACCTTAAGTGACTGATGAATAACTTTTCTCTGCTCCTCGATAGCCTGTGTTCTTGTTCTTCAAAACTAATTTGATTATGTTTCTGTCCTTCTGCATGAATTCTCTGTCTGGTCTCTAGTTTCTCTCCATGGCTACTATCTTCATTGAAAAACAACTATTCTCAATGGATTGAGCATCTATTTATACAATTATTTGACCTATCTTGGAATCACACTTTTTAATGTTAACTCTTAGATCCAAGGTTTACAACTTGACCTTGATCTTTAGTTTGCATGTTTTAAATCAGTAAAACTAATTAAAGCAATAGTAAATACATTACTTCCTCCACACATAATGGATTTAAAATTAAATCAAGAAGCTATAAATACAACTTCAGTGATTTATCTGACATGGAAAGTCATATCCACTTTTTGCGGGATGTAACTGACTATCGGTTCTTGGTCGTCAATTTGAACATGAAGTCTGTCGGTGTTCCTTTGTTTGAACTATTCGTCGGGTTCCCTTTGTCTATCGGGTTCCTCTCTTTGCTTGTTCTGTTTGGTTACACTGTTGTTACTCATTGGGTTTTCTTTACCTTTTTTCATTGGATAACACTTAACAGTGTTTATAGGGCAACCTTAGCGTCGGGTAGTGTAGTGCCCTGTCTATCGGTGTTGTGTAAACTAATGGTGTAAATCATGTTTTTTCTCTAAGTATACTAATGGAAAAATATAATGCCTTCAATCTCCCCCTTTGACATTAGTATCAAAAACTGATATGTGCATAGTACTAAAGTGTTTTAGTATGTATACACCATGTTTATATCCTTGTCATCATATGACTCCCCCTAACTGTATGCATTGGTATAGTATATGTACATGTACATGTATACTATTCATTCTCTGTATGTACATTATTTCCCCTTTCTTTTACTATACATATGATTTCCTTCTTTTAACTAAGGTGAGTGAACATATCAAATATGTACATGTATACTATTCATTCTCTGTATGTACATTATTTCTCCTTTCTTTTACTATACATATGATTTCCTCCTTTTAACTGAGGTGAGTGAACATATCAAATTCCCCCTTTCTTTGATACTGATGACAAAAATGTACAACTTATAATATGCCAAAATTGTGACAAAAATGTGCAACTTACAATGTGTCAAATATGTTATAATGGGTTGTTTTGATATCTTCAAGCATTTTCTCCCACTGTTCTTTCAGCTGTTCTAGTGCCACGTGTTGTAGCTCTAGCCTTGCATGCATATCATAAATGTTGTTTAGGACAAACATTTCTAGGGTGGAAATTAGTGTATTTTCCTGTGTCATATATTATTG
Source organism: Thuja plicata (assembly GCA_018584345.1). Lineage (NCBI taxonomy): Eukaryota > Viridiplantae > Streptophyta > Pinopsida > Cupressales > Cupressaceae > Thuja > Thuja plicata. The sequence continues at coordinate 1,938,856 of MU226014.1, forward strand.
TAGGAGTGTAAGTGTCGGTAAGAGCTTAGCTTGGAGCTCATTTACCTCATCTCTATACTTCATCTTTGCAAACTGTATGTCCTATCTCTGTTTCCTAGCCTGTATGATTTGTTCATTGTGCAATTTAAGTGCTTCTTCAGTGTTGGTGAGACTTTGTGCACTGGACTTAAGATCAACATCAATTTTTTCTATCTTGTTGGTATACTCTTGAGTGAGTTGATCTAAAGTGCACAATTTATATATTAAGGTAATAGCTTCTTATATAATTGGATCAATTGTACTTACCAATTCAGATAGCTTGACCTTTTTTAGTGCCACTTCCTGGCTTATTTTCTCGGCTAGCTTGAACTCATACTTTTGTTCAAGTCTCTCTTCCATAACCTTCTTAGCATCAATATTATGAGATGTTATTGCATCTGTGAGTATTACAAATTGGTCAAGAATTGGAGATTTTTGATCAATATCTATGTCAGGTACAATCTGTTGAAGTATTCCTCTTGCTACTTCTAGTACCTTGGCCTCTTTTGCTACTCTCTTCAGTTTGTCTTGAATAGCTTTTCTCTCATAGAGCTTGGCATACTTTGTCAATGCAGTTGGATCCAATGTTCTTGGATCACAGACTAGAATCTCAATGATTTCATCGAGAGTTAATGGATTCTTATTCTTTCCTTTCTTCTTCTTTGAGGTTTGAGGGGATGCAAATGTATGAACTACCATAGCTAGTTCATTTGTTCTTTCTAAATTACTTGGTGAAGGCTTTGTAGAAGATGCTTCTTGTGTCTTCTTCTCAGGTGGCACCTGTCAGTTATGTGAAGATGTCTCTTCATTAACTTTGGGTGTTTCTGCAGAATGTGCTTCTGATTTCTTCTCCAGCTCATCCTTCTTTTCTTCTTCACCTTTCTCTATTTATTTTCCCCCTTTTTCCTTTTGAGTTTCCTCCTTATATTGATCAGTAGAAGTATCTTTCTGATCATCGGTTGTAGCTTGCTCTACAATTGTATCTGTGGTTTCTTTAGCTTCTCCATCACCCTTGTCCTCTAGTGTGCTTGTTTCCTTTTCAATAGATCCATCATTTCCCTCTAGTATGTTTATTGCCTTCATTAAGACATGCATGTTACTTTGAGTTGTAGCTTGGGCTTTGTCAATAGTGGTGTCCTACTCATCGGTTTGAGCCTTGTCAGCAGTGACATCCTCATATTTTTGTGTCTTTTTTGCAGGGTCTGGTTCTTTTGAGTCCAAGACTGAAGTGCCTTGTACTTGTTCATCAACAACATCAATTATTGTACCATCTGATGTCTTCAATCTTTGTTGCTATTCTTGATCCTTAAGTGTGATAAATATGACATCATCTTTCTTCTACAGATCTTTGTCAGAGTCATAGTTAGTGATATCTTGGATAATATCATCCATGATTGTGTCTACGTTAATAGGCTCATTATCACTTTCAGTATTGTCCAGAGCAATGTGCTGAGGACTTGAATTTTTTGTCTCCTCTCTATGAGGTGTCTTGGTGAGAAGTAAATGTTTCTCACCACTTGTGGACTCTGCATGTAGATCCAAGAGTTTTCTCCATTTATGTTCAGTCATAGTATCCAGATCAATGAACTTGCTTTCTAGCACTTTGTAAGCTCTTATCTTGGAAACAAATTTTCTTGAGTGCTTTTTAAGTATTTCTTTGATCTCTTCAACTTTAGATTCGGGAGGCATCAGTCTTACAAGTACCCTTTCCCTTGCTTCTCTCTCTATTTGTAGGGCATATGACCATTGTTGGTATATCCTTTTACCTAGCTCATTAGGTATTTGATTGAAAAATTCTGCAGGTGCATATTTGTTCTTGATCATTGACTTTATAACTGCCTCTTGTATCTTATTTTGGTCCTCTGTGCTTAGTGTATCCCATTGTCTGATTTTCTTATCAGTCATTGTGCCATGTGTAGCAATGGATTTGGCAGCTTCATCAATTGTTTAATTTCTAAAGTTATTCTTCTACATCAGGCTCATCATCTTTTGTGTCATCTATGTCAGCCTTTGTCCTAACCAATATTTTCCTCTTCTTTGGACGTGTTGTTTTGACAGTTTGTTGCCTTGTTCTCTTAGATGGTTGCTTCCATATGTAGGTCCTTACTTGACCTTTCTTAAGGGGCATTGTATCGGTTGTAGCAGTTTGACTCCTTTTCCTCTGCTTCTTTGCAGGAGGTGGAGGTGTATCAGATTCAGTCTTTTCAAAATCTGATTTCTTTTCTTCTTGTTCCTCATCGATGGTGCCCTGTTCATCAGTTGACTCTGGTTGATCTTGTTCCTCATCTGTTACCGATAGAATCTTCTTGAGATTCTTAACCATTTTGTCCTTATTGTTTATAGTCTTTTTGATTTCTAGGCCTTGTTTTATCTTTGATTTGGCCTCTTCATATGTTCCAAACCTTGGTTGTTTCTTATCAATGGGCTCATTAATTAATGCCTTAATTGCACTTGTGGCTTGATCAATATTGATCTCATAGTCCATTGGTGCTAACCAAGCTGTCCTTGGTACAACTAGTTTAATATGGGTGAAATATGTGTCTGCCATAAAATATATTTCATCTTTATGTTTTTCTACAAGTTGCTCGGGAATCCTAGTCCTCTCCATCATCTTTTCCTTGAACTCAAGGAAGTAAGTAGACATAATAGACTCAAAATTGTCTCCTAGTGACTTAATTAGTTCACTAATCTGTTGGGTTACCGGTTTGGTAGTGTCCCATACTACTTTTCCTACTGAAGGAAAGTATTCTTGAAAATAGAAAAAGATACACATGATAAGAGAGCCAAACTTACATGTGTTGATCTTTGCAGACCTGATTTTGATCATATTTTGATCAAGTTGTTTTAAGAGGATCTCACACAGATCCATTTGAATTCCTTTGGTTACTATCTTGTAATCTGTGCTTACTGATGTAGCAGAAATGTTGTTCAATTTGCTAGCTTGAAAAATTTTATACCCAACTACACATGCACCAAATTTGAGTTCTTCGTCGGTGATTGTGTTTACTTTGAGACCTCTGTTGTCTCCTTTTGCATTAGTGAGTTTTTCAACTTCTTTCATTGATGGATGCTTGTGTGCCCTAGGTTTGTCGATTATTGGATAACCAGTGAAAACATGAAGAACATCCTTGGTTATTTGATTGGGTTGGTCTAGCCATAGCTTGTTATCATGTATTCTCCTCAAGACTAACCTTATCCATTCTGTTTTGAATTCCCTCAGGAAATGTACGACATTAGTTAAGCCTTTGACCTCCAAGTGTTTATGCTCTTCCTTTAGTTTTCCTTCAGCATCACACAACTTCTTATATGCTTCATCCATTTCAAGATCACCTATCTCTGTGATCTTGCAGTGAATATAAGACCTAATGTCTTCTATGAGCAAAACCCTAGGTGGAATTTTAAAAAATGCGCTAGTTTCATCCGGCTTCGATGCAATTTTTGGGCATATTTTATACTTCGGCTCTACACATGTATCGTTCTTGATCAACTTCACCATATTCCTCTTATCATTCTTGATCTTAGCGGTTATTGAGGTGGTTGCCATTGTATTTCAAGTTTTTAGGGTATTTTGGAAATTAGGGCTTTCTTGATAAAACAATGACAGAGATCTTTTGGTGCCTTTGGTACTTACTTCAATTCGTAATAGTGATGAAAGATATGTTTGTTGTGTGCTGAATCGATCTGTGGATGCTTCTACTTTCTTCTCTTTAATTGATTTGTTTTTGCTCTACTTTCTCTTCAAATCGTGGGTGAAAAATGAAGTTGTCCCATCGACTATTTATAGACTTTTTGACCTAAGTCTTTGCAATAAATGCTCAATGAATCTTTGGGACATGAAGATAGGTTTCGTCAGGTAGACTTTTAAAATCATTTTTGGTGATGACATGATGCTTTGGGCAGTTGTTAACCATTTTTATTTTACCAACGGATATCGGTATTTTGTCATGACAACTTCTGAACTTTACTTTCTTACCGACAGGCATCGGGTTACATTGGCAATTTAGCCATTTTATGAGTTGACCGACAATTTTTGGTAAGTGTAAACAGCTCATCATTATGTTCATCGATGATTTTCGGTAAGTGTTTATCAATGGGGTTGATTTCTTAGAATTGTAACAAGTAACATAATATGCATCTTTATTCATGCAGATTTTGACTTTCTATCAATCTTAATAATGGAACTGATGCAAAATATGAATTGGTGTAATGTAGTTCCATACTTACTTGTTAAGCTTAAGTGGGTTTTGTGATGTCATCTGATCCATTAGATGGGGTGTCACCATTTGCATTTCTTGGTCCAGCTTCATCATTGCTTGAATCTTTTCTCCACATTTTATCTCTTGCCCTCCGGATATCTTCAATGGTGTTTCCATTGAGATATGTGCTTGTCTCTGTCAATTTATCTTTTCAATCTTTCTTGAGATGACCAACTTTGTGACAGTGTAAGCACGCCATTCTAGGGTTTGACTAGCCTCTAGACCTTTTGGTCCATGCTCTCATGCAGTTTTCAGCAATGTGACCATATCTACCACATGCTGTATAGTTTGTCTAAGTGTTGTAATCCCATACATATTGATTACTGATTCTCTTTGGTTGATAAGGAACTTCTTTACCTTTTGGCTTCCATGCTTGCCTTTTCCTTTTCTATCATTCTTCAGATGTGTGCCCATTCATTTTGCATGTAGGACAATATTTGTCCATGTAGGTTTTCTTCTTTGGCTTTTCTATCTTAGTCTTACATTTATAAGCCTTATGTCCTTTCTTGCTACATTTATAACATAATCCTATGAATGAAGATGTAGATGTAGATTTAGGAATACCTTTCATTTGACCTCTGCATACATTTGATGTGTGCCCTTGCTTTCCATAGTGCTTGCATGTCAGCTTTCTTGGTCTTGGATTTTCATAGACATTCTTTGGGTTTGATGATTCTTCATTTTTGGCAAAGCCTATATTGTTTTTGTTTTTGATTCTTCATTGTCCTTCAAGAAAGTCATCCATTCTTTTATTGCTTTCTTTAGCCTTTCTGATAATCTTGTTATGTTGTTGCTGAATTCTAACCTCATGTTTTAGTTTCTCATTCTCTTCTCTAAGTTCACCGATAATTTGTATTCTTTCAATGAGTTCCACATTTATTCTATTTTCTTCTTGACTCATAAGAATAATCTGATTTGTGAGATCATGGTGATGCTCAACATGTCTTTGAATTTCCAATTCCTTTTCTTGTAGTTTCTCTGTAATTTTCCTTCTATCATCAATAGCAAGTGTTCTTTCTGTTTCAGCTTGTCTAGCAGAACTCATCACATCAATCATTCTTACCATCTGGCTCTCTTGACTGATTTGTAGCTTCTTTATTTTTTCTATCAGATGTTGATTGATCTCCTTTAGATTTGTGATGTTCTCTTCTGATGTGTCTGATATATTACTTGTATTTGATCCTGAAGATTTAAAGAAATGTGGAATCTCTTCTTCTTGATAATATTTTTCATTGTTCCAGGTAGCCATACCTTTCCTCTCATCCAGCAACTCTCTCATCTTGATTCTAGCTTCTTTATATTGTTCATAGAACATCTGTATCTCAAGATTTTTGTTCTTAATTTTTTTATCAAGTTTGTACTTCTCCATTGTATGATCTTTGCTCTTAAGCCTTTAAGATTTCCAAGAAGAGACTTAGCTTTGATACCAATTCTTGGAATTAATGGAAGTAGTACTGAGAGGGGAGGGGTGAATCAGTACCTCTAAAAATTTTGACACCTTTCTTGATTCATTTTTAGTAATCATACATTACTGCATTACCAACCATTACTGTTGTTCTTTCTTATGTATGTATTGTTCATTCATAATCTTTAATGGTTTGCAATATTCATAGAAACATTCATGAAAATGATAAACACATA
>MU226014.1:1945693-1964517 GCA_018584345.1 Thuja plicata
TTGAGGATAATTCATCCAATAATTAAATAACCTTTCAATTCCTTTTATGTATATTAGCTAAAGGGGGTGGAATTGATTTAATTAAAAGCACTTAAGACTTTAGGATTAAATCAATTAATCATAGGGTTTTTTAGCTAATAAACTCTGAGAATTTAGGAATTAAATATAATGTCAGATTTATGCAAATTTGGGTTTTCTGCATTTGAAACTCAGTCAATTAAAGTCAATTAGGAAGAAGAATTTTCCTAGTACAATAGGACTTTGAAGATGAGAAAATTGAAGGAATGCACCAAAATTGATTAGGATAATTAGGTGCCAATTTTGGGGTGTTACACTACCCTGTTAAGAGTATTAAGGTGGAGACTTGTTAAGGTATACTCTATTAAGAGCTTTAGCAACACTGATTTAAGTGTGCACTCAGTTATGAGATTTTACAATAGGACGGTAAAGCCCACCTTTCTTGAAAGGATTTCACTAGTGTACTACACTTGTTAGAATGAGTGCAAATGTTGACCTGACTACATACAATCTATAATTTCTGATTACAGATCCATTAAAGCTCTTACAATTATAATATCACCTTAAGTGACTGATGAATACCTTTTCTCTTCTTTTCGGTAGCCTGTGTTCTTGTTCTTCAAAACTGATTTGATTCTGCTTCTGTCCTTCTGCATTAATTTTGTGTCTAGTCTCTAGTTTCTCTCCATGGCTACTATCTTCATTGAACAACAACTATTATCAATGGATTGAGCACCTATTTATACAAGTATTTGACCTATCTTGGAATCATGCTTTTTAATGTTAACTCTTAAATCCAAGGTTTACAACTTGACCTTGATCTTTAGTTTGCATGTTTTAAATTAGTAAAACTAATTAAAGCAATAGTAAATACATTGCTTCCTCCGCACATAATGGATTTAAAAGTAAATTAAGAAGCTATAAATACAACTTCAGTGATTTATCTGACGTGGAAATTTATATCCACTTTTTGCAGGATGTAACCGATTGTCAGTTCTTGGTCGTCAGTTTGAACTTGAAGTCTGTTGGCGTTCCTTTGTTTGAATTATTCATTGGGTTCCCTTTGTCTATTGGGTTCCTCTCTTTGCTTGTTCCGTCGGGTTGCACTATTGTTACTCGTCAGGTTTTCTTTACCTTTTTTGTCATCGGATAACACTTAACAGTGTTTATAGGGTAACCTTAGCTTCAGGTAGTCCAGTTCCTTGTCTATCGGTGTTGTGTAAACCGATGAAGTAGATCATGTTTTTCTCTAAGTATACTAATGGAAAAAAATAATGCCTTCAAGATCTAGCTTATTTCCCTCATTAAAGGCATAAGAAAATGAGTTCTCTATCAAGGGAGGAGGAGATACACTTACCTCTCTCTCTCTCTCTCTCAAACATTGTGGTGAATTACAACATCCATTCCATGAGGTTTTTTCTTTCATGATTTCCTTTTTGGTTTTGTTGTTAAGTCAAATCAATTGCATCAATATATTTGATCACATTCAAAGACGCATTTGTGTTTCCAAAGGTATGATATACTTCATTTCTTAGATCTAGCCTCTGCTACATGACAACACACTCTAGTTTCTTTCATTTCATTTCAAGGTTGATTCCTAAATAGGGGTTTGACTGAGGAAAACCCCTTTATCCAACCTTCTTCCCCTTTTTTATGTTTGTATGAACAGGTTAAAGATCTACTAGAACTTTTTTGGGTAGATCAGGAATTGTCAAAGCATCCCTGCAGGTTTCAAGCAATAACCTAGGGAATAAAATGTTTCAAGAATTCTATTCTTGGGTAGAAAATGTTTCAAATATTTTGTAGCTCCCAAAAATAGCTTAAATTTGACTTGCGGACAAGTGTCATCTTCAATGTGTCCGTGTTGGAATTAAGGATCACTGAGAGGGGGGGTGAATCAGTGTTCTACAATCTTTAACTTTATTAATATAATCTTTCAACCATTTAACACATATAATAAAAATAAAGATGCAAGAGCATAACACTAACATTCACAACACCATAACACAAAGATTTTGGTACATGAAAACTCAGTTAAGGGAAAAACCATGGTGAGGATGAACCTAGAAGATGAAAATAATTTGTAGAAGTATTACAATGGGGAATGCACATACATTCAGGTACACTACCTAGAGCTCACTGCTCAAAATAAAAAAAATATTACTACCTATAGATCAATTACAATGTCACATTAGTGTTTTAACTAAGGAAAAACATCTTATAATGCCAAATTATAGTTATGATTAAGTACATGACACAAATTTCATACACTTCATCACTTACTACTTTGTTACACTATTTTTATCTGATTTGGAGCACAAATCTTTATCTTGTGCATGTGAAACTATGCAAAATCAATCACACATACCTTCTACCACACCAAAATGACCAAATATATCAATCTTATATATCATAACAATAAATTAGATTAGCTGCATGTCAACTTAAGAACACTTAGAAAAATATTCAAATGTGTACAAACTGTCGCCAAAATCTAGATACAAATACTAACGCAGAACAAAATAATTGATTACACATTACCAAATATGTCGACCAAACTTCCTAGATCACAAAAATAATCACCAAAACCACTCCATCAAATCTGCATAAGGATCAACTACACAATTTTGTTGTTCTTCACTGTCAAACCAAAAATTGATACACAAATGCTCCTAACTTACACACAAATTATCAGCAGAAATAAAAATTCTGGAATAAGGTAGTCAAGACATCTTTCAACCTTCCCTTAGATCCAAAACAAAAAATATTAACCTGAAAATAAGCACCAACCAAAATACTAAACACTGCCATATGCTTTATCACAACTTGCCAGACTAGAACAAATCTTCAATCTGACTTCCGGTATGATCAAATTGTGCAATGTAGATGGGTACACTAACTTAGGTTTCTATCAATGACAATGCTAAAGAACCTGTGTAGTGTCTCTTTCCAATAATTAGATCAGCAGTTACAGGTATTCATGGGATTTCATCTATCAAAAATTCAAATATGAATCAACATATATCCTATTTTGATTCCAGGTGCATGTAAATCTTCCCTAATCTGTGTTTCTTACCTCATTACCTCTCCAAATTTCACAATTTACATATTTAGCGAAGGGTCATTAACTTATTCAATGTTTGGGACCTTTCTTAGCCTATTCGAACATCTTCATTCTGAATGTGCAATTTTGAGAAAGGAGTAGTCTAACCCTTTGTATTTCTTCCCTTTCCTATTGTACAATATCATCAATGTATAATATGAAATGTATAGTAAATGATCACCATTAGATTTATAATAAATACAGTGACCTAATTTAGAATTCTCAAATCCCAGACTCAACACATAAGTATCAAATATTTGGTACCACATCCTAGGACTCTATTTGAGGCCATACAAATATTTCTTCAATTTAAAGACCAACTTAATTTACATTTTACTACATAGTGATTTGGTTGTTTCATATTAATATCTTCCTCCAAATCAAAATGAAAAAGATAGTTTTCCCATCCTTTTTCTCAACCTCCAAATCATAAGCAAAAATAATAGAAAGTGAAAATGTAATGGATGTCATTTTTTCAATGAGAGAAAATATCTCACCATAATGAACACCCTCAACCTAAGAGTCACCTTTTGAAATTGACCTTTATTTATACTTATCAATACCTCCATTTGAACTGGTCTTTTTTCTTGAACACCCATTTTCTACCAATAGTTTTTCAACCTTCAAGCAATAGTACAACATCCTATTTGTCAATCTTTTTCAAAGCTTCCATTTCTTCATCCATAGAATGTTTTATGGGATTCTTCATCATTCATAATTGATGCCTCTTCTATAGATCTAGGTTCATCCACATTAGTATTTAAAGAAGTCGAGCTGGAGTTTCTTCCTCCTCTTCTGAAGATTCAGAGCTAGATGAGCTCTCCTCAACTTCTCATATATCTGGGGTCTCGATTCAATTTTTTTAAGAGTAGAAGTTGAATTGTATCTCCCTTTTTAGTTTTTTATGGCTACAATACAGTATGAGGGTTGGTTTCTCTAAAAATAACACTTATAATATTTATCACCTTTTGTGCAATAGGATCCCAAAGCTTGTATTCTTTTACACCATAACTATATCCGATGAAGATACATTTTATAACATTGTTGTCCAACTTTTTAAATTTCTCCTTGTCACATGTGCATGTTCCTTGAAATAAAAAAATCTAAAATGTATCAGTGAAGGGTTGTGACCTTACCATGCCCCCATAAGTGTTTTATCAACAAGCGCTAATGTAGAAGACCTATTAATTATGTAGTGAGAAATGGAAAAAAAATTAGCCCAAAATGTTTGTTCTAGACCAACACCACTCAACATACTCCTAGCCTTCTCCCCTAGCACCCTATTCATTCTTTTTGCAACTCCATTTTTTTGTGGAGAATACATAGTTTTTTTTTAATGAATTCTGCAATCTTCAAAGACTCTATCAAAATCATTAGATAAAAATCCACCACCATTACCAGTCCTTAAACATTTTATTTTCTTTCCAGCCTACAATTCAACCATTTCTTTAAATTCTTTAAATCAACTAAAAACTTCAAATTTACTCTTTAGAAAATATAACCATGTTTTTTTCTATAATCACCAATAAATGAAATATTATATGTAGATTTTATAGTGGAATGAATGTCTACATGACCAAAAACATTAAAATGAATAAGATCCAACAGACCACAAGATTTATGACAACTCGAGAAAAAATTAGTCCGATTTTGTTTTCGATAAATGCAATGCTCACATAAATGAAAATTAATATTAAAACATTGAAAAATTCAATAAGATTTTTATTTTTCAAGGTTCTTAGAACCTTTTCTCCAATATGTCCAAGTCTCTGATGTCATAACATAGTTTTATGATCTGTTCAAAAAATACAACAACCCACAACTAAAACAAAATGTAATCAAGCTTTGATAACACTTGTAGTAAAGATAAGATAGAAAAACAACTTCCTATACTAACCTAGAGAGGTGGTTTATGTAAATTCTGATGTTTACATCAATTACATAAACTTAACATAAATAACATGCATTCCACAACACAGTGATTTATATGGGGAAAACGCTTTCAAGAGAAAAACCCTACACTAAAAAAGCCACCCAATATATTGTTCACAAATCAACAATATATTACAATATACTTGTACAAAAATATTCTCAGTATCACCAACCAGAGGTTTGTAGTTAGCTCAATATCTATAAGTCTCTAACACACAACCTCCATCTCACACACCTAATATATAGGAGATACAATTCATGTATCCATCAAATGATATAACAAAATCATGGGCTAAAACCACCCAAAAAGTTGAACTCATCTTATTTCCAATTCAAGATGCCCTATGATGTGTCAAAATACACACCAAAACATGTAACTCCCTTTTACAACTCATTTATGCGTCTAGTTTTTTTTATATTTCTTATTTCAGGAGACCAAACTTCCTGAGGCCATAAATTTTGTACCATGTGTCTTATTGAGAAACCGTTTGAAGTTTTGAAAATACTGTGACATAATATATCAAGATATAACCTTTAATACAAATTATAAACAATTTTGAGCCTTTTTGAAGCATCTAAGGCCTTCAAAATTGACTTCAAAACTTTTATTCACAACGTTTAAAAACATAACCTTTAGTATTTCCAAATAGATGCTCTCTCTCTCTCTCTCTGTGTGTGTGTGTGTGTGTGTGTAATTCCCCACCAAGGAACCCTAGGACAAAAAATATAAATATGCACAAGAGATAGACACTACCTTTTTTGTTTGTCAATGCATATTTTACATGCCACTTCCCATAATTAAGTATAACCAAATTCTAGATCAAGCCAAAACATCCGCACAATAATTTGGAATGAAACCAACACATCTAAGGGTTGAATGGATCCAAACCTAATATCCAAGACAAGGACCAAACATGAAGTCCTATGATATAAAATCCTGCTTAGTTCATCCCCTGGAATGTAAGGTCATCAAGGAGATACCTAGGAAGCATGCACATATCTTATGACATCCAAGAAACAACTCGACATGTTTAAATGTAAGAGACATTAAAGTGGATACATATGCTATTTCATGCAAACACTGATCGCCAAACATGTAGACATTGATCACCAATCTGATTCCTATACTGAGATGTCTCAGTCCAGACATGTGGAGGTGATAAGTTGTAGGACATAAAAGTTGAATAAATTAGGCATTGATTGAGGAAATCACAAACACTGATTGACAAATAGATTCATCCTGATGACTAGACTATCTTAGACCAGTGAGGTGAAGATGTCGGTTGCTAGGATAGAGACGTCGATCAATGAAGATTCCCTAGGGTAGGTGGAGATTTCAATCTACAAGCTCCCTCCCAATGTAGGACTCTTCAAATCAATTAATTGGCCTTTGATCTAGATAACTTAACTACTCTCACAATAGGTACAAGAAGTACTAACATAACTTTATTTCAATACAAATATGATAACCAAATTACATGAACCATTATTACAATATAAACAAGTATGTATACAATATCATCAATACTAACACACACATGAAACATGAGTACAATATTGAGAGACTATGGTTTAAAGACATCGTCTAAACTGGGAATGCCTAAATACCTGTGCACTGGTTCCCATGGTGATTGGTCACACCACCCAACCACGAGAGACCCTCAGGACCTCCCTACCATGTTATTTAGAGATAACCATATGGACCAAACAAAACATCCAAGGTAATCAAACGAGGTGTCCACATACGCATAGTCATACCATCATGCCACATCTATTAGAACCATAATCACAAGGATACCAGGTGACCAAAAAATTGACCAGTACAAGTACAATGCATAAGAACTAGGAGACCACATAAGAAAATAACCATATTTGTGACATCATAAAGGGTAGTTTCTCACCTAAATATTATGGAAGGATGCGGAGTTTAGAATTGGGAGTTTCATCACATAGCCAGGGTGAGGGAATATAATGAACCATAACCTCACCACACAGTGACTCGTGCATAGCCTATCAACCTCTCATGATGACGAGGATGCTATAATTTTTAGATAATCTAGGCCTTCTACCACTCGTTATCATATTATTATGTTTCGCCCCATTTATTTTAATTCATGTCTTCACTTGATTAACTAACTTCCTAATGAGTTACCCTAGTGACCACTTTGTGCCCTAGTTCCCCCATTGGGAACCACTCTCAAGATCGGCTCTACACTTGTCCAAGGTATACATCAATGACTCAATATAAGAGGGCATCAAAACTCAAATTATAAACATGGATCATTTCAAGTATGTCCCTTGACAATATCTCAATGATTTCCAACCATGCACCTTGACCAATAATGGTCTCATAAACAAATATACAAGTGCCGATGCCATAACACAAGTGCCACCAAACATATAAACCAACTAAATCATGAAACCATGGTTATAAGTTCATGTCATTTTCACACAATGGATTTCCAAGAATACCCATGGGAATCCAATATAATCTTAAACATATTTTTTCAAATTCAAGACACAATTTTGCCCAAAACCAGTTATAAAAACCACCCATGCCAAAACCACAGAAATTCCAAATTCAAAAGATTGCAAAATAGAGAAAAACCATTCTCCCTCATACATAGATCATACCAAAAACATGATTATTTCATCATAACTACCAAGCATTTAAGCTCCAACAATATAGAAACACAAAACCCCCTTTTTTACAAGAAATCCATAAAACAATAAAATACCCAATCAATTCCCTTCTAACAAACTAGGAATAAGAATGGATCCACAAAAGAATCCACTATGATCATTTCATAATCATTAAAAATGGATTTAACCAAGATTTAGAAAAGAAATCAAGAACATGCCTTCAAATGCTCTAAAAATACCAAAATAGATGCACAATTAAGGATACTCCACTGAATCCCACGAGATTCTAAGGGAAGGGAAGAATCGACCCAAGAGATCCAATGAACAAATGCCCACAAAAATATTCTTTTAAAAATGTCTCCTCTAAGACATTTAAATTTCTCAATATATTTTGTGAGAAACTCATGAAATTCCCTTAAGCTAAGATATTGAAAAAGATCCCCAAAATTACACTTTTTGGAACTTAAAAGTGACTTGAGCCAAAAGCATAAAAATATAACATTTATATTTTAGTAAATTATTAATGACAAAATTTTAAAACGCAAAATCCACAACATAAATTATAAAGATCTTCACAAAACTTGTTGGTAACAATGAAATAATGTAAATTACTAGTCGAAAGCACTAACCAACACACAAATACACATAAGCCCACTCACACACATAACAAAAACTTTAATGGACACAAGATTTAACCATGCCAACACACCCAACTCATCATAGTCATACTCACATGGGTAGCCATTTGTTGCCACATGACAGCCAACAGGTGAACATAAGTAACATGTGATTGTCATTTGAAAGTTGGAACAATAATGTAATCTCAAAATAAGGTTGGCCACATTATTATCTCTAGTTAACCACCGTCATGGTTATTATAGACATGCTCAGACTTGTGGAGCTAGGTGAAGTCAATGCTTGGTACCTACCACCACTCAAATGCCACATGTCAAGTGTACTAGATCATATATCTATATAAAAATAGTCGAAGCACACATATATCATAAAATTACATCAAGCATTGAAAGGAAACTTTAGTAGTGAAATCATTCCATAAATTTTATAACACCACTCCTTCTCACAATAATAAACATAGATCAAAATCAACAACATCATTAACTATATAGCTAGATAACATTAATTATTACTAACCATTATTTAAACATCATGACTATAATCACATCTAAACTGCAATATTACCCATTGACAAACATCATTAATAGTACAATATATCATAAAATTTTCATCTAACATCCACATCAACAAATTCATAAATACTAGTGCACATATAATACCTAGAATACATCAACCACAACAACACATGAAATGGTACAAAAAATCACACCCATTATAGAAACATCATAAGGATCAAAGCCAAAACATCATATATAAAATATATGTATCAATGCATATAGATATCATCATTTAACATCACGACACCTACGAGCAGAGTCATCATACATATATGATCACCACTGAATCACGTGTGTAACCAACTACTCACATCAACAATGATGCCACATGGGCGAAATAATATACCAGTAACTAAGTGTATCACAAAAATGCACAATAAAAAAATAGCATAGAAAAACAATCACATAATAAATGTATATAAGAGTTCATCTTAGATCAAAAGATTAAACATGTAGCAGGGTGTAGACATGAGAGGCACTACATCCTCCCGCCAAAGACTGGGATTACTTATGGAAACTTGCAAATAGATAGGGTATGACTCTCTAAACTATGAAAAATCCTCCCAAGTATTGGAGGTCTCATCATTATAGTCCCATTATACCCTTACTTTATCTATATCTCAACCCCTGAGGTCCACTCTCTGTTGCTAAGTGATGAGAACAAGCTCCAAAGAAATCTACCCATCCTCAACTTCCAAGGAACCCAAATCAACAACATGGGTCATGATAGGAATATAATAAGTACAAAAACATAAAATACATCATGGATATGAAATAGGCTAGGTGGAAACACCAAACGGTAGGCAACTAGACCAATCCTCTCTAAACTATCAAATGCTCCCATAAAATACGGTGCTAGTTTAGAGCCTTTCCTATAATAGACAAGGCTCTTCTCTGGTCGCACTCTAAAAAATACAAGGTAACAAAATAAAAAATGGTGATCTACCTTATGAACATCAACATACATCTTCTGACGATCCTAGGCTACTACTAAATGCTCTCAAATATAGATAACTTGTTGCTTTATGTCATGAAGAATCTATAGACCCAACACTACTTGGTCCACTAACTAAACCCAACTCAAGGGTATACAAAATATCTCTCTCTCTCTCTCTCTCTCTCTATATATATATATATATATATATATATATATATATATTTGTGTGTGTGTATACTCCTCCCTTCCTAGAATACCTTTATTTATGTCCTTCCCTCTATATCATGAGCCTCCCTTTTCACTTCTACCAATCTCACCTCTCTCTCCACACTTTTCTTCCTTACCCCTACCTTTCTCACAACCTACATCTCTCTCCCTCCCTACCTATTTATACACCTCTCTCTCTAATTATCTCTATCTACCTACATATCCCTCACTCCCCCATAATCTATTTAGCTACATACCTCTCCATCCCTCCTTACATATTAAATTGTCTCTATGTCTCTCTTCCTCTCTATCTTACCTCTCTTTGTCCTTTTCCCCTTTCTCTCTACTTATTGATAGAGAGGGAAAAAGGGAGAGGCATACATGTGAGAGATATAGAGGGGAGTAAAAAATTTGTGTAATGAGATAGAAAGGGAAATAAGAGAGTTAAAGTGGGAGGGGGTGAGAGAATTAGGGAGGGTAGAGATAGAGAGGCGAGAGAGATAAGAGATGAAGGAGGAAGTGGAGGGTTGATAGAGAGAGAGAGAGAGAGAGTGGTAGAGAGTTGAGAGACCTAGAGAGAGAGGGAGGAGGAGTGAGAAATGTGTGTAATGAGACATGGAGGGAGAGGTAGAGTGGTAAATAAGGAGAGAGAAGGAAAGACTTGGAGAGGGTAGAGATACAAAAGTAAGAGAGAGAAGAGAGGAGGAAGAAAAAGGGATGATAGGGACAAGGAAAGAGAGGTGAGAGACCTATCGGAGGAGATAGAGGTGAAAAAGATAAAGGGAAAAGGAGAGTGAGGTGGATAATGAGACATTGAGGAAGAGGCAAAGAGGAAGATTTATTGTTTATTAAGTATCATTCGGGTTAATTTAGGTTTATAAATCTTAATCAACCCTACTAAACCTTAACAAACACTAAAATAGTAAATCTAATATATTAATATTAAAGACAAACACATAAAAACAATATCACAACCCTCATGAAGAGATAATTATGGTAACAATAGTTTGCCTTGTACTAACACTTTTTCTTTCTTTAAAATAAGATCACAACCCTCATGAAAATATCCAAAGGCCATAAATAAATGTTATTGAACCTAAATAATGCAACTTATCTATTTTTAGTTGTAGTATGTCAAGTAAAAATATCCTAAGAAGCCTTAATTTGTAAATCTTTAATTGAATTATAAAATCTTCATAAATAATTTTTTAAAATTTTGATCAAAATAATTCGATTGCAAAGATCTCAACATTTGTATCTTATTACATATAAGAGATTACAATATTTTGAAGTACATACATCTAAAGTAGAGGTCATCTTTTGGTTAAAAGTTATCATGAGTAGGGGAACTGATTTGTTGAAGATATATGAGGGTCAAAAATGGCATAATTGTATCATTGGAAGATTTGAAACTTGGTGGATGACATAATCAAGGAGCATGTCACCATCCTTAATAATTAAGCTCTCATAAAAAAATTTCAAAAAAGATTAAATTTTTAGAAGACTATAAATGAATATTATAGTTAAATTATGAAGCCTTATCCTTCCATTTCAATATACGCCTCTTTACATGTTTAATTGTTTTCATAATAACTTAATATCTATAAATTTATAATACATATGACTATTGTAAATAAAACTAAGAAGCCTTTTCTTTCCATTTAATATGTTTTCTTTACATTATTTTTTAATTATAATTTACTACAGTACATGTGTGTGTGTGTACATACACATACACATACAATGAAGTATACTATATCTTTATATTAATGAAAAGTAAAAGTAAAAACAAACCTATCAATACTAAACCTTATCTTTTCATTTCAACATGTTTTCTTTATATATATTTAAACTAGCAGTTGCATGCTTTTTTTCATGCAACAGAGCGCTGATAGGTTTTGTTTTTCTTACTGTAAATGCATCAGATATATACATGTATCTATTTGTAGTGCCTATACGTGTTGTGACCTACTATGGCTAGGATTAGAGGAAAGTGCAGATCCTATAGTACAATTAAATTTTGAATTACAACCTCAATTCTATATTTTTTCTTGCATAATTTCTTTATATATCTCTTTTGCTTATGTGATCTGAAATTAGAAAATATAACTCATCTAAGAGAAATATTTGAAGAAATAAATAAATCACTAAATATTATATAATTTTGAAGTTGATTTTTTAATTTATAATAGAAACAAATTTCAAAATTTTAAAAAAAGTTTAATTTATCTTAGAATTAGTAAAGAGTGGTTATTAGAAACTAATTTAAGATGAAATTAAATAAATCAACAAAAAGCTTCGAACTTTAACGGATTTCTAATAGAATTAGTATTATTTTTTTTTATTTTTTTTAATTTATAATAGAAATAAAATTTCAGATAAAAAAGTTCTTTTTATAGATAAAATAAAGGATCAATTTTTAAAGATTTTATTTATTATGAAATTAGAGAGTGTACATTTTAGCAATTAAATTAACATAAAATATTTAAATAAAGCAAATAATTCAATAATTAATATAAAATTATAAGTTGATTTTTAAAATAAAAGGAAACTTCAATTTTTAATGATTTCAATTATTATGAAATTTGAAAGTGTACATTCAAAGAAAATAATTCAATAATTAGTATAAAATTTTAAGTTAATTTTTAAAATGAAAAGGAAACTTCATTTTTAAATTTTTTTTACTTATTATTATTTTTTTTTAACAAGGGGGTATCCCCGCGACCTAGCCTAGCGACTAGTAGCCCAGATCTTGGGTACCTGTGCGAGCTAGGGCGAAACTAATCCCCCCTGGGTGAGATCGCGGGCTCAAACTCTGGTCCCACCAGATAAATCCGGAGGGAGTTTCAAACCCGAGACCATGGGGGTAACCCAAAACCTCAAGCCTCTACTCCCCACCGTTTGAGCTAGCATCCGAAGACAATTTTTTTTACTTATTATGAAATTATAAATTATATATTTTAGTAATTAAATTTAACATGAAATATTTGAACAAAGCAAATAATTCAATAATTAATATAAAATTTTAAGTTAATTTTTAAAATTTATAATAGAAATAGCTGTTCACAACTAGAAACTTTAGTATATTTTTAGAATTTATAATCAAAAGTTTTGTTTTATAATTAGAAAGTGTGGTTATTAGAAACTTTTAATTAAAATTAAATCTAGAATTTATAATCAAAATATTTGTTTTATAATTAGAAAGTGTGGTTACTAAAACCTTTAATTTAGGATTAAATATTTGAAGAACTTAAATAAACCAATAAATAATATTAAAAGCTTTTTTATAATTTTGTACATTTTGTATTAATGTATGTTTAACAAGGCAATTGCAACTAATAACATTTGATAAAATCTTTTTTTCCATTGTGCTTTGATGGATGGTGCGGTCTTACACCTTCCAGTGGCATTAGATTGGGAAATTCTAAAGATCTTTTAACCAATCTATTTTGTTCATATTTTCCATCTAATACCACATTTATGAGACATTTTGTTGAACAGTTCATGTGCACAAAATAGTAAATCTTTTTTAATGTCATAATATTATTCAATGAAAACACATAATATATCAAAGACTTTAAGTCAATTCATAGAATATAGTATTCTATAATAACTTAATAAATATTTGAAATACTCAGATACACTTGTCAAAAGAGATAGTGAGGTCATATGCCTTAGTTTGAGAATAAATGAAGGATATGGAGCCTCCAACATTTATTGGATCACCATTGATAACGAGGTAGTCACCAATGCTCAAATGCCTTAAAATCTTTGGACCAACTTCTTCTACAGAGCTGAATTCCCTGTAGGACACATGGATTTGTACAATTAAGCACTGTGTGGGGCATTCATACAATATTCACATAGATCATTGAGGAAGACATTTTTTTTGGGCGTCGCCATCTACTGATTCAATGATATGTCCTCTTTCTTGCACACTTTTTTCCCTGCACACACACATACACACACAAACAATTATATCAGTCAATCTACAAACCAATATCATAAACAAGTAAAACTTCCTACCTGTAACAACAAAAGATGTATAATCATATTCAGACCTGCGACAACATTGAAGAATATGTGGAGGGAAAAGAAGGTGATCAAATTATACGTCCTCATTGTTCTTCCTATTTTCTTTGTTGCTTTGCAATGTGTAATAACACCATCACCTCAACCACTATTTATATATCATTTCACCACCTTAACAACATTAAAAAAAAAACTTGTTGTAAGATATATATGCATGTAGAGATAGCCAATCGGATGACTTTTTGCATCCAAATTAGAAACTTACCAGTGAAGAAATCTTATCCTCATCACAACAAGATGAATTTTGCATTCAAGTTAGAAACTTATCAGCGAAACAATCTTATCCTCATCAAAACAAAAGTGAATTTTATTTAAAAAAAAACAAAGATATATATATATATATATATATATATATATATGGGAAAAAATAGAAATAGAGGTGAAAATAAAAAACATAGATAGGAAGATAAAATCTGAGTATATAATCGGAAAATAAAAAATAACCAGAAGGGCAGCGACATTTTTTTTTGGGAGCAAAGCTCCCACAAAATAGCCTATCGGCTAAAAAAAATTCATAATCATTTAGTATATACAAGTTTACAAGATTCTCTAAATATATGTAAAATATTATGTGTGAAAACAATGAACAAATTTACAAGATTATCTAAATATATGTAAAATAATATGTGTGAAAACAATGAAAAATTAAATTATATATTTATATTAATTAAAACTAAGATTAAAAATGAAAATATTATAATTAAAAGTAAGAAACCTTATCTTTCCATTTCAACATGCTCTCTTACATATTTAATTCTTTTTTTATAATAATTTAATTTCTTTAAAGTTTATAATACATTAAAATTTTTAATTATATAATCTAAATATATCTAGAAAGTTAAGTGTGAAAACAACAAAGAAGTAAACTATATCTTTGTATAATATAATTTAGTAAGACAAAAAATGAAAATGATATAATAATTATTTTTCATAATAATTAACTAATTTTAAAGTTTACAACAAATTAAATCAATAAAAATAATTTCGTGGTATATTTACCACTTTTACCAAAAAAATAAAATAAAATAAAACAAATTAAATTTTTAATTATAATCTAAATATATCTAAAAAGTTATGTGTGAAAACAACGAAGAAGTATACTTTTGTATAATTTAAAAGTAAGACAAAAAAATGAAAATAATATAATTAAAACAAAAAAAAATCTTATCTTTCTCTTTCAACATATATATAATTTTTTTCATAATAATTTACTATAATTAAATTTACAACACATGTGAAACTTTGATTATAATCTAAATGTTATCTCTGAAAACAATGAAGAAATTAACTCTAAATTTATATTAATTAATTAAAACTAAGACTAAAAATGAAAATATTATAATTAAAAGTAAGAAACCTTATCTTTCCATTTCAACATGCTCTCTTACATATTTAATTCTTTTTCATAATAATTTAATACCTTTAAAGTTTATAATACATTAAATTTTTTAATTATATAATCTAAATATATCTAAAAAGTTAAGTGTGAAAACAACAAAGAAATAAACTATATCTTTGTATAATATAATTTAGTAAGACAAAAAATGAAAATGATATAATAATTTTTTTTTCATAATAATTAACTAACTTTAAAGTTTACAACAAATTAAATTTTTAATTATAATCTAAGTATATCTAAAAAGTTATGTGTGAAAACAACGAAGAAGTATACTTTTGTATAATTTAAAAGTAAGACAAAAAAAATGATAACAATATAATTAAAACAAAAAAATCTTATATTTCTCTTTCAACATATATATAATTTTTTTCATAATAATTTACTATATTTAAATTTACAAGATATGCGAAACTTTGATTATAATCTAAATGTTATGTGTGAAAACAATGAAGAAATGAACTCTAAATTTATATTAATTAAAACTAAGACTAGTTTAAAACTATCATAATTAAAACCAAGAAACTTTATATTTCTATTTTAACATGTTCTCTTTACATATTTATTTCATTTTCATAATAATTTATTATGTTTAAGATTTTTTTTAAGAAAGAGTTATGAGCCAATGAGGTCACAAATGGGGGACCTTATTCTTCAATGTTGTCGCAGGTCTGAATATGATTATACATCTTTTGTTGTTACAAATAGGAAGTTTTACTCGTTTATGATATTGGTTTGTAGATTGATTGGTATAATTATTTGTGTGTGTGTGCAGGGAAAAAAGCATGCAAGAAAGAGGACATATCATTGAATCAATAGACGATGACACCCAGTAAAAATGGTCTTCCTCGATGATCTATGTGAACATTGAATGAATGTCCCACACAATGCTCAATTGCACAAATCCATGTGTCTTGCGGGGAATTCAGCTCTGCGGAAGAAGTCAATCCAAATTTTTTTAGGCATTTGAGCATTGGCGACCACCTCGTTAATAATGGCGATCCAATAAATACTGGAGCTTCCATATCCTTCATTTATTCTCAAACTAAGACATATGACCTCACCATCTCTTCCGTCAAGTGTGTCTGAGTATTTGAATATTTATTAAGTAAATTATTATAGAATACTATATTCTATGAATTGAATTACAATCTTTGATATATTATATGTTTTCATTGAGTAATATTATGACAAGAAAAAAGATTTACTATTGTTTGCACATGAATTGTTCAACAAAATGTCTCATAAATGTGGTCTCATAGAAGCAGAATATGCACAAAATGGATTGGTTAAAAGATCTTTAGAATTTTCCAACCTAATGTCACTTGAAGGTGTAAGACCACACCATCCATCAAAGCACAATGGAAAAAAGGATTTTATCAAATGTTATTAGTTGCAATTGCCTTGTTAAACATACATAAATGCAAAATGTGCAAAATTGTAAAAAAGGTTTTAATATTATTTATTGGTTTATTTAAGTTCTCCAAATATTTAATCCTAATTAAAGGTTTTAGTAACCATACTTTCTAATTATGAAACAAATATTGTGATTATAAATTCTAGATTTAATTTTAATTAAAAATTTATTATAACCGCACTTTCTAATTATAAAACAAATCTTTTGATTACTAAAGTTTCTAATTGAAAACAACTATTTCTATTATAAATTTTAAAAATCAACTTAAAATTTTATACTAATTATTGAATTATTTGCTTTGTTCAAATATTTCATGTTAAATTTAATTACTAAAATATATATTTAATAATTTCATAATAAGTCAATTTTTTAAAAAATGAAGTCTTCTTTTCATTTTAAAAATTAACTTGAAATTTTATACTAATTATTGAATTATTTGCTTTGAATGTACACTTTCTAATTTCATAATTAAAAATTATAGTTTCCCTTTTATTTTAAAAATCAACTTAAAATTTTATACTAATTATTGAATTATTTGCTTTGTTTATATATTTTATGTTAATTTAATTACTAAAATGTACACTTTCTAATTTCATAATAAATTAAATCTTTAAAAATTGATCCTTTATTTTATCTATAAAAAGAATTTTTTTTTAATGTGAAATTTTATTTCTATTATAAATTCAAAACAAAAAATGAATAATTCTATGAGAAATCCTTTAAAGTTTGAAGTTTTTATTAAATATTTAATTTCATCTTAAATTAGTTTCTAATAACCACTTTTTCTAATTCTAAGATAAATTAAACTTTTTGGAATTAACCTTATAATCGAATTGAAATTGCACAAGTAAACAAAGTAAATAAACAAATTCACCTTGCTTGTATAGAAGCCCTTGTGGTGGATTCGAATCCTTGGATCCACAAGCATGTATGCACCAAATGGATGTAGAATGTGAAATTTAGAATGTAGGATGCCTCAAATCAATTGCATGTAGATCTTCAACACCAATCTTGAATGGATCTTGGAATAGGAAGAAGCTTGGAGGAATGTGGATGAAGAAATTTTCAACAAGAGAGCTCCATAGAGCTTTGAATCCTTCAATGGCTACCAATGGATATCCTTGATGAATTGGATGATTGAATGTTTGAGAATAGATGCTTGCTTCAAATCTTTCTCCTTAGCGTTCACTTAGTTGATGGTTATTGAAAGTCTTGAGCGCTTGTGATTATGCTTGATGATGGTTAGAGAAAATGAGAGGAGAAAGCTTCCTTATATACAAATCTAGGGCACAATCTTCTAGAGAGGCCTACATAGGAGAATTAAATTTTCATTAGACCTATACCCTTAGAAGTGGACCTATATTAAATATAATTTAAGATTCATCATTTTGGAACCCAAAACATCTGACCCGGAAGCGGGAATTAAACTTTTCTGAAGCCCGAGATCCAGAAATCCTGGAAATCTGGAATTTGGACAAAAAGTTATAAAAGGTCGATTGTGACCTAGGTCAAGGTTGAGGTTAACCTTGACCTAGGTCAAGGGTGAGGTCGACCTTGACCCAGAAAGGTCAATTTTGACCCTGAGGTCAAAAATCTCAGTTTCCAGTTTAGGGTGTCAGAAACAGGTTAGAAAAGTGGGAAATGGGGTAGAATAGGAGAAAAATCCAGATCCAAGTTAGAGACCCATTCAAGGCGCTTGACATGACCCCAAACCACTTACTCGAAAGGATAAACCAGTCTACAATGGAAGTGCTTCCATTTTCCGACTATACATAAATACATACATACATATATATACATATATATATATATATATACATATATACATATATATATATACATACATACATATATATATATACACATACATACATACATACATACAT
>MU226014.1:1964741-1977870 GCA_018584345.1 Thuja plicata
TATATGAGAAAATAGAAATAGAGGTGAAAATAAAAAACATAGATAGGAAGATAAAATCTGAGTATATAATCGAAAAATAAAAAATAACCCAAAGGGCTGACAATTTTCAAGCAATAATTTTTTTTCCAAAGCAAAGCTCCCACAAAATAGCCTATCGGCTAAAGAAAAAAATCATAATCAATTAGTATATACAAGTTTACAAGATTATCTAATATATGTAAATATATGTGTGAAAATAATGAACAAGATTATCTAAATATATGTAAAATATTATGTGTGAAAACAATGAAAAATACCAACCCTAGGAAAAATTTCCTGCTCTGCAACTCCCGCTCTGAAGATTTTGAATTTCATGCATGCCTCTAATGCTTGGGCGCCGGGGGATCCTGGGCCCCCGGTGCCTCTCTGTCTAGACTTGTTTCTTGTTCTTAACACAAGGAAGACCATGTCCTTTCAGTAGGCTTTTCTGTCTCTCAAGTCCATGACTCCTTGGTGTTGGGAGAAACTGTGGCCCATGATGTTACTCCTCATAATAGTGGGGGTACTGGTGCCTCATTGGTAGGCTCAGAGAATAATGCAGCTAATGGGAGTGCTTGTACTCTAGGTGGGTGAAAAAATGATGTAGCAGGCCAGGTTACCTCTCCAAATGGTGTTTCTATCCATGAATATGTTGAGGGGAAGTTTGGGCTGGAGATTTTTGTACCCGATGGTGTGGTAGATAGCATCTCTGCTTCTTTCCACCTATGCTTGATGGGAAGATTCATGACGTTTAGACCTACTATTGATATGGTAAGAAGATGGTGTAAAGACAGGTAGAAAATAAAAGGAAGTCTGAGTGTCTCGATTATGTCCAGGGGACTTTTTAAATTTAAATTTAACATGATGGAAGATTTCACCCATGTTACCATAGGTAACTGGTGTTACGTGATGTAGAGTGCACTGTAGGAAGACTTAAGTAGGCTCCAAATTCTTATAGTTGCCTCAAAATTATTGTTCAATCATCCCAATCCCACACTTACCTTCTTATGGTGTAGAAAAAATTGTCCAAGAGGCCAAATCACTCTTTTGATCACACCTTGGCTTCCTTAACCAAGACACCAATCTCTGCAATTTATCTTTTAGGGACACTTTCCCTAAACCTACCCTAAGAGTGAAACTCTTCACTAGAGGCTTTGATCAACCAATCTAAGGGATGGTATATACTTTTATTAGACCCCAAGGGTTGAGAATCCACCAATGGATTCACTTCTATAGACCCAAGGTTAGTCAATCACTAACTGGTCTAGATTCTCTTGTAGCCCTATCCAGAGGGTTTTTCGAGCATAAATTTCTATCAAAGAAGGATCTGACTGATCTAATTTGGATTCTAGGTACCCTTTATGGATTTTGGAAAACCCCCAAAGCCTTAGAACTCCACTCTACTCTTGCACCACTAAACTCTTGCAAAGCTCAGAGGCCTAATTAGCTAGGTTAGGCTTGGATTACTAAGAAAGTGGTCTAAGGTGGGTTCACAGAATGAACACAAGGACTTGGGTAGTTTACTCTATCCCAAAATGACCTAGATCCACCATTGGTTTGACCCTTCCAACCATATAGCTCACATGCATGTGATTGTACTTAAAACCCAGGCTAATTACATAGAGATAATTAGCCTAGGGCTTTATCTTAAAAGTCATAGAACCATCATTGAGCTTCTGAGCCTTTGGAATCTTAAAAAGAATGATCCTAACTTTTATTTCCTAAGTGGCTGAGTAGATCCACTGGATAAATCCCAAGTTAGGATCACATCTTTGGAGCAGACCTAGTAAACTAGGGATTCTCAGACAGCGACCAAACAAAATCTCTAGCTCCTATGAAACTTCACAAAATTGAATGAAACCAACTGGAATGTTAAAGGAACTCAAAACATCACAAAGTTCTACAACTGGCTTCACCAAATGAATTTGTACCAGGTTGTACACACACCAAATAACTCAGAAAACTCTTCTATTTCCTTCTTTGAACATCAACATCTGTACACAGTGACTTCTAACCTTCCTAGAAGGCATAAGGATGTCAAATACCATCATCTTGGTGTTACAGATGATCCAAGCAGTTTGTGTGGCCATTTCCATTTGAGTTTTCATTCCTCGAGCATCATTTTGCAAAATTTGCTCATGCAACATTTTGCAAAAATACAACTTTTTAGCAACATTTGTCAAAGTTGCTATTTTGAGCAATATGCCAACACTACTAACCTCCAAGGGTGTGGGAGTGATCTAAAACATGAAAAGAACCTAACCTAAGGCTTCAAAACATAAAATTAACCTAAGGACTAAAATGACCAAAATAAACTAAACTTGGTCTAACATGGTTTTAGGCACCCTTAAGGTTTATAACCTACCTTGGGGTCCTTCACCTTACAAAATAGACCCACACATACACACACTAGGGTGATCCAAAGGATTCACACCTTATTACAACCAAACTAACACTAAAATAGAAACTGCAGGAGGTGCCCTGCATCATTACAGGAAGCATAGCCTTATGTTAGCCAAATGGAAGCTGAGTTTTGACCTGGAAGTGGAACTTCAGAAGGCTGCACCATTCTAGGTTGGCCTCCCTAGGCTTCCCTTGGAATTATGGGATGAGAATGTTCTCAGATGGATTGGTAACTCTTTTGGGCAATATGTTTCTACCAACTCTATTACTGTGCAAAAGTCGAGACTAGTGTTTGCTCGATTCTGCATCAACTTCACCATAAATAAACCTCTCCCGAACTTTGTGGCAATAAATTCAAAATGGGGGAAATTGACCCAAGCCATTTTCTATGAGAATGATACTCTCTTTTTCCAAAAATTCTCAAAACATGGACATATTTTGTCCAAGTGCAAAGGCCCTTCCCGAAAGGACCACAAGGAGAATGATGGAAACTCCTTTGCCCATCCTGCTCTTGTGGTTGAGAGCTCGGTGGTGGTAGGGGATTTGGAGAAGGTATTGGGAGAAAAGGAGATGGGGGTTTCCACATCTCAGGGGACTAATGATGATGCTGAGGAGAACTTGGATTATCTGCATTTGGAGGGGCTGATGGATCTCCTAAAAACCATGAGGCAAAGATCCAAGGAAATAAGGTAATGGACAGAGGGGAGATGGCTCTAGAAGAAGGGGAAATCCCTCTAAACAAGATCTAGGAGGAAATAACAAACTCAACAAAGAAACGAACAACCCAATTATGGTTTCAGGAATTAGGGAAGAAGATGAAAAGGGTAAGTCAGAAAGGAATGGCAGTAGGATTGAGGTAGGAAAATTGGGATGTTGGGGTGACTTAGAGGGTCTCTTGGTGAAGACGTGTAGTGGGTTCTCTCCCCCACCACTTATGCAATCAGAGAGTAGCTTGTCACTGATTAAGTCAGCTCCTTCCTCCCCAAGCAGGATTTTTCTGGACTGGTTGGACCCAAAGTATAAGACTAGAGGTGGGAAGAAAGCAGATGTGGGAAATGAGTCCAAAGTGGGTAGGCCCACGGGATGACTCTTGAGAACCAAGAAGGTAGCTAGGGGAATTGAAAATGGAAGGAAATTAACCCTAGAGGAGTCACAAAAAAGTAAGAAATGAAGTTCCTGTACTGGAACTTGAGGGGTATGAATAGCCCCCAGAAATAGTATGCATTGAAGAAGTATATTATGGACTTTAAGATTGATGTGGTTTTGTCCCAGGAAGTTAAAATGCCATTTCAGACTTTCTCCAACTTGGTGGATAAGATCTGGCCTGGGGCGGTGTTAATTTACAGTGATGTGGATGGTGCCTCAGGAGGTGTTTCTACCCTTTGGAATCCATGTAAGTTATCAGGTGATGTTGTGACTTTCTCTCATAATTTCCTAGTCGTTTTATTTAGATGGAATTAAGTTTCATGGTATTTGTACAATATTTACGCCCCAAATATTAGGATTGGTTGTAGTAGAATCTGAGAGGAAATTTCCAACCTTATTAGTTCAGATTCTAGGTACCCTATTATGTGTGCTGGAGATTTCAATACCCCTCTGTATCCATTAGAGAAGATAGGAGCTACCCATGATTATACTCATAGTATGCATGATCCGAAAGACTTTACGAGGACTAATGACTTGATTGATATTGAGCTCCAGGGTCTAGCATTCACTTGGTCTAATAATAGGAAGGGTCAGCATCTTATCCATGCGAGACTTGACAGATGGATGATTTCATTAGCATGGAACATTGCACCCTCGGTGTCACTCTCCCTTCTACCTAGAATGATGTCTAATCACTCTCCCCTTGTCCTTAATTGGGTGGATAAGGTGGGGACTGGGCCTCATCCTTTCCTCTATGAAATTATGTGGTAGTCTCACCCAGAATTCAAAGAATGCATCTCGAGATGGTGGAATACCACTGTCATGTTTCGAGTCTCTAAGAAGTTAAAAATAATCAAGATGGAGGCTCAATTTTGGAGCAAGTTGACCTTTGGAGATATTTTCAAGTGTAAGAAAGAGATAGAGGAGAAACTTAAACAATTCCAATTGGGGATGGTCGGGGGTGATGTCTCTTGGGATATGCACAATGAGGAGGAAACTTGGAGATTGAAATGGAAGGAGAATTTGAAGAGAGAGGAAATCTATTGGAAACAAAGGTCTAGGATCCAATGGCTCAAGGACGGAGATAGAAATTTGGATTTTTCCATAGATTTTCTTCCAAGCACAAAATAAGGAACAATATTAATTCCCTCATTAATAATGAAGATAAGGAGTTGGTTGAGGAGGAGGAGATGGGTAAATATGTTGTTGAGTTCTTCAAAGAGTCTTACATATGTTTAGTTAGAGGGGATTTTACTAATGTGAGAAATAAACTATTGGAGGCCATACCTTCAGTCATAATGGATGAGGACGATACTGAACTACTTAGCCAAGTTACTGAGGAGGAGGTGAAAAATGTCGTTTTTTCTATGGGAGCCTACAAGGCTCTGAGCCTAGATGGTTTTCCCCCTACTTTTTTCCAACAATATTGGGAGGTGATCAAATATGATTTGACGCATGCTATGAGAGACTTTGTTAGAATGGGGAATATTTTGAAGAAATTAAACAATACTTATATTCTGTTGGCGCTTAAAATTCAAGACCCAAAATGCCTAGGGTAATTTCATCCTATTAGTCTGTGAAACATTATTTGTAGGATCCTCTCCAAAATTCTGGCCAATAGAATAAAAGCACTCTTAAAAAAAATCATAAACCCTAACCAAAAGGGTTTTGTCCCTAGCAGACAAATCCTGGACGCGGTGATTACCTCCCATGAAGTGATTCATTCTATGGAAAAAAGTAGAAACCCAGGTATGGTTATGAAACTAGATATCTCTAAGGCTTACAATAAAGTGTATTGGGATTTTATGTATGAGGTTATGAGAAGATATGGTTTTCATGAAAGATTTATAAGAATCATAAAGGTTGTGATGGAAACGATTGAGTTTTCTGTGTTGGTCAATGGTTCTCCATGGGGCTCTTTTATCTTAGAGCAAGGCCTCAGGAAAAAAGACTTGATCTCGCCTTATTTGTTTAT
This sequence comes from Thuja plicata, assembly GCA_018584345.1. Taxonomy (NCBI): domain Eukaryota; kingdom Viridiplantae; phylum Streptophyta; class Pinopsida; order Cupressales; family Cupressaceae; genus Thuja; species Thuja plicata. The sequence continues at coordinate 1,970,284 of MU226014.1, forward strand.
TATAGTGGCGAAGGTGTTGGCCAGGAACTTTATTGGCCTGAATAACAAGGGAAAAATTTTAGGGATTAAGTCGGCTTCTACTTTTCTCTCGGAGGTCATCCAACAATTTGTTGACGACACATTCTTATTTGGGAAATCCTCAGTCCTTGAAGCTAGGGAGTGGAAGAAATCATTGAATGATTATGTGGTGGTCTCTGGACAACAAATCAACTATTATAAAAGAAAAATATACTTCTTTAATACTGACACCCAAACTCAACGTATGGTTATGGAGTGTATTGGGTGTACTAGGGCTGAGTTGCTTGATACTTACTTGGGCCTCCCACTCATGGTTAAAGAGGTTTTTGACCAATTTTGGAATGTGATCCTGGAGAAGATGCAAAAGAAGTTAGATGGATGGAAGGGAAAGGTTTTGAGAAGCACTGGAAAACTCCAATTGCTTTCTGCTATGCTCCAAGGTATGTTGGTCTGCTCTTTATCCTTATTTAAAATAACTGACAGAGTGGCAGAAAAAATGGAGAGAATCCCCAAAAATATGGACGGGGGTGGAGGAAAAGGAAATATTGAGGTTGGTAAGCTAGGAAACTATTTGTAAGCCTAAGGATAAAGGTGGTCTTGGAGTGAGATGACTGAAAGATCTGAATAAAGCATTATTTTCTAAAGTTGGATGGAAGTTGGTGAGGAACTCTGCGGAGTGGTGTAGAATAATGAAGGCAAATTAATTTAATTCCTCGCAGTTCATTGACTCTATGTATGGTTAGGGATCCTAGATGGGATCGAAGTTGTGGAATAATATCCCTAAAAGTAGGAGCATTCTGAGGATGGGGATGAAATAGATCCTTGGTAAAGGCGATGGGATTAGGTTCTCGAAAGACTGGTGGATCAGGGATAAACCCCTTGGGATGGGAAAGTACTACCACATTAAGGATCATATTCAAGTTTTTTTGGGGAGAAAGGTGGATACCTCTATAACTCATGATAGGAAATGGAAGAAGTTGGCAAAGGCTTATAATGGTCGTCCACAAGTGAATCAGGCAGTGTGGGAAGTTTAGATGATGTTGGAAGAAATTAGAATCCCTCTCTTGTAGATTGAAGATAGAACTATTTGGTGCCACAATGCTTCGGGGGAACTCACAGTCAAGTCATCTTAAACTTGTTGATGTTTAATATTGTGGTGGATTAGAAGTTGTGGAAAAAGGTTTGAAATTCTTAGTTGTTACTAAAGATTAATTTCTTCTGGTGGACTACCATGCATGGGAATATTTTGACCCTAGATAAATTGTAGAGGAGAGGTATCCATGTTGTTAACTGGTGTGTTCTATGTAAGAATAAGGAAGAGACCATAAATCATCTTCTTATCCATTGCCCTTATGATTGTGCAATTTGGTCGAGAATTATGGAAACCTTCAGTTTGAGTTAGGTTTTCATGGAGAACTTATCCCAATTTATCCTTAATTGGGGGTACCCATCTTATCACCCCCTCATACATGCCCTTTGGAGATTGATCCCCCCATGTGTGTTGGGGCCTTTGGAAAGAGAGAAACAATAGGTTTTTTTGGGGTAGGAAAGTGTTGTTGATGGTGTTGTCAAGGCTACAGTCAATCTATTGGTAGAGATCGTGGAGGTCTGTAGATGGAAGTTTCCTAGCTCCTCCCCAAATATGGAGGATTGTAGGTTGGTTAGGAAGTGTAAACTCTCTAAATATTTTTATAAGTTTGACAATTCTAAGGTGTTGGCCAAGAGAAACACACACTGGTCTCCCCCGGCTGAATAGTTTCACAAGCTCAATTTTGACAGGGCTGTTGGTAATGGGTCGGTGGCTGGGGGTGGAATAATTAGAGACCACCATGGGGAGATGATTATTGCCTATGCTGTTAATTTGGGGAAAGTCTCCAATAATGTTTCTAAGATCTTGACCTTACTCTAGGGAGTTAAAATTGTTGTATTGGCTGGTATAAAGAGGTCGATCATAGAGGGAGATTAGAAAATTGTAGTTGAAATGGTTCAAGGTAACTACAAGGCCAAATGGAAATGTCAAATCTACTATAGGATATTTGGGCACTTCTCCCGAGATAAGAGGATTTTGAATTAAAGCATATTTATAGGGAGGATAATGTTGTGGTAGATGTCCTGGCTGCCAAAGGTCTAAATTCCAACAGAAATAGGTGTTGGAGAAGAATGGGGTCTCTCATAGCACACACGTAGGACCTCATTGGGAGGGAACAAAATTATCATCCCTAAACATAGAGTACAAATCCAAATCTTTTTATTGGTCAGATAGGGTGACCACTAAGATTTTGGGAGGCTAAAAGATTTCAAATTTTAACATTTGGAAAGGTGGTAGAATGAATAATAATAATTATGGCTTAAGAAGGGTCATTATTTCCAAATTTGATGGTCGTACGGGGAAGCTTAAGAGAAAAGATCGCATTGGGATTTACATTGGCTTCGTGGCAAGTGAAAAGACTGTCAAATTTTATGATTTCTTGCTTGAGAATTATAATCATTATAATTTAAGGGATTTTATTAATGTTTTAAAAGCTTTATATGTGAATGGTATGCTCACTTGCTTGAGCTAGAGTCTTTTCAAAATTAAGAAGGGTGGGGTGATTTTATTTCTTTTTGCTATTGTTGGTGCGAGTCTGAACTCTCGTAACGATAGTCTAATCTGGAGGAGATATTGGTCCAAGTTGTTTAGAGCTGGGTATTGGGTTGGGACGTCTACGGATTTATAGAAATAAGGGAAGACTTCAAACTCCAGTGTTGATATGGGAGGAGATATGGTCCGGGTGGAGCTGCTGAAGATTGAAGATAGTTTCCTCAAGAACTTGTGTGTTGTGATTACCTTAAGGAGGGTAGTTTTTTCCCTTATACAGAATCCATGGAGGGAAGTGATGAGATAATTTTCATGCAGTTGGTGGATACCTGGGAGGAGCGGAAGGTCACCATTAATGAAATCACCTTCGAAATCAATGAAGAGGTTATTGCTCAGGCCATGGGGCTCTCTTTGGAGGGATGCAAATGGAAGAATGTGTCAAAAAGAAAGGATGACACAAGAGTGAATAGATTCTTCAAGAAGACAGAGAAGCCTGTCTTTTTTCATGGGGCTTTCAAATGGGATGAGCTGTCGGAGCCATGGAATGAGGTATGTCTTATAATTATGAAGTATTTAATGTTGGAGGGCAGATTTGGGACCTTCTACAATTGCCACTTTCCTCTATTAAACCATTTTTGGTATAATGGTGAAGTTTTTATCCCCTTCTTCCTAATTCATTTTATGGAAGCATCGATGATGGATGTGAGGGCTAAGATGGCTGAAAAAAAAAGAATTTTTGTATTCTACATCAGGGGTTAATCCTCAGGCTGTATAATTTTCACTTGGCCCTTTGCACTCCTAGATTTGTCTCCTTACATGGACCCACCCCTAACCCTACTGATATCCCTAAGGAGACTGAGGTGATTCCTTCCCTCGACCTCTTCCTCTAAGACCCCCACCTCCTCGGGAAAGAAAAATAAAAACCCTAGTTCCGATGTGAAAAATTAGGAGGAACAAATTACTATTGTTGATTCAGCTGATGAAGATAATGAAAGCTAACGAAGGTCACATAGAATTTCCAAAAACTCTCAGTTGAAGAAAAAAGCAGTTAGAAAAAGGTACATTATGGAGGAGGAAGAGGATTTGGAGTCTGGGGAGGAGGACAAAGAGAAAAAAGTGAAGAAGGAAGACAAAAACAAAAAAAAACAGAGGAAGAAGGCTAAGGAGGAAGACAAATTAGACACAGGTAAGGGAAAAATTACCTTGACTTTGGTGGGAGGAGAAAGGAGCATGGATTCTAGCTATGTGTCGGTCAACTTCAAATTAAATTCAGTGGATTTGTCTATGAAAAAGGACTATGGGGTGGACAAGAAGTGTTCTCCGCTTACTGTCACTTTGCTGATTGGCTTGTGTGGGGAGAAAAATAGTCACGAGGTTGATGAGGGCTGCTCTAAGGGGAAAGAAGAGGTCACGCTTGGTGCTTTGAAGATCAGAAAGGAGGAAAAAATTGTAGAAATTCAACAGATGAGGGAGCACATGTAGAGGCTAGAAGAAAGGGTCAACGACCTGAATACGAGCTTCACGAAGGTTGTGGACTTTGTTGTGAAATTCATGCACTCGGCGGCCACGACTCTCCATTTTCTAAAACAAGTGAACTAGAAGGACTCGGAGATAGTGCAGGACGATGTGAAGTTGTTTCAGTTCCTAGCAGAGGACTAGTTTAAGTTGCTGATAAGCTCGGGGGGAAATAACCCCAAATGATTTTGTTTTGTTTCTTGTTAATGGTTTTTAAAAACTTCTCTTTGTGGTTGGCCCCTAAGGGTCTGGTTAAAACGTTATGTTGTTGTGATGGTTATTTTGCTACTTTTGCTGGAAGTTGGTTTACTTACATTCTATTGGCTAGACTGGGTCTCTATAACATTTACGATAGGTTTATGCTTTTTTTTTTACCACCGAATAACTATTGTTTTAGATTTTAAGGGTGAGATTTTAAATTCCTTTTTTGTGTTTTGGAATTGCCAAGATAGTTATTTTTTATGATTAAAAAGGGCATTGGTTGAGGGTGGGTTGTGACTGGTTATGTGATGTAAGTGGTTGCAAGCTTTTTGCTAGTTTTCTTGTAACAAATCAGCCCCCTTACTTTGGCTACTTTATTATAAAAAATAATAAAAAATTAAATTATATATTTATATTAATTAAAACTAAGACTAAAAATGAAAATATTATAATTAAAAGTAAGAAACCTTATCTTTCCATTTCAACATGCTCTCTTACATATTTAATTCTTTTTCATAATAATTTAATACCTTAAATTTTATGATACATTAAAATTTTTAATTATATAATCTAAATATATCTATAAAGTTATGTGTGAAAACAACAAAGAAGCAAACTATATCTTTGTATAATATAATTTAGTATGACAAAAAATGAAAATGATATAATAATTCCTTTTCATAATAATTAACTAACTTTAAAGTTTACAACAAATTAAAATTTTAATTATAATCTAAATATATCTAAAAAGTTATGTGTGAAAACAACGAAGAAGTATACTTTTGTATAATTTAAAAGTAAGACAAAAAAAAATGAAAAAAATATAATTAAAATAAAAAAAATCTTATCTTTCTCTTTTAACATATATATAATTTTTTTCATAATAATTTACTATATTTAAATTTACAAGACATGTGAAAATTTGATTATAATCTAAATGTTATGTGTGAAATCAATGAAGAAATGAACTCTAAATTTATATTAATTAAAACTAAGGCTAGAAAAAGATTATCATAATTAAAACCAAGAAACCTTATCTTCTTATTTTAACATGTTCTCTTTACATATTTATTTCATTTTCATAATAATTTATTATCTTTAAGATTTTTTTAAGGGAGAGGTATGAGCCAGTGAGGTCACAAATGGTGGAACTTGCCCCATTTAACCATTCAATAAGAGCACCCAAAGGTCCCAAACAAGGTTTAAACCTTAATGACAAGAATAACAATACCACAACTTAACCATCGCACCATGTCAATATTGAGTTTTTATCTATAAGATCACAATATATTTGAAACTTTAATTATAATCTAAATATACCTAAAAAAACTATATGTGCAAACATACAAAATTAAAACTACATCTTTATATTAATAACTCTACACTAATTAAATTGTAAAATTTCCTATAATAACCTATGGACTGCATGCCAACATTGGCATGCCGTGATGGTTAAGTTGCAACGGTGTTGTTCTTTCCATCAAGGTTGAAACCCACTTGAATGATTGCTGATTGTTTATATAGGGATGAGGTCCCCTATTTGTGACCTCATTGATTCATAACTAAGACATTTTAAGAAAAAATATTAATTGTTAGATGATAATTATTAATACTAAACATTAAAATCTAAAATATTATTAGATAATATAATATTAATATATAAATTAGAATACTATATTGTCTTTACCTATAATAAATTTTTACTTTTTATTAATAACTCAAAGGGTTATGTATATCGTTTTAGAAAAATATAGCATGTCAATTCATAGGTCTTAGAATAAATTTTTAAGTTATCATGTATGTTTCAAAAGAAAAAAACTACCATATAGACCATCAAATTACTTGAGAACAAAAGCATTTACCCCTCTAAAAAAATCCCACAATGTTTGTCTTTACTACTGTGAAGCCATAAAAATGCTATAAATCGTTAATTCGCATACAAAGACAACCAAAAGAAATCGTCAAAATAACCATTACACCATTACAACATTTTAAAGTACATGCATCTAAAGTAGAAGTCATCTTTTGGTTAAAAGTTATCATGAGAAAGGGATCAAATTTGTTGAACTTATCTAAGGGTCAAACTTGGCCTAATTGTATCATTGGAAGATTTGAAACTTGGTGGATGACATAATCAAGAAGCATGCCACCATCCTTACCAATTAATCTCTCATAAAGAAATTTCAGAAAGGAAATTACATTTTGAAAAGACTATAAATGAATATTATAGTTCTCTTTTTAATCAATAAGAGGGTTGATCTTAATGAGATCATTCATCTTCTTAATCCTTTAATGGTTCTTCTTAATTCATTGGTGCTTGTCCCAGAGTCCTCTGATAGAATCATTTGGTTGGGTTCTCCCTCAGGAAACTACTTTGTGGCTTCAGCTGTCCTTCTGATGTCCTGATCATAGGAACCTCCCCTTTTCTGGTCTCATGCTTGGATTCAGGGTCTCACTCCAAAGGTGAACATTTTCTTCCGGATTCCTTTGTAGAATAAAATTCTTACTACTGATAATTTGTGTCATCGAGTTTTTTTTTCTTCCCAACAAACTCTTTCTTTGCATGAATGATGAAGAGACTGTCAACCATATCTCTATTCACTGTGCCTTCTCCTCCTAGATCTAGTCTCGTATTTTGAAGAAGATGAACTTGTATTGGATCTTTCCTTTCTCTATTCAGGAGTGTTTCAGTGGTTGGAATTTCTTTTCCTCTAAAAAAATGATTAAGAAATTACGATCCTTCATCTTGCCTCATGTTTTATGGGGAATTGGGAAGGAAATAAATAATAATTTTTTTAGAGAACTCAAAGCTCCTCTTGATGTGGTGTATGGAAAAATTGAGAGGGCAATTATGGAAAACATGTTGGTCTTAAGATCTTCACTCTACCATTGTAATGATATTGACATCAACACCTTCAAATAGTAGAACCTTCCTAATGGCTCTCCCATAATTATGAATTTGATTAGGAGAGATGATAGCAAATGGAGTTACCCACCTTTTGGTTGGGTTAAATTTAATTTTGATGGGGTGACCAAGGGTAATCCTGGGTCTATTGGGTGTGGGGGAGTGATAAGAAATTATTTTGGTAGTGTGTTGTGTTGGTGGCGCTCCCCTTGGATTCTCAGACTAACCACTTAGCCGAGGCTATGTGTTAGGAATAAGGTGTCTCAACCTTGGATAATTCCTATTCTTATTATTTGTTTTGTAAAATTTATTTTCTTGCAAATAATGTAATTAAGTGTGAGTGTACATGTCTAGTTGGCATGTTGATGTG
>MU226014.1:1987794-2010749 GCA_018584345.1 Thuja plicata
GCAACAGGTCGAATCACGCAGACAGTCAGGATGAATAACTCATATTCAGTCTTGGCTGTACCTGGTGAAGAAGGACTATGTTGAAGTGTGTGGTTGATTTAGAAGGCCAAAATTAACTCATACAACTTCAAGTTGCTTACTTTTTCTATTAGTTTGTTTCTCCCAAAATTAGTTACATTTCCTTATTTTGCCTCCTAGTTTTGATTACCATATCAAATCCCCTCAAATCTAATCATTCCAATACATTGTCAGTGAAGGTTCGTTGATCCATTCAATGCTTAAGTGTTATTTAAGCCTGTTGGGTCATCTTCCTTCTGATTGTGCATTAGGAAATTAGATCTACCCTTTGCTTCCTCTTTCTTATTGTACAATATGTATGTATAGGTCTGAGACATGTTTTCTAGCAAACCTTCAAAAAATAAACATTTTTTCTTGTGTGCTCCCTGTCAGGTTTGTGCATGGTTCAATAACAATAAAATCAGACAAGATGATATTGTAGATCTCTCTGTTAGCTATCTAACCATATAATTTATTTTGAATTCTCATTATGTTAAGCTTTTCATCTCTAATTTCTTTTGTAAGTATGTTTGATTTTTGTCAAAAACCAACGTGTATTCATTTGGGCTTAGATTTTGGCTCGTTTATCAAATTTGAAACAAATTACATTTTCAGAAACTAGAATCCATTCTACACATTAAAAAAAAAAACAAGTTTTGATTTTTGATTAGTTTTCAATGATTTTTAGGGGGAGCACACATAAATTTCATGTTTTCAGGATGTGTCCACTTCGGAAAATCGCAAAAAATCATACTTTCATCAAAAATTTAGTAGAAAAATCAGGGATAAACTAGGTGGTGTTAGCTAATTTCTCACTGAAGCGATTAAATTTTTTTAATAAAAAAGTTAACATTTTAGGGGGAGCACACCAAACGCTATGTTATATTTTTTCACAAAAAATAGGACCACTTTTTGTGCTCCCCCTTTTTGAGGGCCTTAATCTCCACCATTTCTAAAATAAATTAGTAGTTTAGAAAGTAGCTTTGGAGTAGAACAACTCTTGTTTTTGTCACATTTTGAAATTTTGAGTGTAACTATCATCAATTTCTTGTTGAAGTTAAGAGTTTGCTGATTTCAGAAAAAAGTGGCATCTTATACCCCCTTTTTGGTCCCCCATCTTTGTGCACTTACCCCTATATAAGAAGCACATCTATATTATCTATTATAGTTCTACAGTTCAGATAGGTTATTGCATCATTGATATGAGAATACAATTTGTTCTTGTCCATTTTGTTTCTCTTGTTTTTGTGTTGTTCATTGGCCTCTAGATCTTGGGTTGTTTCTAATGGCAAATTATTACAAATTATTTTTCATAATAACTTAATATCTACAAATTCGCAATACAGATGACTATTGTAAATAAAACTAAGCATTGTCTTTCCATTTAACATGGTTTATTTATATTCTTTTTCTATTATAATTTGCTACAATACATATGTGTGTATCTATATATGTATGTATGTATGTGTACCATTGTAAATTGTAACCACCTAATTGTTGTATAATTTCATGATTATTTAGCACCCACATTAGTGTGTTTTCCATAATAGGACCTCATATGACACTTAAAATGGATACCTAAATTCCAATATAAGTCCTTTATCCTTTCAATCTTGTTTAAAATTGAGGTAATCCCTTAAATTTATAAACTTGTGCTCCTCTATTATTCCTTCAATCTAATAATTTATTTGATCACCTAGGCCCTATGTTACCATTTGTGGCCTTCGTGTTCTATTTCAATATTGAAATTAGTTGTGCCCTGCAATCCGACATCTACCTCATCTTCTCGACACCTTATTCAAATTATGCCTCTATCTCCAAAGTACATAGCATCTAGGATATTGTGTACCTAGGAACACAGTATTCAGGATGTTATGTACCCCATAAAGGTGCCCAAATTTGAATAAGGCCTACATTGTGGTGTTATGGTGGGAAATTAGATCTCGTGGTCAGTTTGGCTTAATTTTGAATCCTAAAATATGTGAGAGGCATATAAACACTCTATCTTTCCTCATTTTGGCATCCATTAGATCAATCCCAACATTATTATCAAGAATCCATTATCAAGTTCAAGCATTTAAGATCAAGGTGGTAAGGCAAGAATTCAATCTTCAAGATCTAGACTTCTTCGCAAGCATTCAAGGTATTCTTCTCCATGGACCTATATTTCTCCCTCATTGCAGACTAAGAAAATGAGTTTTCTATCAAGGAAGGAGATACACATACATGTACACTCATCTAATTCTTCTTTCTTCTTATCAATCAAGTATTGTGGAAAACTACAACATCCATCAACATCAGGTTTTGTCTTTTATGATTTCCTTTTGTGTTTTTGTGTTAAGTCAAAGTTATTACATCAACTTATTTAATCATATTCAAAGAAGCATTTGCATTGCCAAGATATGGCATATTCTATTTTTTAGATCTAGCCTCTACTATATACCAACACACTTTCATTTCCTTTATTTCATTTCAAGTTTGATTCTAAATAGGGGTTTGACTGAGGCAAAACCTTTTATCCAACCTTCTTTCCCATTTTTCCACGTGCAAGAATATGTGATGTAGTTGTCGGAACTATTTCAAAAAGTTTAGGACCTATCAGAGCGACTATGAAAGTTTTAGGAAAATTCGCAGGGAACACAACATCTCAAACGCTCTGTACCTAGGTAAAAAATGTCTCAAACATTCTGTACCCTACAAGATCATCCCAAATTAGGACTACAAGTTAGTACCGATCTCTAGTTTCTATTTCAAGTCACTTCAAGTTGCTTACTTTTTTGTTAGTGTGTTTCTCTTGAAAGTAGTTACATTTCCTTATTTTTCTTGGACTAGTTTAGATTATCATATGAAATCCCCTCAAATCTATTCATTCCAATACATTATCAGCAAAGGGCCATTGATCCATTCAACGCTTAAGTGTTACTTGAGCATGTCAGGCCATCTTCCTTCCTATTGTGCATTAAGAAATTGGATCTACCCTTTGCTTCATTTTTCTTATTTTACAATATGTATGTATATAAATATGTACATATGCGCACACACATATTTATGTACATACATACATACATACATACATTATGTGTGAAAGTAATGAAGTATATTATACATTTATATTAATGAAAAGTAAAAGTAAAAATGAGAATGCCAAAATTAAATAAACCTTATCTTTTCATTTCAACACATTTTCTTTATATATTTTTAAAAAAATCATAATCGTTTAGTAGATACAAGTTTACAAGATTATCTAAATATAAGTAAAATATTATATGTGAAAACAAGGAAAAAATAAATTATACATATATATTAATTAAAACTAAGAATAAAAATAAAATATTATAATTAAAATTAAGAAACCTTAACTTTTCATTTCAACATGCTCTCTTACATATTTAATTCTTTTTTATAATAATTTACTAAGTTTACAATACATTTAAAATTTTGATTATAATCTAAATATGTCTAAAAAGTTGTGTGAAAACAATGAAATAAACTATACTTTTATATAATTAAAAAGTAAGATAAAAAATGAAAATGATATAATAATTTTTTTTCATCATAATTAACTAACTTTAAAGTTTACAATACATTAAATTTTTTAATTATAATCTAAATATATCTAAAAAGTTATATGTGAAAACAACGAAGAAGTATACCTTTGTATAATTTAAAAGTAAGACAAAAAATGAAAAATGATAGAATTAAAACAAGAAAATTTTATCTTTCTCTTTCAACATATATATAATTTTTTTCATAATAATTTTACTATATTTAAATTAACAAGATATGTGAAACTTTGATTATAATAAAAATGTATCTTAAATGTTGTGTGTGAAAACAATGAAGAAGTGAACTCTAACTTTATATTAATTAAAACTAAGACTAGAAATAGATAGTCATAATTAAAACCAGGAAACCTTGTATTTCCATTTTAACATGTTCTATTTACATATTTATTTCGTTTTCATAATAATTTATTACCTTTATGTTTTTTTAGAGGTAAACATTTCTGATCTAGAGTTAGGAACAAACAAGGTCACAAATGGGGGACCTTTCCCCATTTAACCATTCAATAAGAGCACCCCAACAAGGTTTAAAGCTTGATGACAAGAATAACAATACCACAACTTAACCATCACACCATGTCAATATTGATTTTTTATCTATAAGTTCAAATTATATTTGAAACTTTTATTATTATAATCTAAATATACCTCAAAAAAATATATGTGCAAACATTGAAAAATAAAACTACATCTTTATATTAAAACTATACACTATTCAAATTATAAAAAAATCCTATAATAATAACCTACGGACTACTTGCCAACATTGGCATGTTATGATGGTTAAGTTGTGGTGATGTTAATATTGTCATCAACTTTCAGACCCAATTCAGGTGCTATTGTTGAATGTTTATATAGGGACGAGGTCCCTCGTTTATGATTAGGTCCCTCGTTTATATAGTGCTCTTCCCCTAAAATTGTAAAAATTCCTATAATTATAATAATCTATGAACTACACAAACATTTTTCAATACTATTAAAATAAACATTATCTAACATAAGTAGGTGAGGGATATTTAGATGAGAAAACATAGATTGAAACACAGTCGACAAAGGATTTAGAAATGATAATTTTGTTTGCACTTAATCCTTGTTCACAAATGAGACTCGAGACGTCCTAACTAAGGTTGAAACTTGATGACTTCATGAAAATGACCAAGTATAGAAAAATAACTAGTACAACACACTTGGTTGACTGTGAAGGGCACTCTAAACTTATCGCTCTAAACTTTGGTTGATTGTGAAAGGATTAATTTCTAAGATTTTGGAATGTGAGGGAAATTCTACGACAACACTACTTTGAAGTTAAAACAATAGCTATAAATAATTATGTCGTATACGAAGACAACCAAAAAGAATCATCGAAATCCAACGTACTATCTAAATACTTAGTGAAAGGATTAATTTCTAAGATTTTTGAATGTGAGGGAAATTCTAAGACAACACTACCTTGAAGTTAAAACAATAGTTATAAATGATTATGGCGTATACGAAGACAACCAAAAAGAATCATCAAAATCCAACATACCATCTAAATACTTAGTGAAAGGATTAATTTCTAAGATTTTTGAATGAATGTGAGGGAAATTCTAAGACAACACTACCTTGAAGTTAAAACAATAGTTATAAATAATTATGTCGTATACAAAGACACCCAAAAAGAATCATTGAATTCCAAGGTACCATCTAAATACTTAGAATACACGAAGTTAACCATTATGACACTAGTACTCTTCCCCATTCCTATAATTATAATCTATGGACTACACAAACTTGTTTCTATACAACGAAAAGCAACATTATCTAGCATAAGTAGGTAGTGAGGGATATTTAGATGGCGAGTCACACACTAAAACATAATTGACAAAAGATTTAGAAATGATTTATGTTGTACTTAATCAGTGTTCACAAAATAGACTCGAGGTGTCATAAATACTTAGAATACACGAAGTTAACCATAATGACACTAATAATCCTCCCAATTCCTATAATAATTATAATCTATGGACTGCACAAACTTTTTTCCAAGCCTATTAAAAACAACATTATCTAGCATAAGTAGGTAGTAAGGGACATTTAGATGGCGAGTCACATACTAAAACATAGTCGACTAAGGATTTAGAAATGATTTGTTTTGCACTTAATCACTGTTCACAGAATGGACTCCGGGTGTCGTAAGACGACGCAAGACCTGAGCAAAGAACGCCCGAGACTCGCATAACTGGCAGAGCAACCTCCAGCAATACGATAGTTATTACGGTTGTGCAGATATTATCAAGAAACCTTGCATTCATCGCCATCCTTCTCCAAATCCCCAACGCGGGCCACAGGAGAAGTCGACGTGTGGCCGGCCGTACCCACGTTGACGTGGCCTCCTCACCCCTCACTCACAGAAGTCCATGCGCCGGCCATCCCTTCCATTTCCCCCTCATTTGTCCGTTTCAGTTGGTGGATCCAGTTGGCGCGACGTTGCATTCCCGCAGATTTTCAGTAATCCCCCAACCGCCGGGTCGAAAAAAAATGGGAACTTTACTACAAAGATCAGTCAGTCTTCCGGAAGCATGCAAGATCAGAACTTGGGAGTGAGCAAAAATGGTGGGAGAACATAGGAAATCGGGACCCAATTCTGTGGCTGAGCAGAGTCCCAAAATTGAGGAGCTGCAATTGAGGAAGCCCAGAAGTCGGGAAGTGAGCTCAAGATACATGCTTCCCACTATTTCTTCATCAGCCGCCTGTGTGTCTCCCTCCAACAACGATTCTCCCACTTTCCGTCGATCGAATTCCCCAAACAGTCGAAGCAGCAGACACCCAAATGTCGGTTTCGAGACTAATTCTCCGAACAACAGTCGAAACAATGGCAGAACAATGGGATTCGAGAGCTCGACTTCTGGGCGTTCGCCGTCGGTCGAACGGCGGACAAATTCAAGAGTTCGCGGTTCGACGGGGCTCTGGCCGGCGGCGTCTGCGCTGAATAGCGAGTCGACCACTCTGGCCGACCACCTGGGAATGAAGAAAAAGGTCCCGAGTTCGAATCCCGGGCAGGCGCAGGTCCAATCCGAGCACCGTGTTCTCAGTGCGAAGGACATTATATCGAATTCCAATGTTTTGCACAGCGAGGGGAGTATCAGAGTCAGGAGAACAGGGGAGCCGTGGAAGGAGAATTTGGGGTTTCTGAATTCTGCGAAATCCGGGCCGCCGGTGGCTCTGAACAAGAGCATGGACGCCGTGAGTAAATTGAAAAACGTGGCTCGATCCTCGTCCTTGAATTTACCCGGAAGGAGCTTCAGAAACAACGATGTTCTTAAAGTTCCCGGCTTGATCAGTCCCGGCCGGCATTCTGTGGATTTGGAGAGGCCCCCGAGACGGGCTGTGGAAGATCAGGAGATTGAGAATTCGAATTCGTTTAGTTCTGATGGGATTGAAGAGACGGGGGATGGGAAAAAACCGGGGAAGAGAATTGTGAAGGGAAGTTATGTTCCTGCCCGGTTTTTGCAGGATACGTTGAGCAGGCTCAGGCGGATGTCGGAGAATGGGCATTTGCCTGGGAATGGTGGGCAGAAAGTTATGAGCAGGGGATTTTCGAGTTCCTCGTCGTCGTTGTCGTCAATGTCGTCGTGGGGAATGTCGCCGGGAAGGGAGAGTGTGAATGGAGGAGTTGTTGGGGGGAAGCATTCGGAATGGGATGGTGGGAAAACGGGGAGTAGGGTGAGCAGTGTATTGAACTTTGGGATGGAGATGTTGAAGGGGAAGGGGAAGGGGAAGAGTAGAGTGAAAGGGAAGGTGGTTGCACAGGAGGAGATTCTGCATCAGTTGCGCATGTTGCATAACAGGTTTATGCAGTGGCGCTTCGTTAATGCTCGTGCTCAGGCTGCACAGGAGACTCAGGTTGCCTCGGCTCAGGTACACTTCTTTCCACTTCATTTCCATCTTGTCTTGCTGGTTTTTCTTCCTTTTCATTTCTTTTACTTGAGTAGGATGATATAGTTCTTTCCACTTCAATTCCATCTTGTCTTGCTAGTTTTTCTTAGTTTTCGTGTCTTTTGGTTGAGTAGGATGATATGTTTATGGGTTAAGCTATCTAATGAGGTTCTAATTTGAATTGTATTCGAGGTGACAATGAATTTCATCATGGTTTAGTGGTTTTTTTTATAACTTTTACGGTTTTTTAGTTTAATTGGTTGAGTGGGAATCACGATGATATGTTTATGGGTTAAGCTATCTAATGAGGTTCTAATTTGAATTGTATTTGAGGTGACAATGAATTTCATCATGGTTTAGTGGTTTTTTTTATAACTTTTACGGTTTTTTAGTTTAATTGGTTGAGTGGGAATCACGATGATATGTATATGGGTTAAGCTATGTAATGAGGTTCTAATTTGAATTGTATTCGAGGTGACATTGAATTCCATCTTGGCTTGGTGGGTTTTTTTTTTAAAACTTTTATGTCTTTTTGTAGTTTAATTGGTTGAGTAGGAATCACGATGATATGTTTATGGGTTAAACTATCTAATGAGGTTCTAAGTTGCATTGTCTTCGAGGTGACATTGAATTCAATCTTGGCTTGGTGGGTTCTTTAGTAGTTTAATTGGTTGAATATGATGGTATGTTTCTTGATTAATCTATTTAATGTGATTTTTTTTAGTTTTTTGTCTTTTGTAGTTTAATTGATTGAGTAGGATGATATGTTTCAAATTATGATCTATTTAATGAGGTTCAAATTCTTGGAGTTATTATATGAGAGATGAGGGTTGAATAATATATGAGGTGATAGTAATGTTTTCATACTTTTTGTAGCTTAATTGGTAGGGTACAATGATAGGTTTCTTGATTAAGCTATTTAATGAGTTGTGTAGTTTAATTGGTTACGTATATGGTATGTTTCTTGATTAAGCGCCTATCTAACGAGCTTCGAATTCTTGGAAATATTATATGAGAGATGAGATCTAAATTGTGTCTGGGATGACATTAATGTTTTCATATCTTTTTGTAGCTTAATTGGTTGAGTATGATGTTATGTTTCTTGATTAAGCTATCTAATGAGGTTTGCATTCTTAGAGGTATTATATGAGAGATGAGGTTTGAATTAGATCTAATGTGATATTAATGATATAGATAGCTTCAATATGTTTTTTCTTAGTTTTCATGTCCTTTTCAAAGTTTAATTGATTGAGTACGATGATATTGTTTCTTAATTAAGCTATCTAATGAGGTTTGAATTCTTGAAGGTATCATATGACAGATGATGCCCGAAATTATATCTAAAGTGAAATTGTCTTTTTAAAGGTTATTTCAAGTCTTTTGTATTTTAATTGATTGAGTACAATTGGTCACGTGGACGATCTATTTCTAGATTATGTTATTCAGTAAGGTTCAAATTCCTAGAGGTATTATATAAAGGATGGGGATGTGGCTCAAATTGTGCATTGGACAACTTTAGTGAAATATAAACCCCTCAATCTCTCATAATAAATAGCAAAATGAATTGTCAATGATATTAAATCCTCCATAAAAAAATTTAATTATAAATCACCTAACATATCTATTATAAATGTTATGTGGGGGCCACTATCCTCCTTAGCTACAAGTATTTTGGTAATTTTGTCTTAACTTATAGATATCTTAAATACAAATATCTAAATAATATCAAGATCGATTACAAGCTATTTAATTTCCTTAAAAATTATTTTATTTTATTTAAAATAATTTTATTTATCATTATACATAGATACACAAATTTTATTGTCTATATTATTTTAAAATTTTATTTATGTTTTGTTTTACATTTTTTACTTCACTAATTATTTAAGTATTTATAATTTATTTCTTATCCATCAAATTTTCAATTATAATTAATAAATAAATATATCTCAAATTAATAAAAAATAATTTAAACAACTAATCTTTAATTTTAAATTTTAAAAAATTATTAATATTTTCTTTCCTTTCATATATACGTGTTTGTCACACATGTTATTTATATAATATTTAACATGTAAATAACTATCAAATTCAAAATAGTTTTAAATTAACGTACTCACATCTTTACACTCCACTCTTTAATATTAAGAAATAAAATATCTCTGATACGACTTCTTGAATATAGTGCATTAACATGAAGCCAAAGCTTACCAATCCCCCGTATCAAAGTGATGGTTCTTAGAAGCGGACAATTTATGTATTCTATTTGAAGAAGCACAACTAGACAAAACAACAAACCTTATGATTAAAATACTTTATCGTAGAAGACATCTAAAGAAGAAGTTACAAAGTGCTTAAGGCCTTGGCACTCTATTCTTAGAGTGTGTACTACTTAGGGGGTCCACCATCCCATAGACTCCTTTAGCCTTATAGACATTATTAAAATCTTTCATTCATTCATTCATTTAAACCTTCTTGCAAGTAGCATAAACTCAATTAAGAATATAACTTTACATATATAATATATATATTATGAAAGTGGGACTAACTCAAGTGAGAACTTGATTACTTGTGAGCATGCAGACCTCGCTGTACCATGTGTGGCTCAAAACCTCAGAACTGAGGACTCGTGTTGTGATAAAACGAGTCCATTTTCACAAGGCAAGGCACCAACACAAACTGCACACTGTGGTTGCAGCTCATGTATGTAAATCCTATACTCTACATTCTCATATACCATATTTATATATATTGTATGGTCAAAAGCATTTTAGTAAAAAATAATCTATAATTGTCTCAATTTTGTACCATTAGGCTGCTCAGTTGGAAGATTGGGCAGGGTTGAAAGAGGAGCATGAATGGGCAGTAACAAGGACTATGGAATACTTAGATGTTGCCACTCTAAGAGTCCCTCTCGTTGCAGGTGCAAAGGTATTACTATTATTATTATTATTTCATACTCATATTAGATATAATAAGCTATTCCATTTGTTTTAAATCAAGTACCACTTTTATCTATCAAGCTAAGCTCTTATGGATTGTGCAGGCGGATGTACATGCTGTGAAACAAGTAATCAGGTTTGCTGTAGATGTCATGCATGGAATAAAGACCAATGCAACCAGGTTTTTGGTTCAGGTATGATCACACTTCCAATCACGACGTAATGTTGTATTCTGATTTTCAATTAATTTATAATTACGATCAAAAGTGCATTCTGATGTCTAGATAGATAGTACGTTAGTCTTTAGAGTAATGTTGAAGTAAACTACCAACCTCGTTATAGTGAAAGAGATTTTTATTAAAAACGAAGGAAGACGCTGCATCATCTAACATTATTGTCTGTTTCTCTCGTAATCTATCTAGTTTAGAGACATTTAGAACATTTTTTCTCTTTTTAATTTCATTATAGTAATCGATTAGAAATATGATCTGAAATGTTGATGAAAAAATATATTTACATAATCAAATTTGGAAATATAATAAACTAAATGATAATCTATCAAATTTATTTTCTCAATTCTCAACAATAAAATCCAACAACTGCCCATAAAATTTTATATTATTAATTCACCTTTATAATGGATGTCTAGATAGATAGATAGATAGTACGATCAAAAGTGCATTCTGATGTCTAGATAGATAGTACTTAGTCTTTAGAGTAACGTTGAAGCGAACTTAAACTTCACTACCAACCTCGTATAGTGAAAGATATTTTCATTAAAATCGAAGGAAGATGCTGCATCATCTAACATTATTGTCTACATTTCTCTCGTAATGTATCAAGCTTAGAGACATCTAGAATGCTTTCTCTTTTTTTTTTTCATTATAGTAATCGATTATGAAATATGATCTATTATAATAATCGATTATGAAATATGATCTAAAATGCTGATGTAAATAGTTCAAAAATATACCAAACTAAATAAAAATCTATCAAATTTATTTCCTCAATTCTCAACAAAATGCCCATAAAATTTTATATATTAATTCACCTTTGTAATGGATTTCAGGCAGAGAAGGTGGATGCATTGCTTCCAGAACTTGCTGAAACAGTTGCACAAGAAATAGCACTTCTTCAAGAATGTGTGGAGCTACTAGCTGGATTAACTTCTTTACAGGTATTTAACAACTTTTTTATCTAAATCTTATTTGGAAACCCACCATCTATGCTTATTTTAACTTGTATTCTTTGTAAAATGAAGGTGGAGGAGAACAGTCTGAGTACACATTTGGTTCAGTTGCACCAACAAAAGTTACGTGCACAGTGAATTGAAATGTGCAGTATAATCAACACAAGAAGTACATATATATAGAAGAATACAGAGAATATTTATATTTATGAAGAGTTGATCTATGTAAACAGAGCAATCTCAGCATGCAATTTATTCACGTTGTCTCTGATCTTCTCCCCCTCTGAAGTAAAGATGAATCAAGCAGGGGATTATCAATCAAAAAATGTCACATGCATTAAAATACACGTCGTTGTTCCACCAAACTATCTATCTTGTTTTAGAGGCAATTTCGACTTTGGAATAGTGAGAACCTTCTAAAATGAAATGTGAGAGAAAGAAAAGGTGTGACCTTAAAATAATCTAAAAATAATCTAATATTTTATATCTGATAATTCACTTTGAAAATCTATATTTTTTATTTTTTAAATTATAATAAATAAAATTTCAAAGATTAAGTTGAAATAATTATTAAATTATATTGGCAGAAGCCTACAAGCCTACAACACAGCTGTGAACCTCTTAATTGGGAGGTCTTGGGTTCGAATCTAATCAACTTAATAATAATGATAATAATAATAATAATAAATTAAAAAATACTCTCAAGTTTCGACCGATTACCTATAAATTTTTTTATTAAATTTTATTTTATTTTTAAATAAAGTAAATGTTGATAGGTATTTTCTAATAGTATCAAAGGGTAGAGTGTAATGATATGAATATATTAACAAAAATTATGAATACGACTTTAAATTTGACAATTGTTTACATGTCAAAATATTTATATTTAACAACAAACAAAATATTTCCAAAATAAGTAACATATAAAACAAATATATGTATGTACATATATAAAAGAAAAGTCCTATAAAATTTTAAGTTTATATGTGTGTACGCATATAGTAAATACAATAAAAATATATGTGTGTACGCATATAGTAAATAAAATCATTCTAACATAAATAAAATGATGCTACATTTTTTTAGATAGATATATTTAAGATATCTATACCAGTTAATGTCAAGAAACATTTTATAATGACAACGAGGGGTGGTGTATGATAGAATCAGTGTGCTAACAAAAGCTCTTACCTTTTATATTAAATTTGATAGTCATTTCCACATCAAAAAATAATATTTTTTACTAAACAAAATATTTCCAAAATACATCTAATACATGAAATTTGTCTCTGTAAATGTATTAAATAAAATAATTCCAAAAGAAATGAAATAACTTTTAAGTAAATAAAATAGCTCCAAATGATATCTTTCAACATTTTTTAAATAATTGTATTTATATATTTATATCAATATTATATTTTTAACTTTGGCACTTTTAATATTAATTATTTAACTATATACTTTTTTAAACAAGAGTGGTAAAAATTTGTTGATCAACAAAGATCAATACAAAGAAGCAAGAGTCAACAAGCTCAACAATAGGCCAAACAATAAGAAAGAAAAAAATCAACCCCTCAGGGCTTTCTTAAAACCCCCAAATAATCTCTCTTGTATTTTAAAACTAACTCTTCTAAAATTTGAGAATACTTTGTGGATAATGTCCCTGATCCCCGACATTCCAAATCCTCATTTGCTCAAAAACCCATTTTGCCAAAAAAATTGTTACCTTATTCCATTCCACAAGAATGTGGCAAAAATTAATAGAATCCAAAGATCTATAAAATATTGAAATTTGATTCACTATCAATTCTAATTGTCAATTCAATCTCTCCACCTACCGTTTATTGAACATGTCAATTACAATATGTAAATTAGATTTACAAATGATCTTTCTCCAACCAAGGGCACTATATCTCTTTAGAGCGTAAAGGATAGCAAGAGCTTCCATAATATTGTTATTATGTTGACCTTTCTACGGAGAAAAGAAGAAATGGACAACCCAAGACTTATCTCTACCAACCCCAGACTTACCTCTTAATGTAGCCAACCAAACCCAACCTTTGAATGATAGCCACATCACCTAGCTCCATAAGGGCAAACAATTCACATTTTTCTAATAGGCCCTCCTAAAGAACACTAATAATTTCCATCTTTAATTCTAGTGCACCATCATTTTCTTATCCTAAAAATACATATGTTTCTTTCCAACCAGATTTTCCAAAGAATAAAAGAAGGGCCTATGTTCCAAGAAATGTATAGAAAATAAGCCTTAGTTGGGGAATTCCCTAGAAGCCCCCAGAGCTCAACTAAGGAGGAGACATGGACAAAAGAATTTTTACAATCCCCACACAAAAGTGCCAAATTTCCCTAGAGAAGGGAATGTGAGGAGTATTTGTCATTTTTATTACACAAGACACACATAGAAGCACCCTAAAATTCTCTCTTTCAAATTCTCCTAGTTGAGGCATCTATTATGAACAATCAGCCACATGAAAAAGTTTCATTTAGGCTAAGAAAAAATTCTTCACACCTGTTGCCACCAAGGTACCCCTATTCTCTCATGAATCTTCTTGTTCAACTCATGATATCCTGAGGCAACCAAGAAATTTCTTTTCAAATTAGCTCCCTGGGAAGAATATATC
Source organism: Thuja plicata (assembly GCA_018584345.1). Lineage (NCBI taxonomy): Eukaryota > Viridiplantae > Streptophyta > Pinopsida > Cupressales > Cupressaceae > Thuja > Thuja plicata. The sequence goes on from MU226014.1 coordinate 2,002,106, forward strand.
TCCTCTCTAAGGAATTATAAGATTTACCTGCCAAAATCTTTCCAATCTCTTGATGATCCTCCTTAGAACCCCCTAGAGGCCACTCATGAAGCTCTTTCCATCTAGAAACATGTACTTATTAACCTAAAACTTGAGAATTTGTATCTAGTCATCCACCTTATTATGACTTGCCTTTAAAAAAATATTACACAAAGATCACAAATATTCATACATGTGCAAAAGGCTATGGAAGAATGAAGCTTGGTTGATTGATACATGTAAAATCTATGATAATGGGTGTATGAAGACTATGATAGTGATAGGATGATAGTTATGAACTCTCAAAGATCACAATTAAGCTAGGGAAATAAGATAGCATAAGTTCTCCAAAATCATAGGCATGATCACAAATGTGAGGAGAAAATCTTGTTTTATAGAAGTCTCAGGAAAATAAAGGGCTAGGATTGAGAGGAAAAGGAGTGGCTATTATTAGAGAGTAGATAAAGATAACGTGAGAGAAAATGAATAGGTAGGAAATATGAAGAATAAAGGAGATAAAGAGGTGAGAGGAAATGAGTGGTTGAGAAAGAGTGGTAGACCTAGAGAATATTGACTTTTCATAATATATAGACATGTGAAGGAGGAAAAGTCAATGATGAGACAAGTGCCACTTGTCACAATCTCAAAATTTGTGGAGTTGATCCTCGTGAGTGAAGATGATTGGTGGGATTGAAAGGAAGATGATTGATGAGTTTATAAAATAAATAAAAGAATATATTCCATAAATAGGAGAAAAGGGAGATGGTAAATGGGTAATTAAATAAATAATAATTTATTTAATTATAATATGGGAAAAGATTAGTGAATTAGATATAAATAAATAGGAATATTTATTTAAATAATACTATAAGAGACTAATAAATTAATTAAATGAATATAGTAATTTATCTATTTAATTAATAGAGGATTTTCTAATTTCACGAGGATATTTTTAGGTGTCTGCATTTTTCCCCTCTTTCAAACAATAAAAACTATCATATTTTTTTAAAGAAATAAATTCATAGTTGATACATGCCCTAGTTTGACCTCGTAAGGTAATAGGCATGCCCCCTTGAGGGATTGGGAGAACACAATTTTTTTTAATTTTTTTTTAGATCACTCAAAAGGCCACAGGAAAGGTTCAGGTTGAAAATGGGTGAGAATGAAATTAAAATCATGTCAATAATAACCTAGAAAGGGCCACAAACATCCACAAGGACTACGACAGTCCACCATGGCCGATTAGGATTTCCACAACCAATTAAGGTTTCCACTCCTATAAATAGGAGGTGAGAGGGGTATTTTGGCTCATTTGCACTTGCAAGCCTTAGGAGTAGAGAAAGGAGTGAAGAGCTAGGAGGTGAAGGAGCAGTGAGAAAAATTCTAGCATTCTAGTGGCATTGAATTTGTTTGAGTGCGTGTGACGAAGGGCAAGGCTAGACGAATACAAGGAGCTAGTAAGTGATTTATGGTTTCTTATTTTGCATGCATTTATGATAGCATATAGTAGGGTCAAAGACCATGCCAACATATGCGAAAGGAGGCTATTGGTGTGCATCTTAGGGCTTATATTGTGCATATGATGTGAAACTACACTTCTGAGGCCTAGTGATATGCTTCTGATGATCTTGCACATGTGTGCTCTGAAAATCCTCTTTTGATCTAAACATGTGCATATCATTGATATGACAAGGAGTGCTAGAGGTCTTTTTCATTGATCAAATGAGGTAGTAGACATTGATTGATAGTTGATAAAGTTGATTGGGCTAGTCGATGGCCGATAATACTGATTGAGCTAGTTGATAGTCAATAGGAGCTATGCGAGCAAGTTGATAGCTGATAAGGTAGTTTAGAGCTAGTTGATAGCTAATTTTATAGATTAGGATTGATTTGAAATAATTTAGGGTTAATTAGAACCGTTTAGAGTAGAATTCAAATAGTTTAGGGTTAATTTGAATGTTTTAAGGTTGGTCTAAAATGGTTTAGGGTTAGGTTGAATAATTTAGCATTGGAATGAAATGGTTTATAGCTTATTAGGGTCATTTAGGATTTTTGAATTAGTTTAGGGTTGATTAGGACTTATGCAATTGTGTGATTGGTTGTAGGGTGATGAGATAGTGCTAATGTTGAAGGAGAAATTCCCTCTAATGCATTTTAGGAGGATAGAGCTTTCCTTGGTCGAGAAAGACACCAGGTTAATGGTACATGACATTCATGCTCGAGATTAGGGTGAACTTAGGGTTTCTATATGCAGTGGTAGAGAGGTGGTATAGCTATAATTATTTGTTCCACTTATTGACTATGGAGATGTTTTTTATTCTTGAGGACGTATATAGGATCCTACGACTACCAATCACAGTGGAGCTGGTATAGTATGATTAGAGGGGTGATGAAGCTTCTCTATGTCAAGCCTTCAATGATGATATCGAGGATCTAGAGATCAAGGGAGGAGAGATGAGCTAGGTAGAGATGATTATGTACCATTGCCATGTGTGTTAGTAGGAGTGATTAGGGACTTCACATGCCCTAACAAGAGGTCACATAGTTTAGCTAAATAATGGGAGAGGATACTAGAGAGGATGTTCACAGATATGACTCAGTTTGCATGGGGTCCCTTTTTGTTATTCCAATGATATCCTAATTTTCATTAGGTATTATATCTAGGAGGTTGTAGCTTGTCAGCAAGGGTCACACTTCTAATTTTTTGGGCTTGGGATCATATCGCAATGACATGATTCATTCCCTTTAGGTTCAAAGAAATAGGACTCCAATATGTCCATTTGTATGGTCAACATTTATTTATTCCTAAGCTTGGAAAGATGGAGTACTAAAGACATGTGTTAGAAAAGGTGCACTTGATGATCTGGCAACCATACTTGCATTTCAATGAATAGGAGGAGGACAATGAAGTTATTCCTTATTGCTTTTATACCAGGTGCTTGATATATAGGGTAAACACCTATGTGACACAAAGACATTTGTTGGATAAGGTACTGAGATAGTTTGGATAGATGTAGGGTATGCCTAGATGCTTAGGGTATTTCAAACAAATAGTGAGGGAGAGGCGAGAGTCGAAATCCACTCTATCATTTGATGTTGCTAGGGAATATTTTAGAGCATTAGTGTTGAATCCATGATATCTGCACAAGGATGTAATGGATGATTATATAACTCTAGAATATGTTGAATAGTTCATAACACATCCATTTATTAGGTTGATAGGATTAGGGTAGATACATCCATGGCTAGATGAGGAGGAGGAGGATGCACCACTAAGGAAGATGTGGTGGAGGGGATAATAAGGAAATGATGTGGATATTGGAGGAGATAGAGGGGATGGAGGAGATGAGGGTGGATATGGACCACCACCACTAGTAGCAAGACCACCACAAGGTACAAGAGGAATGTCCCCCACTAAGAGCATAGGAAAAGGGGGATGATAAATATCTAATAAAATATTAGGCATAGGTACCATGATAGGATCAAGATGCATAGGATAAGATAGTGCATCTGCAAAAATAGTTAGTAGAGAGAGAGTAACTATGATGGAAACATTACAACAATAGATAGGGACAATTATTAAAGAGAGGGATACTATTGTTGGCCAATTTTAATGAGTTGAAACAACATTATAGTGAGATCATGCAGTTCTCTAGGGGGATAAAGGTGTGGTGCAAGAGATATTATTCTTAGGCTTAGAGTTTCTATACTATAAACAATTGTATGAGTTGGTTGTGCCACCAAGACAGAGGGTAGGTAGTTTTGCACAAATCTCGTATTGGAGATCATGTAGGACTAGCTCAGAGAATAGAGGAGTCATTGGGACATGGGGAATACCACCACCACTAGATATAGGAGGGACAAGACCATTAGGAGCTCAAATAGGTCCAGGATTAATAGATCCTAATAGGGTTAGTACATCATAGCTCTATCAATGCCCTATGTATTAGTGATATATAACAATCTATGAGAGATGGTGATATATTTTGGGGCTTGTTAGAAGCCATTTTGTATATTGACATCATTTTACTCTGAAATTTATATGATTTTAACATAAATATATGTGTGTGTGTGTGTGTGTGTGAGAGAGAGAGAGAGATTTTATATTTATACATGAGGGATTTTATGATGTTTATATAATATGTTTCTATGTGATGTGATGTGTTGTGATGTGATGTATATGCAATATTTTTGTATAAATGTTTCTATGAGATATCATGTGATATGGTTTAGATGGATGATGCTAGACTTATGATTCTATATGATGCCTTATGATGTTATCAATATTGTGATTATGATGTTACTTGACATTTCGTATGTATATGAAACTCACTAGATGATTCTATATGAGATGTTCTTATTATGAGATTATGATGATTACTAATATGTGGTGCATGTAGGATGTGATGTGACATGCCTACCTGACATGTGGTTTTACAGGGTATGCAACTAATGAAAGGCTGATCCTATATTTTCGGTGTGTCATAGTACTTAGTCACTCAACTTAGGGCTACCAATAGTGGGTGAGTGAGAGAGGATGGAAAGATGATGAAGGGATGCAAGAAGAGATGAAAAGGATGAAAAGGAGATGAGATTATTGTACTTTTTAAGTGTTATATCATCATTGAGATTATTATGGAAAAATGATGAACTCGTCTGGATATAGATTAAATCCAAATGAATAAAAAAACCAATCATGAGGAAGACACATCAATAGTTAAAGAATACCCCTTTTCACATGAGACCCATACATCCTCGATGATATTAGACAAGCATGTCATAAGACAAGTTAGCATGTTACTAGGGAAAAATCTACATGCAACAAACAATTGAAACCACCCCATCATTTATCTCTAGTCAAAGACATCCTCAATATAAAATATCTATTCAAAGACATCCTAGAGAAAATAAAAGACATCACTAGAGATAAAAATAAAAAATCAACAAATCTTGACGCAATTAATGTGAATAGTTTTATAGTAATTGTGTTATGTCTACTTGATCTTATTCTTGTCATGTCATGATTTTGTTGAAGCCAAAAGTCATTCATGTCTATTTGAAAGGTGTTCTCTATCTAAAAATCAGATATCTTTATTGTGGGGCAAAGGATGGAATGATACAGGTTGATGGTGCAAGTGAAAATTTATTATGGTTTGTGAGAAAATAAATGAAATTCAAAAGGTAAAATTCCTCTAACCGCAAGCTTCCAAGTACACCAACCCATAGCCAAGGTCAAGGAAATACCTGTAGACACCCTAAAATGGACATACTTGTGACCTTACATTACAAACACTAATTTTCATCTATTAATTAATGGTTTTTTAATCATTAATTATTCATCTATTTTCTTCTAATTTCATTCCCCAAATCATCTAATAAAATCCCCAAAATTAATTAAATAATTAATTTTATTTAATTAATTAACCTTAATTGATTAATCTTCATTAATTAATTAAATTCAATTTCCTAAAGTTTAAATTTAAATATTCAAAATTATTAATTAATTCTTCTAATTAAATTAATTTCATTCAATAATTCAATTCTAAACCAAAAAGAATTCAATTATCTCACATGTTGAATACTTAATTTAATTATAAAAATGAATTAAATATTCAATTAAATCCTTTCTTTAGTTCAAAAAAGAGAACTCTTGATCAGATCTCTGATTGCATGAATTACTCCACCTACCTCTTCAGTTCAAAAAGGTAACTCCAAATTACCTCTTCAATTCTAAAGGTAACTCATAATTAGTTGTTCAGTTAACCAAACTTTATCTCCTCTCTCCCAGTTGAGGAGGTGGAGTTTACTGATGGCTTCTCCAGTTCCCTTTTATCTCAACCATTCATCCTCCTATATCTGGGATTGATCTCAACTGTTAATATCATTTTCATATTCTATATAAACAACCCTTCATAACCATTTGAAGGATCCAGGATTTCAAGCTTATGTGCGCCATTACACTATCAGATTGGTTCAAGCATCAAGCCTTATTGCAATCAAAGCATTCAATATCATATTCTCGACGCTCTCAAGTCATAGACGCTGCCCACACCAATACTGAGCACCACACAAATAATGTTTTAGAAGGAGTAGAGAGAGACAATAGAAGATTCAAGCTTTGTTGGTTTGCATTCATTTTTGTTCCTCCTTTATTGTTTGTCATTTTATTGTTCGTAGTTTCTTTCTTAGTAGTAATTGGTTGATTTCCCCCATTGTAAATCGGTGCTACTAACCCCCTCGTTAACTTGAGATTGCGGAGATAGGATCTGAGCCTATGATAATACCCTAGTGCGGGATATGAATAGCTTATTATGGAAGAATAAGTGTGTGTGTGTGTGTGTGTGTGTGTGTATAAGAAATGTGAAACAATCACAAGCCATGGTGAGGGTGGAACAATTTATTATGATATTGAAATAAGATGGATATAGAAAAATACCAAGTAGAATCAGGAGGGGGGAAAAATCCCCTACACATAGCATTAGTTGGCCAGTTTTCACCATGGTACTTGCCCCAAGGCACAACCAACTTGGTTTTCATCATAGGATGGATTATTTATCTTTACTATTTTTTGTATTTTTTCAGGACCTTTAATGATTATTTTTTGTATTTTTAATGATTTTTTGTATTTTTCAGGACATTAAAGGGATTCTCTAAGATTTTCAAGTATAAAACCAACAAAGGTAATTGCGATTAATTATATTATCCAATGCATCACCCTTAAGGGTAGCTAACTGATATTTCTCTTGATCTATGTGCAGTAGTAATAATGCAAAAACTAGGCTAGTTAGGTTCAAACTTCCCCTTTTTCTCTATATCTTGTTGATTTATGGGATTTTCCTTTAAGACATGATCACCGACCTTGAATGTTTCTAGTTCTAATTGGTAGTTGTAACTTTTTCACATACACTATTGATAAAATCAAAGATGGTTGAAAGAATTCTATCATCATTCATCCTACAATTCCAGGTCATGCAAGCAGGAGACTCTATAGTCTTCATCACTAATAAGATTGTGTAAAGAGACATGTAAGGAAGGTAAATCAACCTCGATGGGCGGGAGATTAAGAGACATAGATAAGGGAATATGAAGTTGTTGTAATTAATGGGAGTAGTACTGAGAGGGGAGGGGTGAATCAGTACCTCTAAAACTTTTAACACCTTTCTTAATTCATCATTAGTAATCATTCAATTTTGTATTACCAACCATTAATGTTATTCTTTCTTATGCATGTATTGTTTGTTCACAATCTTTAATAGTTTTCAACATTCATCGAAACATTCATGAAAATGATAAACACATAACAGAAGATATGGTTGTTAGAATACTTCAGAGATAACTGAGAGGGGGGAGGGGGGGTGAATCAGTTATCTGCAACTTTAAATCTTTATCTTATACTTATTAATCTAGATTGATACAAAGTAAATGCACATACATATAACACTTTACACAACACATCAATTTGGTTACAGGGAAACCAAATGGTAAAAAACCTGGTGGGAATTAGTACCCATAAAGAACTATATTGTTTATAGGTGATCCCTGTTAAAAGATCTTCCAACCCTGTTAGGAGTTGTACATTACAATGCAGTAGTTTAGTGACCTGGTTAAGGGTCGGACCCTGTTAGGAGTCTTTTACAATAACCCTGTTAGGGGTGGTGGAATCACTGTCCAAGTGGTGAAGGCTACAACCTTCTGGTTATTTGATACACACTGTATCAACAAGATGAATTGCTATTTGTGACACTGCTTGTTTGATCAGTTCCTTTTATGCATCGATTCTTTAACCTCTTGTAAAGAAATATAAAAATCTAATCTGTATTATGAATGCTTCAACATAAACATCTATATTATCAACATATGATAAATATAGCTCTGTTGTACCAACACTCTGCTCTGCTTGTCAATCTCTGGCTTTCACAACTCTTCTCATTACAAATGACCTTCTATAAATACATACACCAAGTATGAGATCATGGGACCTGTAGGACAACTCTTCTTAACATCCTTGTTGGCTCTACTAAGTGCGTAAGCATAATTACAACCGCGCAAGTCAATGCTGAACAGACGCGTCACTTCACTAAGTCGGCTTCACCAAATTAATCATAACTTTGCAATCTTCTTGAAATATGTTTGGCACGTTTAGATTAATATCAAAAACTCATAACTAATCATGAATATACACACACATATCCTGAAGCTTGGTGCAACTTGATCAACACGTTGCATATGTCGGCCTTAAACCGTTATTCCTCCAGAACTGTAACCGTCAATAACAGAATTACATATCTTTACTGAAACTTCATATCTGGGTCTGCGTGTATAAACATAGCATAGTAAACATTTCAAAAACATGTATCTATCCATTTTTGTCTTCATGTCATCATATTGATAAGTACGTACAGAAGTTCTACTGTGTATTATATGTTGTCATCAATGACAAACATACTATCAATCAACTGTTTAGAATCAAATCTCCAACAATCTCCCCCTTTGGCATTAATGGCAACATATGATATAAAAACAACTTTTGTTCATGGTGTCTTCTTTCTAATACAATCTTCTCAATATCCTCAACAAAGATTCATCTATACTGCTGCAGTTTCATGTACTGTGTATTCTCTGAATA